>VXBZ01008806.1:160711-173838 GCA_013399135.1 Heliornis fulica | reverse complement strand
CCCCCCCCCCCCCCCAAGATTGTGACTGAAGGTCAGTTCTTGTGCAATAAAATTATTCTGATATACTTAAGCAATAATAGTAAATAACTTGGATAATCAAGATACAAATACGCAACATTGAAGTACCCGTGTGAGGTGATGAAACATCAAACAGATGGGATAACACATAAATATGTGAACTCAGCGATCACCCTTCCTCATGTAACATCAAGAAACCGATTGTCTATTAGTGTTACTTGTGCTGCTCTCACATCTCTGATTTACTTTTTGGCCTGAGCTCCATATTGCTTCAACATTCTCCACCTTCTCCTTACGTTATTTTCTGTTTTTTTCCTCCTCTGATTCTTCCTTTTTTTCCCTCTTGTGATATCCATACTTCTGCAGGTGGGTTTAGAATATTCTTGCACCCAATTGAATGTTTTCATTGTGAAATGCAGTTGTCTTTCAGAAAGTATCTCCATGCTATAAGCAGAGTAGTAGCACTTTTTTACAAAATCTTTTTTCTTCTGAAGCGGTGTGCACATTTGAAAGCAGAACCTACTTTGAAGGACAAAGAGAAACTGTGTATTCAAGCTCAGGGGACTGCGTGCTGTTTGAGTGCAAGGTAAGAATACTGTTGATGGTAAAAGAACTTCTTGCATGTTAACAGATATCAAAGTCCCACTAAAAGAAATGAAACACAGATAGGTCTGCCTTACGAAGTCGCAACAGAAAAGGCATCTAAGGGGTTCTGTGTTTATTTTGTCTTACTGAGTTCCACATCAAATTTTGCAAATAAATTTACTTTGCTGTGAGCTTTGATTATGCAGTTTGACAATCAAACTGTGTTCTTTCCTCCTTAGGTATCGTTTCCATCACCAGTAATAAAACCCCACCAGGCTACCTTATGTTTCCATAGACATGTGTGCAATGTTACTGACCAAAATTATGTGCGTGGGTATGAGATGTACAGATGTGATGGGGGCATAATTTGCAATTCAGGGTAAATCTGAGTGGAAAATTTAGATGAAAAAGCTGCCATGTCACGATAGGTGTCTGGATGTATTTCTCGTGGTGGAAATTGGTTAGGGTCACTGTGTTTTTTTGTAAACAGAACACAGCTGGTACTAAGTCAGTCTTACCCTGCTACAGGAACCAAGTTGCTCTTCAGAGCACAGATGCACTTTAAGGGAAAAATATACCCCAGGGGCAGCTGCATGTTGAGAATTGCACACTGCTGCAGCGGATCCTGCGTTGACCCTCCAAGGAGGGGAGATGTTGGGGCCTGAGCTGCTTTGTCTGAGATGTACTTGGTGTAGGCTGTCAGGCAGGAGTAACCAAGGTCAGTGAAAGAGGGAAGTTGCTGATGTGGCAGCTAAGTTGGGGAAGTTCCAAGAAAGGAGGATACCTGTCTGAATAGGGCTGTAGCTATAGAAGGTAAGGTAGCCAATCGGCTTAGCTTGTGATGCGTGTGTGGCGCATGTACAGAAATGATTTCCTATATAATGTCACGGAGTTTGCTAATAAAGTAGAATGATTCTGCATCATATTGATGTGTCTGGTCATTCTCGGCCCGCATGGAACTAAAAAACCCCATCAGGGAGGGATAGGGAGGAGTTCCCTCCTGTTACAGAGATGCATGCTGCAAGGTGGACTTGAAAACCCGAACGTCCATTCTCTAGGTCAGAGAAGGGAGAGGGGAGAAACTATTCTGCCCACAGTGCAACTATCTATCAGACCATTTTCTGGAAATCTTGAAGTATTTTCATACAGTTGTGAAAAAGTGTGTTTTACAAAGACAACTGTTGTCTTACTGTTGTTAATTGTAACCTTTGTGAGCCTGGAGTAACTTTGAAAAAGGAAAGAAGCTGACCAGAAATAAGTTTGGCTTTAGCCATATGCTTTTCAGGACTGTGAGCTCCTATTTTCAGTGTGACACCTGGGACATGAATTCTGGAACTAGTCAATGGACATAGT
This sequence comes from Heliornis fulica, assembly GCA_013399135.1. Lineage (NCBI taxonomy): Eukaryota > Metazoa > Chordata > Aves > Gruiformes > Heliornithidae > Heliornis > Heliornis fulica. The sequence goes on along the minus strand of VXBZ01008806.1, from coordinate 171,882 downwards.
TAGCAATCATCAAATATTACATGATGTTGCCTCATATTTCTTGCAGCTGGCCAGGTGTGATGCTTTATGTACAAAATGCCTCTGATGGCTGCACTAGTCCGTATTTTGTGGATTATACTTGATTGCTAGTGGCCTTGTAGAAATATTAAACAGCAACTATTGGCTAATTCAAATGCTGCTTTTTAGGAGCTGATTTTCATACTGTTTCTGCTTCAACTGACAATTCAGAGCAGAAAATCCACGTGCTGTAAACTGTGTTGGTCAGTTAGGAAGTCATAGGAAGGCACTATTTTATTACTACCAGAGTTGTCGTAAAAGAATATAATTGATTGCAGCTCCAGAGTGGCACAAATACTGTTTCCGTGCTTGAAGGCTTATAATGGTGCTATCAGGGGAAAGCAGGGAATTTCTTATTTTTGGCCGTGTATAATTCTGAACATTTTTTATTTTGTTTGACTGCTGCAGTTGTGCCTACTGTAGGCAGTCACTTTTCTGTTTGAATTTATAAAATGAGTGACACATTAGCTTCCACATTAGGATTTGTAAAAGAATTAAATGCAATCTGGATTACTGTAATTGATATTATTTCTATCAAAAGGGATATTTTTCTTTCTTTTGTGGAATTGCTAGGTTTTCTTGCCCTGGCGTGCAACACACCTGTGGCTGATTTCCTTTACTGCATTGTCTGGTTAGGGTAGTTTTCTCGATCGAGATTGTTTAAGGTAAAGTTTGAGCAGTAGTTTTGATATTGACCATTGTATTCATGTTTCTTCTTTGTATTTCATGCATATAGAGGATTTTAAATTAAATGCAATAATAATAATAATTGTTAATACTACTACTAACAACAACAATAATAGTAGTAGCAGCAGCAACAATAATAGTTGCAATGACATATGCATTATTCTAGGCACTTACGTGTAGAAATACAGGCTTCTCAATTTATTGAGCTCCTATTGTAACTGGATTGCTAATTTTAAGGCAGATGCCTTTGAGGAACATGTTTGCCTTGTATCCTGTCTTTGTCATATCATGACTAGATCATTGCAAGACGCATTAATTAGGGCCCAAGGGGCCTAAAGGTGGTCTATCTGCAGTAGCTGGGTTGCTAAGGCAGGCATTTCATGTGGTCAGACTGCAATGATTGTGTGACTTGCACTAAGTGCCTGAAGATATTCAGATACCATCTTGGGATTGTACATTTCCACATATCTGATCCAAACTTAGCTGAGAAACCCTCTCTTTCCTACTGAGGAATCAGTGCCGCTTTCCTTCAGTGTGACTACCACAACATATAGGGCAGAGACGTTCAAGTTTGATTTTACTTGCTGTATAAATAGCAGGCTTCTTTAGAGTATTCATTATGAGGATTCTTGATTCTGGAATCTCCTGCCTCAGTTTTTTCAGAAATAAATGTTACTTTTTCAGATATAATTTTAAGACAAACTTCTGAGGCAAGTTGCTTGACAGCGAAGATAGAAGACTGGGAGTTGTCACACTTTTCCTTGCTTGAAGAGGTTTGAGTATAGGGGAGTTTCTGATGCTTTTGTTGCACTGCTTTTTCCTTACAAATGGTTTTCAAAAGTAGTTGGAATTTTGCATAGGTAGGTTTTTATTTATACATTATAATGTTAAAACCCCACTAAAGTAATAATTTATCTGTATTTCTTATTTCACATTAATCCATTGCCTCAATTTTACAGGACCACAAAATGCAGCGTATTCCAAAAGATAGTTGTACAGCTTTGAACTGCCCAGAATCTCAACAGATCCCTTTATCTCACAGTTGCTGCAAAATCTGTAAAGGTAAGGTAATAATAATATATAAGGTCAATGCAATTTTCCATTCTTATAGCATATACAGGCTTTTTTCTAAAAATTTTGAATCTGCATTGTGACATTAAAAATGTTTGTGCAATGTCTAATTATGTAAATACTGTGAAACACTTGTATGTGTTTCATTCTAGCCCAAAAGTCCAAGAAATCATATCTGTGTTCAGTGATTTTATACCCTTCTCTCACTCCAGTATGAAAACAAAATGAGATTGGAGACATGTCCATGTTCACCAGAATCTTTCTGAGATGCTTTGAGATTCTCTTTCAGAGAACTGTTTATGCTATGCAGTTGTTTGAAGACTGGACTAACTTTTTCTGCTGTTTGGAGTTGTAGTCTGCATCTAGAAACAGAAGCTTTGGGGAATATTTTTGAGTGCTATGTACCTTGGTGTTTTACACCCAGACTGATCTTTACCAAACATGAAGTACTCTGTGTTTTGACTCTGCTTTTTTGATCTGGACTAATACCAGTATCTTCAAAGTTATGAGCAATTGCATCTTCAAGTGGACACAAATGTTTCTTCTACAGCTAAATGATAAATTCATACCTTGCATGAAAGAAGATGTTAGACTTCTGGACTAATTTTACGTATACCTCACTGAAGCATGCAGATATACTTGTTTCTCTGCTAAGCAGCACAAACACAAAGGTTATGATTAATGACAGCAAGCAGAGAGATAAGGAAGCAGAAGAAAGGTAGTAGTAGTAGGAACTTAAGAAAAGTTGATAGGTCTTGTAGTCTAAAAGGATTTTTAAATGATAGTTTAAAAATCCTTTAAACTGGAGTGAAGTACAGCTGCTTGACCAGTTTCAGTGGTTCAGTTAAAGAAGGATATTTAAAAAAAAAAAAAAAGTTGTTGAGGAAACAACGAAGGAGACAAGCTTCACACCTTATAGACAGATGTGGAAATTGTGGAATCTTTAAGTCAGTTACTATAACCAACTTGAATTCAGCATAATAAAAAATGATGGTGCTCAGCAACACGACGACATTTGCATGTGAGCAAACCTACAGACTTGCAAGGTTCAATCTGAATCTTCCATCCTCAAGAAAGCTCCTTCAGAGTCTTAAAAATTCATAATATGAGATGGGAAACAGAGTCAGGAGAAATCGAAGGAAAAAAACCCATAAAAATAGGGATGGCTAAAAGATGAAATAGAAAAAAAATAAATTTATCTGAAATGGAAAGGATGATGCAATCGTGGCAGAGTGTTTAGCCATTGGAGCTTGAAGGGAAGAGATAAGGGGATTCATAGAATCATAGAATGGTTTGGGCTGGAAGAGGCCTTAAAGATCATGTAATTCCAACCCCCTGCCATAGGCAGGGACACTTCTCACTAGACCTGGCTGCTCAAAGCCTCATCCAACCTGTCCTTGAACACACCTAAGGAGGGGGCAGACACCACTTCCCTGGGCAACCTGTTCCAGTGCCTCACCAGCCTTATAGTGAAGAACTTCTTCCTAATGTCCAATCTAAATCTATCCCCTTCCATCTTAAAACCATTCCCCCATATCCTGTCACTACACATTCCTCTAAAAAGTCCCTCCCCAGCTTTCTTGTAGGTCCACTTCAGGTACTGGAAGGCTGCTATGAGATCTCCTCGGAGCCTTCTCCAGGCTGAACAGCCCCAACTCTCTCAGCCTGTCTTCATAGGGGAGATGTTACAGCTCTCTAATCATCTTGGCCTCCTGTGGACCCAGTTCCAACAGAGAAGAGAAATGCAAACCAAGTCAATGTTAATCAAAGACTTTTGGTTAAGTGTGGAAGGTTTTTATAAATACACTGGAGAAACAAAAAATGCTAGGAAAAAAGTAATACCGCTAGTAAATGTGTTACCGAGAGTCTAAGCTCTTTTATTAATGTCCAGGAAAAAAAAAAGAGGAAAATGAAGAAAAATATATAATTAAGAAGTGGCCTGTAAAAATACTTAACAATGACAAGGAGACAGTAAGGGGATTTACACAAACCTCCTTTCCAGCTGCTTCAGATCAATGCCATAACCTGAAATTGAATCGAAGACCTAGAGACAGTCTGTTCTCCTGGCCTTTACTACTCCTTTCATCTGTTTCATGCTTGGTACAATTTATTTTTCTATATCTCACGGACAATAGAAAGGTATTCTTTGACCTAACTGAAAAAAAGATAGGACTGTCTGTGACAGGGAAGTTTTATAATCCCTGCATTCTTTTTAACCCTCAATCAAATTTGTTTCTGTGCAGGTCATGACTTTTGCACTGAAGGACATAACTGTATGGAGCATTCTGTCTGCCGAAACCTAGATGACAGAGCTGTCTGTAGCTGCCGAGACGGCTTCCGAGCCCTTCGGGAGGACAATGCCTACTGTGAAGGTAACACCTTGTATAGATGCTTAACTCCTCTGTATAAATTGCCATGGGATGAATGTATTGATTCCTGAGTGTCAAAGGAATAAGCCTATTAAATGCAGTGAATTAAATATGCAGCTTATCAATCAACTGAAATAATTATATCTCCAATCAAGTTCTTAAGGTCTTTTTTTTTTTAAAAAAAGAAAAAAATCTGAAAATTTTTATCAGTGTCAAAAAGGCAAGTTAGTATGGCTGAGGTCTTGTGTTAGAAACATGTTTCCATAGGAGTTTTCCTTTTATTTTTTTCATGATATTCAGATATTAAGGCAACCTAAAAGTCAACCATTTGAATAACATTAGTACAACATTTAGTTCCTCTTTTCACTCCTGCCTGTTCCCATTTTCTCTTCCCAGGAAGTAGGTAAATGTTATAGACTAGATACTAATATTGTTAATCATACTAGGTAATGATTTATTATTAGAGCTGCTCTTCTGATATCAGGGAGTAACAAGCTATTTAATCAGAAGAGAAGCCTCTATAATTTGTGTCTTTACAATCTAACATAATCCTGTGGAAAAAACCCAACCCATCCCCAGTCCAGCAGCAACAGCCAAAGTCCTCTTAGCTTTTGTGCTTACTGTTGCTCTTCCTCATGAAAACCCTGATGCTGCAAACACATATTACTGGCGTGCTATCAGGCCACTCTAAACATAAAACTTCAGTGTTGGCAGCAGGATGGCCTTTGACTAATGAGCCTGCTAAGTTGAAAGTAAAGCTTATATGAGTACAGTCTAAGGTACTCTGCAGCCCCACCTAATATCTGAATTGTTCTCTGGCAATGCACAATTAAATGGGATGAATCAAAGCCTTTTAAGACTGTTCCTGTGGCTGAACTCCGCAAAAGTTAATGCTGGCAGCTTATGTAAGTTATTAGCTGCATTAATGTCAGTAGGAATCCTCATCTGTAGATTTAGGTTTGAGATTTCATGGCTGTTTTCAGGAAAGGGGCATATAATTAATGTAGCTTTGCATACCTCTTTGCTTAATGTTTATGGTAAGCATTCGGATGGAAGCCTGTTTTGAGTAGAGCTAAACATCACGGAGAAAAAATCCCTTGCTCCCATTATGTCTCAGCAGGCATCTGACTTCAAGACCTGTTCTATAGCTTGTTCTGTGTTGCAACATCAGACACTTTCTATCCCATAGTCCTTGGAGACTACAGTGAGGCTTAGGGTGCAGATCTGCATTTCTGGGAACTCATCAGCTGTTTCCTTTTTGAGGGGGTCACTGAAGTAATCGAGTTGTGGTAAAACAGGTGCTTTAAGTTTTTTTTTCTGTAGCTCTGTTACTACTCTGCTGAATGAAAGCAGAAAAACAAGTTTAGCTCTCTTAACACTCAAATGAGAGTCTGTTGCTATGTTTGTAATGTTCCAGGCACGTCATAAGCAAAATAGAAAAGAAGCTTTTTGATCAATAACATTGATCAGAAGTGGTGAAATGTTTAGATGATAACACAGTAGATATCGTATGTGAGACTGCTGCATACATGTTGGAAATGGATTTACTGGTTTGTGCTGTACCTGAATTCAGTATGATGTATTTTTGAGATACTTGATTCAATTGCTTCTGTATAGGCAAATGACATTTTTTTCTGGGTGTTAATTATCAATGCACTTAACTGCTTTAAAAAAATTTGCAGAAGTGCGTAAAAGGTTGGGTCATGTTATTTAAATAAAAATAATAATTGTATTACTGTGTTTGGATGTATTAAATGCCATCTTAAAAATGTGTATGATTTAGGGCTTGATCTGGGAACACTTGCTCACCTTGAAGATAGTGGGAATAAGTCCCACTAGGAAGATGTACTCGCATAAGCAAAGCTCATGAGCTTGGGTCCTTGCCAGATGAGGTTCTCCCAGCCAAGGGCAAAGCTAACTCAGCAGACAAAGCAGCCTGGCTCTGATGCCAGCTTTGTGCCATAGCTGCAGTGTAGGCACCAGACTTGAACTATGCACACTTGATACATGGGTCCAGACCTGGCCATGGCTGGGCATCCCTGACTGCGCATGGAGGCCACATGCTGGAAGGAGGGAAAATGGGGTCATGGATTGAAACTTTAGCATTGTTTTGTGGAAGAGGAGGGGTAGGGGACTGAAATACCTATATTTGCTCAGAGATGTGCATCCTTTGTTCCAGTCCAAAAGTCTCTCTGAGCACTGAGTTTTTGTATTTCTGGAAAGAGTCTTACCTTGATGTTAAACAATTTAATAGCAAGAAGCACAATAGCAGTAGCGTAACACCAAGGCTTGTCAGTCCTGTCCCTCGTCTTGAAAGGCTGAAATGGACCCAACCTCCCTTTCTCAGCACATCCCCTTTTTTCACTGTGCCATTATTGTGACTTTAATTACAAGTAATGCCAAGTGTAGAAAAGTTAACAAAAAGCCTTTCAGAGATAACTTTTTGTATTGGCTGGAGCCCAGGGGTGTGATAGCTGAATCTGTGTTCACACTTCACAAACTTCAGTTATACTGCAAAATTGGATATAATCGATTTTGTGTTTGAGCCAACCTTCAATAAATACAGTCCTGATTTGTGCATCAGCATTGTCAAAATTTGAAGAATAAACAGAAGTAATGATGCTCCCACTGGCAGAAATTCTACTTGAGGTAGAAAAACAAAAATAAAAATATTCAAAGCTGTTTTCAGCGTGGGTCTAGAAAAGCCACATAGATTTCATATGAATGATGGAAGAGTTGGGCTTCTGGCCTAGGAAGAACTGGTGTTTTTCCAAAACTCTGTGATGTCTCTAGATAACTGTTATGGCGGAAACCTTTCTGTTTTATGAGAATAGTATTTGTTAATATTTATGTCACATTTAGCTTTCCCTTGGAGGACTGTTAAAAGCAATGCTTAAAGAGTTGGGATTTCTTCATTTACATGCTGTGAGCCTTATTCCAAGTACTCTATTTTCTGCCTCGGGTTATTATGCAGTTTGAGATACCTGATGGGCAGGTTGGGCATGGATTATGCTGTGTTGCCCAGGTGTAGGTGCTTTTGAATACAGCATCCTTGGTGTATAGCCTACCCACATCAATATTTTACAAAAACAGATGTTCTGATGAAGTGTAATTAGTTTTTCCCAAAACAACATCTGCAGTGCTCTCAAAATGATGATCGCCCTCCTGGGGCAATGGGATACGTGATGGGATGTATTTCAAATAGTGTTCAAAGCCCACTGCATTTGAGGTGGTGGAGTTATGCTGAAAATGTTTTTAAGGATAAATTTTGTGTCTCTGGGCTGTCAGAGCATTCTGATGCATGTAGAAGAGTGAAGCATACTCATGTTTCAGGTAAGGTGGGTTTGCAAACAGTGTGCTGTGGCAGCTTTAGTGTTCTCAGCTCCTTGAATCTAAGCTGGTTTTGGGCACTGTTTCATGAACATTTGGTAGTCCTCAGAAGATGTATGTAGGGAGGAGGTGTTACCTGTGCACTGGAAGGATTGCTTGAAGTCTGAGTTTCTGATTTAATAGTGCTCAACTATTGTGGTGTGAAATCTGATTTCACTTCAGAATTGTTGCCAAGGTTTGCTGATTAAATAGAGAGGAGAGAAGGTTCAACTGAACACTATCTGAGGAAAACAGGTTATTTCCTTTTTTGTCAAGAGGTTTTTGACGGATGCAGATACCATTTTACATTGTATACTGGTTTTGGCCAGGATGGAGTTAATTTTTTTTCATAGCAGCCTGTATGTTGTGTTTTAGATTTGTGACAGAACAGTGTTTACAACACAGGAATGTTTCAGCTATTAATTGCATGGTGTCAAGACCATCTCTGTTTCTCATTTCCTCCCTACTTAGGTGGCTGGTGGCCTCCCAAGGGTTGGGAGGGGACACAGCTGGGACAGCTGACCCCAGCTGACCAAAGGGATAACACTCTCCATATGATGTTGTGCTCAGTAGAAAGAACAAAGGGTGCACTTTATAAGCTGGCTGTTCTCAAAGATTGGTTGGCCCTCAGTTTGCCAGTGGGTGACAGAGAGGGATTACCTTTGAATCACTTTTTTCCCCCTTGTCCCCTTCACTTAAGGGTCTTTATCTTAACCCATGATTTTTTTCTCACTTTTGCTCTTTTGATTCTATACTCCCTGCTATGTATATTTGCATAGAGGCATTTAAGTTGGTCCCCAATGAAGCTATCTTACTAGCTGGAGTGGCTGGAATTCCTTTGTGCTGCACTTCAGTCTCTCCTCTGACCTGTGATCCTTATTCCGGCTCTGGGCTTCTGTTCTTATCACCGGTATCAAAATGGCAGGAGTGGGACAGACTGAGGTTCTCCTCCCCTGGCAACTGTAGCTTAAAGGCCTCTTCACCAACTTGGCATGCCCATGACTGAAGATGATCTTCCCTTTCTCTGATAGATGGGCCCCACCAGCCCTCAGTAGGTTCAAAGCAAGTCCCATGGTCTAAGTAGCTGAACCCCTGGCTTTGGCACCAGTTGCATAACACTTGTTGATATAGAGATAGATGTAATGGAGATAAGCACCATAGTATTGAAAAAAATCTATTAAATCCTTTGGGTCTTTAATAACTTACATTGGGCTATTTGGTGGCTTTGCTGTCTTCACAGTACACACCGTATTTCTTGTGTGAGAGTCAGGAGCTCGACAGTGCTGACAGTTTGTTGAAGCTAGGAAGGTTACCCAAGCTCCTCTCTTCTCTCTTTTTTTTTCTAAATGAGATGTGGCAATAGTATTAGATGTAGCTAAGAAATAATGATTTCCATCTTCATCAGCTGGCATTGTTTGAGTCAAATGACCTTGTCTTTTTGGGTTGGGTTGGAAAATTGAGCAAGCAGAAAGAAAAACTTTCACTCCAGGAGGGCAGAATGTTATTTCCAAATCACTATTAAAAAGTAATTAAACATTATTAAATTAAGACAAAACATTAAGATTAATCAGTATTGATATATTCTCATGATATATTCTCAACTATTTATATTTTTTTCTCAGCGAAGGCAGTGTCATCTTATTTCTATCATTATTTTACTGAGAAATTTAAACATGATGAATTAGCAAGACAGTTCTAATGTCAGTATGTCAGTGGGCCAAATCCTTCTTATCTGCCATGGCTCTTATACAGGAAGATAATAAAGCATATTACTAACTTAAAGTGTGCCATAGTATCCCAGACACCAGTTCATATAGTATGGTGCAGACTGGGATTCAGATAGTCCTGCTGTAATTTTGCACGCACAAATTGCAAGATGTGATTCAGTCTTATTTGATTTTAATTACTTACACGGGAACATCTTCAGACTGATTCTGTCATCCACCCATAGCCAGGACTGACAGTGATGTTTTTATGATTAAAACCAATAAATGTTCAAATTAATCATATAGGGGAGCCTCTTGGAAACACTCATTTAAACTCCTCTGTGCTACCATTATCTGATAACAAGATGCTTTCGTGTACTAAAAACCAGCCCTTTTCCACCAGCAAAAAACCTGTATGTTTTATGTTCTCTTCAAATGAGAATTTAAGGTAACATTTTTCCTAAAAATTACTTAAATCTGCAACCTCAAAACAAAAAAGAAACTAAAGCCTTTATTTTGTTATTGTTTTCCTTTATCTCCATTTTTTACCAGTAGCTGGGAGGTGGCTACTGAAAAAATTACATGCTGTCACTGAGCTGAAAAGTACCTAAAGCCATCTGGTTGGTTTTCTTTTATAACTTTAAAAACCTCAGGTTATAAGTTCAACACATCCTATAATTCATAGAGGCTGGTTCCCCAAGAACTCTGTCAAAGATGCAGGAATGCCTGATATTAAATCAAACTTAAATTAAGTATTATTTCATACATTGTTACAATGTGTGTTTGTTATCTGCATTTTAATTGTGGTCAAGGAAAGAACATGCCTTGTGAGGGGTACTAATAATTAGAATTTATTTTCAGTCTAATTGATGCTTAAGCAGGCTAGTCAAGATATAGCAAACTTATTAGCAAAATTACACCATTGCTAATGCTTATAATCCAAATCATCCGTTTTCTCCTAAGGTCAATAATTTGATAAAAGTCATTAGACACAAGTAGCTGCCTATTTTCTCTTACCCTCACAGAATCATAGAATGGTCTGGGTTGGAAGGGACCCCAAGTATCATTGAGTTCCAACCCCCTCGCCACAGACAGGGCCACCAACCTCCAGGCCTGCATCTACACAAGGTTGCCCAGGGCCCCATCCAACCTGGCCTTGAACACCTCCAGGGTTGGGGCATCCACCACCTCTCTGAGCAGCCCATTCCAGCACCTCACCACTCTCTCTGTGAGGAACTTCCCCCTGATATCTAACCTAACCCTTCCCTCCTGTAGCTTAATCCATTCCCTCTTGTCCTACCACTATCTACCCTTGTGAAAACCCAACTCCCCTCCTGTCTATACGCTCCTTTTAAGAACTGGAAGGCTTCAATGAGGTCCCCTCACAGCCTTCTCTTCCCCAAGCTGAACTAGCCCAGCTCTCTCAGCCTGTGCTCCAGCCCTCTGATCATCTTTGTGGTCTCCTCTGAACCCTCTCCAACGGTCTGTATCTGTCTTGAATTGGGGGCCCCAGATCTGGACGCAGTTCTCCAGATGGGGCCTCATGAGAGCAGAGTAGAGAAGGACAATCAGATCCCTGTCCCTGTTGGCCACCCCTCTTCTGATAGAGCCCAGGATACCATTGGCCTTCTGAGCTGCAAGAGCACACTGCTGAGTCATGGTCAGTTTCTCATCCACCACCCTTCCTATGCATTGCTACAGTGAGTTGTCAGTGTCCCAGGTTCTTTACTGGGAGAAGCACAGTGGGGATTTTGGAAGGTTGGTTTATTTTTTCTCCTCTGTCTTTGTGTATGCTTGATACTATTTTTGTATGGTTTAACTCAGTATATGGGGTGCTTGTATTGGTTGGTATTTGCAGTTGTAGTTGGTTCTTGAGGTTAGTTATATTATGATTCCTTAGGTTTTAGTGCTT
>VXBZ01008806.1:111336-160675 GCA_013399135.1 Heliornis fulica | reverse complement strand
GGGGGGGTGGGAAGGAGAGATGCACAACTGCAGAAAAAAAAACCTATACCAAAAGCAGTTTCAGAAGTAGATCATGTAAGTGTGACCACTTGGTAATTTTACTGTTGGAGTTAGGCCTTTTACTACCTGATGGTAACCCCAAAGGCACAGGGCTTTATACATGAGGAGCAAAAGTCAAAGGTTATCTACAGAGTGACAACAGCTATGGTAGTGCAGTCATATCGGATAAATAACTTGGGAGATTGTGTGAAAATACACAATTTTGTTTGAAGTTGATGATAACATCCCCTGTGGAATATGTCAGTTGTAAAAACTGCTGTCCTGGGTTTGACAGAACAAAGTAAAACAAAATGATCTGTTTCTGACTGACTGGAGTAACAGTTACAGTTAAACCCTTGGTTGGCCTGGTGATGGAGAGCCTAGGAGGAGTAATGGGAGGAGCAAGGGATGTTCCAGAACCCTGAGATATTTTGTTCTCGTACTGGGTGAGAATGGGTTGTAGTTGAAAGTGAAGGGAGCCTGGAGAGAAAAGGTGCTGGGAGTCAGGGGAGGTAGGAGAGACCCCACTAAGATTATTTTTGTTGGAACAATGGACTGGGAAGTTTTAATGTACTAAACAGTCAAACAAGTTGAAAGGAAGAGTTTAAGGATGAGTTCGAGTGCTTGCTGGTTAAAGGAAAAACCCAATACTTTAACAGATGGGTAACCTGTTAGGAGCTTTCTTTGAAGTTACAGAAGATATGGTCTGTCATTTTCCGTTTAAGAAGGAGTAGGTGGTGAGGGAATAGCTTGAAGACAGGAGGAGAGCAAAGTGAGCAAGATATGTAGACAGGACCAAACATAGGCAGAAAGAAGGCGAGGGAGGAAAACAGCAGAGAAGCTTGATGACAGAGGTCAGTGAGAAAAGAAAGGCTGTTGTTAGTGGAGAGAAGACAAAGAGAAAGAAAAAGAAAAAGGACAGAACTTGTTTTCCTTTGTGACCCTGTCTATGATGCAGGAGAGGTTGTATTGGTTTTAAATCCATATTTACCTTTTTCAATGGTATTGGTTGCTGTCATTGGTCACTCTTCTTCTCTTTTGTAGTAAACAGTGAATAACATCTGCTGATCTTCTGATGCCCTTTTTCTAGGTCAGGGACCACATGAGAAAGTTTCAACCTTTCCTAGCTTGTGCATGGGTCAGATCAGTAGTGATAAAAATAAGAACGAGGCCTTTTATTTATGGTGACTGATGATACTGGCATCCAGCCTTGGGATTCTCAGGAATGGCGGGAAAATGATGCCATTGCTCTTAGCAATGAAGCCTTTGGGTCAGGTTGGATGTTTGCTGATGAAGTTGTGTGGGAGAGCTGGAAAAACAGGTAAATGAGGGGTTTCATGTTTATGAACTGTCAAGACAGTATCTTTCATTAATACAAAAAAAAGGGGGGTTTTGGGTTTTTTTTTTGTTTGTTTTTTAACTTATAGATCTAATCTATTCTTGTGTTCAGAGTAATTTTTGATGCACTTCTGAAATACATTTTTATAAATATGCCTTTTATATTTGTTTGCTATCTTCCTAGGTACTTAATACTGTCTGTTGCAAATCTCCTGCAAGAGGATCTCCCTGCCTGCCATATACTTCTAAATGTGACCAGGGAGATCACTTATGCTAAATTCCAGAGTTTTAAAGGAAATGGCTGGAGGCAAGACCCTACCCATAAAGGATCCTCTGTTCGGGAAATAGTCTCCTCTCCTTGCAGCCCAGATTTACTGACTTAGTACCAGACTCATTTGTTCTGGCAGGCTTTTGTGGTGGATAAAGGCAATGATGGATAGTGAGGCCTAAGGAGATGCTTTGTTTGTTAGCTTGAGGCTTTGGTCAACAATGATTTATAGATTGCAGCTCAAGTTCTCTTCTTATTAATGGGATTGTAAAACATAACTGGAAATTTCACTCTAAGGTAGCAAACTCATTAGGGTGCAGGGAGGAGGAATACAGGGAAGCTTTTTCTGGGTAGATATATTTTGCATAAATTTTGTTTGATTGCTTGGGACAATAAAGTAAGGCAATTTTTTTTTTTCAGTTTTGATGTTTTTACAAGTATAAATAAATCATTGAAGTGCAGATTCCAAACTCTTTTGCACTAAACAATTTTCCCAGAGATGCCTCTTTTATCTGTTCCATTGGGAATAGAGCAGGTTGATGATCTCCATGACTACATTGTTGTCAGTACATCACAGCTGGTGGCTCAGTATCACATCACAGGCTTCAAGCACGTAAGTCTTTATTGTAAAGCCATTGGAATGGTGCATTCATCCTATTAAACTGACTTCAGCATCTTACTGGCTAAACAGTAAGGCATTAATGTGCATTAATATGCTAACTAGGCTTTTTGGCAGGGGAAAATTAAGATAAATGTTGTAGGCTTTCTTGGATATTGAAATATATCAGGTTTTCTGTTGTACTTAGTGCATTTGTGTTTAAAGGTGAATAAAAGGCTACACCAGTGTTTCAACCAGTAAGCAGGATGAAAAGGCTTTTATTTTGGTAGCTTTGAAAGAGAACAGATGTTGGGCTCTTTCCCTGCCCTAGTTCAGTCTTCCTTGATCTGTAATGCTTTAACCTAACATATATATGAAGCTTGCATAGAGAGTGCTAAAGGGGGAATGGAATCACACGGGTTTAGTGTGGTTAATCTCTGTGAGACTAGTTGTCGTTTGACTGTTACTTTATCCTTTTAGCATTAATTATCTTTTGTGTCCATTAGTGAAGTAATTTAGTGTTGAAGTTGCAAACTGTAAAAGCAGCTTCCATTCATCCGTCTGTGGTGTAGAACAGTGGAGTTGTGGTTCTTGATTAGGGTCTTAAGGTGCCAAAGTAATATAATAATGTGATAGTAGTAGCAATATTAATTGCTTTATTTCCTTTGCATTGTGTACAGGTTTTCTAGACAGCAGGGTGGGACAGGGTTTTGTTTTCCAGTGAGTGTTTAAAAAATGTGGATGATAACTTTGCAAATCAGCTTGAGGAATAAAAAAATATTCAAATGAAACACTTCAATTGAAAGTTAACCTGATCAGTTCTCGGGTTTGGGGTTTTTTTGTGTGTGTGTTTTGTTTTGGGGCTTGGGTTTTTGTTTTTTTTTTTTTTTTTTACAATTGAAAAAGCGAGATTTTGAAATAAAGGCAATTATAAATAAATCATTTTACAAAACTTCAATATGTGGTATGTTGGCAAAATGAGAGTTTTTATTTAGAATGCTTATAAATTAGGAGGTTTAAATCAAAGTAGCTCTGGCTTGAAGATTTTTCACTGCAAAATTGAAAACCATTAGTGTTTTGGGTCTCCTGTGGCTATTTACCTGCCAAAGCAATCATTAATATAGTTTCATAAAGTTCTGTTTAATGTTTTTGAGGCATTGAATTTGTAAGTACAATTTTGTGGGGATGCCAAAGCCAGCTCCTAAGCATTCTGTTGATGCCAAGAATGTAAGGTCTTTAATTACTCAGGGACTGATGTTGTTACCTAAATACAAATCAACACCGCTAATATGGCGCTGTGAACTGGAATTATGAAAGACACAAATTGCATTGTTTGTGGGAGTAGCTGAGGGATATGTTATAACTGCTGTCTGGTTTTGTGAACTGTAGAACATCTCTATCTCAGGAGATCTGTGCCATTTCCCACTTTCTGTGCAAAATCAGCTGCCTCTTCAGCAGTTGTCTTGTGGTAGTGTCACTTTTTCTTTGCTTTCTCAGATGACTTTCAGAAAATGCTTTTTGAACCTTGGTATGCTCACTGTGCTTACTGTAAACACATGTTTATTTGTTCATGTATGTATGTGCATGGAAATGCCAAATTTTCCAACCAATACCATAATACATAGATAAGATTCTTCCATGCCCACAAAGCTTACAGGGTACGTAAGAGAAGGAAACCTGCTGAAATATATCGGCTGTGAATTGGCTGAAGAACTGAATTTGTGCAGAGCAGGCTGAGCACATCATCCTGAGGATTCACAGTGGACAACTTCATGGATTGCAGCCAACTGCCCCACTATCTCTAGCGGAATCATAGAATCCTTTAGGTTGGAAGGGACCTCAAAGACCATCTAGTTCCAAACCCTTGCCATGGGCAGGGACACCCTCACTAGACCAGGTTGCCCAAAGCCTCATCCAACCTGGCCTTGAACACTTCCAGGGATGGGGCTTCCACAACCCCTCTGGGCAACCTTTTCCTGTGCCTTACCAACCTCTTAGTAAAGAGTGTCTTACATCTAATCTAAACTTGCCCTCTTTCAGCTTGAAGCCATTGCCTTCTGTGCTATCACTACACTCCCTGGTGAACATTAAGGTGAATCCAGCAGCTCTCGGTAGACAAACTGGCTAAAATAGTTTTTTTCAAAACTACATGAAACTAGGAAATCACTATGGAATCTGTAATATTCAATGTATTACAATTTTTGTACTGGAAGGTAAATTTTTTGTTGGGGTTGTAAAGAGAAAAGCAGGCAATGAGTGCAGTTGCTAAGTAGCTGTTGATTTAAGGAAACTGGGAAGAGGAGGAAGAATTGGGAGGTAAGCGTACAACCTAAACAGTAGTAACATACAGGAGCTAACACTGTTGGCATTTAGCATCACAGCTTTAAGAAGTCAACCCTGATCTGAGTTTATATATCCAGTTTATTGTTTTGAACTGTCATCTGATTCTGGAAGACAACTGTGTTTTCCATCCAGAGATTTCATTTTCAACTCTGAAAGCTGTAAACATCGTTGAAAACAGAGAGGAAATCAAAACCGATGAGCAGGAAAAAACCAAGCCAACAATCCACCCCTTTGATTTTCAACATACTTTTGTAACAAGGTTCAGCGGCACATTGCATGACAATATAACTAGATGTACAGAGGATCTCAGTAATTCTGTCTTTATCATTAGTATTACAGGAACAATGTGCTACTAATCACATTCAAATTAATATAGCTTTTCTTCTTTGCAGCATAATAATAGGGTGGATAATTTTTTTGTGTTTTTTTTTCTTCTTTTGTTATTTCCAGTGCTTTCTATATCTTACCACTTCAGTACAACCTCCTATAAGAAGTAAGTCTTATTTTGCAGCCTAAGGGAGTACCATAACCAGTCAGGTTTTGAAGTCCATGCCTACAGTGATTTATGTCTGGAGTTCGCTCTAGGACTCAATACAGCAGCACATCTTCCACCCCAACATCTGTTTTATCAGGTTGCAATTTTTTCTATCAGAGAAGATCTTTATCTAAATCAGATTCATGCAGGTTCCTTTCAGATATGGTGTGTGCATATGTATATGTATGTAGATATATATAGATACAGATGTATGTGTTTATAAATATTAAAATTACTAATTGACTGCTTTATAGTTCTAAGAGAAAACTACAGGAAGTTCTTGTGTCTTTTCAAATCTTACCATGCTCCTTATTGTTCTTTCCCAAACAACACCACCTGTTAGATCAAAGGCACATAGTATACATATAGTAGTGCATTGATATACAGAGGAGTGCAGTGACTACACAGGTATGGTGATGGATGACAATGCAGTGCTGAGGCAGTTGGACTACTGTATGGGACCCTAGGGTTGGTTTTTTTTTTCCCTTCTAATTTAAACCACAGGAATAACACCATAGGCACTTCAAAAGGAAAGATGTAAGCCAGTGTAATCTTCTTTGTGACTCCACTATCAGCTGTTCACAGAAAGCTCATGCTGCTTCTCTTGTTTGAACACTTCAAGCAGTTGTTTTAAAGGAGAAAGCCGCAATTGGATCTAAAATTCATTGCTGCTCAAGTAACTTTTTATTCTAGCCCAGCCCTGGTGCGAGTGAATGGTGATGTATTGAGAGATTGTAACGAATGCCAATGAATTCAACTTGTGTTCTTTGCGTTATTCACAGATATCGATGAGTGTGCTGAAGGACGGCACTACTGTCGTGAGAATACCATGTGCGTAAATACACCAGGATCCTTTATGTGCATCTGTAAAACAGGATATATACGCATTGATGACTATTCGTGTACAGGTAAGAGCTGTACGTTCGTGAAAGGAAATAACAAGGTAACGGTATTTAGGAGCACTGATGTGATTCTTCTGAAGTTGATTTTTGTTAGTCACAAAATGTCTCCATGAAACAGAATAAACCCCAAAGTAATTCCGAGGATACAGTGCAGGAACTCTAATGCATTTTGCAGATTACATGTAGATTGTGTTCTTTGCCTGCAGTTGGGAGCAGTCTGGATTGTATTGTAGTGCTGCATAGCTTTGGGTGCTGATAGAAGAGGTGAAAGGAGGAGGCTAAAGGGAAAAATAAGAGCAAAACAGTGCTGAGAGTTGTTCCATGTGGCAGTCCAGTACAACTTCAGTTGGAGTACAACAAGTTTTCTGCAAAGTTTTGATGGAGTTAACTTTGCTGCATATGAGAAGTGGCTCATTTTCTCATTTCGAATCCTCCTGTATCAGGGAGGTTCCCCAGCTGAATCCTGAGTTCAGGCTTTTAATTTAGGTATTTATTTATCAAGGGCTCTGCCTGTCTTGAGCCACTGGACAACATGGTTGGTCTTACCTCTGTATCTACCGTTTTTGTGCTGTTGCCATTTACTAGTGGATGCTTTAGAAGAGGTGTTGGGTTCTTACTGACTTTCTGTTTTCTAGTCGTCTTTATTGCAAAGTATTTTAGGGCTACGGAATGAATGCTGAACATTTACAGTAGTCTTCTGTATCAGAGTCAGGCTGGCTGTGAGTGTTCCTTGGAGGAATTTTTTCCCACTAGACAGATAGAGCAAGTATGATTCAAAGATGTGGCACATTCTCTCAGCGAAGAAAAACGTGTGTGAACAAAATAGTCCTATTTTTTTCATGTCTAACAGGGGAATGCATTAGCTTTTTCTATAAGAGGATGTATTTGTCCAGTAAAACTTTCTTGGAGTTCATATTATCTAACAATAAAGCTGGCCATAAGTGGATGAGAGTATTCAGAATGTGGAGACAGCAACTGTGAAGTTAGTTTCTAAATTTATTTAATTCTGTCTGTTACATCTTGGCATTTGAACACCAATAATATGTCTTGGTACAGAAACAGCTTCTTCCTAAACTGCATAATTTGCTTGCCCAAACATGCACAGCACTCGGGAACACATATTTGAAAACACACACATGTGATTTTTGTGCTTACTGTCCCTACCTGTAGTTGACATTCCTCTCACATACCCTAGCAAGCCCTGTTTAACTGCAGTTAGCCCAGTTCTTGAAGGACCAAGTTATAGATTGCTTGCAGCAGGTCTTTGCTGAAGCAACCAGTATGTTTCTGATCACTCTGTCATGTTTCCACATTCTCAGCAGAGTAAAGCTATTGTTTTACTACCTACTGAGTGCAAATGGGTGGTTTATTCTAGGACTGACTTTATCTAAATCATTGTGATACTTATTCTGCTTTGCTTCCCTTAGCTTGCTGTTCTGATTGAACTCTGTAAATGGTAAACCATTGCAAACAACTTCATGGAGGCACTCTGTGCCTATAAATATAATAAAGGTATTTCTTGGTACTCTGCACATTGCACTCCTCATACTTGCTGAAGCGTACTGTTGTGAAATTCAGTGTAGTTCAAGAGCTCTGGACAGTCAAACTGGTGTAAAACTGGCTGGAAATGCATTACAGACCTCATGTTTCAGACATTTTGCTCCAAGCTTGTAAATAATAGTTTCCTATGAAATCAACCTCATGGGTGACAAAATGAGTGATTTCTTTCCCACCCGTCTCTTGATCAAGCTGGGAAACTTTAGAGCAAAAGTAAGCAAAGTAAGTGAAATAGTTGTGTGAGATTTCAAATCTTAAGACTTTCTATGCCAGATGAACTGTAAGTGATTTTCCATATATCTGACCAATGATACTTGCTGTCATCTGGGACCCGGAACTTTTCTGGAGTTAAATTGCAGCGAATTCCAGATACTTAGAAGCATCCATTAGGATGCAGTGCCTGTTGGGTGGTAGATTTTCCACGAATGTCAACCTAACATCATTAAGTGTGTGTGTGTGTGTATATATATATATATATATATGTAACTAAGTAACTGCATTTTTTCTGGTTCCACAAGTAGTGTGAGCACCTCCAGTGGGGCATTAAGCAGTTCTGAAGTATGTAGACTTACAAGACTCTTGAATGACATTTCTACCCAATGACTAGTGACTGCGAGGTTAATTATGTTTTAAAAATTGAAGAAAACACAGGGTACATTTGAATTCAAACGCTTTGATCAGTAAATGACATTTTGTGCTTGTAGTCTGTATGAGTGAGATTGAGAGCATTTGCACTATAGCACTGTATTAAAGCAGGTGGCAAGTGTATATATGTGTACAAGAGGCTTACAGGGTTTTCACCCCATAGCATATTTTTTGCTCTTTGCTGGGTTTGCCATCTATTAAAGCTCCTGCTTTTGGAGACTGTCACGTGCACCCATTTGCCTGGATGTAAATCTAAGAGGTAAAGTGAACACACGCAAGGAGGGTATGGTGCTGGGTCTTTAACACAGAGTCTGTGGAAGTTATAAACCACTTGATGGCTTAGTATTGCCTCTCCCAAAGAAACTGGCTCTGTTCAGAGATCTAGTAAAAGCCTGGTGTAGTGGAAACACTGGCTGTATTTACACGACATTGCTGAAAGGTGTGTATGTTAATAAATCAGTGTGAAATAACAGTGCAGCAAGGAGTTTATGATGCTAATGACAGTACTTTGCTGTCCTGCTGACAGACCAGCAGGTTTCATCCAGGTTGTTATGCTTAGGTATAGCTGACTCTTCGTAAGCATGATTTTCTCTTACAGTGTATAGTGGAATTTTAAAGAAAATAGTTTACAAGCAAAACTCATGTTTCCTTTTATTGTCCTTTGTTTGTTTGTTTGATTTTAAGTGGAGCCTTAATGAGAGTCAGTTAAACAAATAATATCTAGGACTTGAGAGGGAAAAATAATTTCCAAATACAGTTTGCTTAGACATCAAGGCAGGAAACTGTGTTAGGGATCGCAAGCTGAGTCAGTCAACCTTGCATTTGCTTTATTTAAGTCCATCAATTTAATCTGCATTTTACACTTGTAGTTAGCAAGCAGAAATTTCTGCACTTTGAGAATCCAGATACCAACTTTTCCATGCCAAGCACACATCACTGGGCATCGCAAGCTCACTGCAGATGGGAATTATTTACATTAAGCTGAATTTTCTTGTCATTAAGGTGCTAGTTCTTGAAGTTCAGGACATAAACTAAGCCTTTTTGTGTGGCAGAAGAGCAGGACAGTAAGGAGGAAAGCAATCATGATAGACCCATGAGACAGACCTCTTCAAATTAAGGACATGTTTTTTTAAAGGTTTTGTGATGATTACCCTTTTTAACTTGGAGTATCTGTGAAAGTAATGCTGTGCACAGCAGAATTTTCTGTTTTTATCCATATTTCTTTTTTCTAATAATCAGAACGTCAGGAAAAAAACATGGATTTATAGAAAGCCTTAGGTTGGAGCGGACCTTTAAAGGTGACCTAGTCCAATGCTCCTGCCATAAGCAGGGACACCTTTAAACTAGATCAGGTTGTTCAGAGCTTTATCAAGCCTGACCTTGAGTGTCTCCAGGGATGGGGCTTCCAACACCTCTCTGGGCAACCTGTGCTAGTGTCTCACCACCCTCATAGTAAGAACTTCTTTCTATAATATCTAATCTAAACCTACCCTGCTCTAGGTTAAAACTATTTTACTTCATCCTATTGCTACATATGCTTGCAGTCTCTCCCCAGCTTTACTGTAGTCCCCTTCCAATACTGGAAGGTCTGGAAGTCTCCCCCAAGCCTTCTCTTCTCCAGGCTGAACAAATCCAACTCTCTCAGCATGCCTTCGTGGGAGGGGTGCTTCAGCTCTCTGATCATCCTTGTGACCCTCTACTGGACCCACTCCAAGAGGTCCTATGTCCTTCTTGTTTTGGGGGCTCCAGAGTTGGAGGCAGTACTCCAGGTGGGGTCTCACCAGAGCAGAGTAGAGGGAGAAAATCACCTCTTTCAATCTGCTGGCCAAACCTCATGAGAAGTGGGGACGAGGTCTGTAAAAGAAATGGCATTTTTAAACCAATCCAAACACTGATATACAAAACACCTTTACATTCATACAATTGATATTTTATGTAATTAATGCAAAAAGTGGGTATTGTAGCACATAACTTCTGCATTGCTCTTTTCTGTATTCCTTGAGAGGGCTGGAAGCATCAGCTTTGATCATATCAGTTAGCTACCGCAGAGGGGTATTATAAAGACCCCTCTTGCCAACTGCTCGTGAGAGGCATGCAGAAGCCTAACCCAGGTGTCTCTTGTGTATGAAGACAGTCCTAAGTATTTTAGGGGCACTTCAGTACTCCAAGCATCCTACAGAAGCTACCAAAGGCTCCAGGATTTACATTGGTGGAGTTGTAAAGCATGCAGTTCTTTTCAAATCTCTCACAGAGAGTCTGCTGCACTTTGGGTTTTGCTGATGTTTGAAATTAAATTTAGTCATTCAACTCTCTTTTGCCTTTTGCATAATTTTAAGTTTTAGTGAGCCTGTATTTGCCTCATTGGCAATTCTGCATTTGAATTGCCACCTTGAAATATCAGTGAAGCTAGAGGCAGATTTTTAATCCAGTTCAAGAATAACAAGAATAGGGCAAACAAGCAACAATCCACCCTGTGTGTTACTAAATGTTAAATGTTAAAAATGTATTGCAGGTCATGCTGTTCCTTGTAATGCTGTGTAATCAAATCCAGCTATGGAACTGTAACTGTGCATGAAACATCTGACTTACTGTAAGCTGGACCAGAAGCTCTGATAGCACAGCCTGGTGAATATTACTCAGAAGGAAGAAAATGTTCTGTGGCTTGGCATTGATATGTCATTGTTTGCACAGGATAGCTGAAGCACAGGAAGGAAATGTTGAAAAATTATACCTGAACCTTGATTAGGCAGGTTATGATGTGAGCAATGTCCGTGCAGCTTGCTGGCAGACTAACGTAAAATGCCTTATTGTTCCATTCTATGCGCACATATATAATTTAGCAGTCATTGATCAAAACAGGAGAGAGACATAAAATCAGTGACATTGAAGGGTTTTTCCCCTGTGTGAGACATTTGAAAAGAAATCTGTGCTATCTATCTCTGTCAGAGTCCTGGGAAAAAAAGACTCATTTAGACAGTGTATAGCTGCTCCAAAACAGCTACAGTCTCTTTCTTCCTGGCATGTTTATTGCAAGTTTTACAATAGATCTGAATTACATTTTGATTTTCACAACAAAGGATGTAATGAAGACATCAATTTCAGATTTTGTTATTTGTATTCATCTGGGAAACGAGAATCACAGCCCTAGCCTGAGTTAGTCACAACCATATTTACACAGAAATCTGTTGTTCCTGACTGATTTTATGTTCAGAAATCAATCATGGCTACGAGAAGGGAGATGAGCCCTAAGCTGCACCCATATGCCAAATGGGTGCACAGTCTGCAAGTTAAAGGCATAAAAAATATGCCCTGAGCTACCATGCTTTTCCTACTTTGGTATCATCTCATTCCCCTTCTACTTGGCTTCCAGAACCTGGAATGTAATGGTGTTGCACTTGGGGAAGGAAAGCAGAGAATGACATGAGTGTCTATTGGTGTAGTGATACACTGCACCATCACTGTTAGGTATGATTAAATCTGAACACTCTAGTATTTTTCTGGAATAGTAACACACATATATCCTTACTCTGCCTGTGACTGTAAAAATGGCCATGCTGTTTTCTTGGCTGGAAAAAGGAAGTTTTCCTTCTAGAAACAAGGATGAAGCCAGTGTCACCTCCAGATATTCAGTCTGCTGAACACTGCATATTCTTTCCTGCACCATGTGTTTGGCTTTTCTTTAATGGAAAAGGAAGTAGTTAAATAATGAGAGGTCACTTTTTTTTTTTCCCACACTTGGCTCTAACAGTGAGTTTTGACTAGCCACAGTGGATGGTTAATCACATTTAGTCTGAACAGATGTCTTTAGTCTCCTGCCTTGGGACCACTTACCTATCTAAGTAACCCATCAAAAATGGAACAGGTGAAAGAAACCCCTGGGAGGTTTAGAGCATCCTCCCTAAATCTTATTAGGGCAGAAGAATATGTACGCTGTGGTCTGGAGAAGTCATGGCTTTTCTGAGTCCCAGATGGTTTGTTTCTGTGCAATCTCATGGTCTGCTTACTACCCTCCCACAGAATTCCTTCCTGGGGCCAGTTTCACTTTTCAAAACTTAGTAGTGCTGGGGAGGTGTTGGGGCTCTCCATGACTGCCCTAGGATGGGACCATCAGCTGACAGTCCCAATATGTGCGGTCTGGGCAAGGAGATAAATGACTGAATTTAAGGGAGACATATGAACTATGAGCTGTGTTAGTGTCTGAACCAAACTCTTGGAATGAATGCTTGTACTTGCCATATTCTGTGGGGTCTGGTAAATTATCTTTTATCTGTTTCTCTTTTTTTTTTTTTTGGAGAGAAGTGGATGTTCTACAATTTTGTACCCTGACACCAGTGAGTTTTACAATGACACAGTACTTTGGCAGGAAATACATATGAAGTCTTAATTAATTATTAAAACCATATCAGGCATGTTGCAAATCGTGGCCTACTTCTTCCAAGCCTGGCCCAGCAATGTGAGCAGTCATGTCCATCCCTGCAGCTGCGCTGAGATGTGTAGGATCGCTCCTGTGTGTGGAGCCTAGGCACTTGCATCAATATTTTAAACGCCTGCAGACCATATAACTTTTTTTAATAACCATTTTTCTAGATCTATTCAGACAATTTTATCTTTTCATTTTCACATAAATCTTGCTGCTTTTTTTCTAGTGCTTGTTTTAGAAAGGAATGACTTGGAAAGTAACAGAGTTGGCAACTAGGTGGAGAATCTAAGCCTGTGGGAACATTTCTAACATTTTTTTTTCTTTTCAGTGAGGCATGGTTGCAGGGTTTAAATGGATATGGCAGGGGTAAAGTACTCCCTTTGGAAAAAAAAGACTGTGTGGAATAGATGGATGGCTTTGGTCTTTGGTCTTTTTTTGATTTGACCAAGGCATACTGAAAGCAATGAAAGATGTCTTGGACTCACTAGGCCTTAACTGGATGTAACCAGCTGCACCTTGCTGGGCCTGACCCCACCTCTGCCCCAGCATATCTAAGTCTTTATAAGGCTCAGAGATTTTTTTAACAGTATTTTTCTAAAAAATGCTGTGAATGCATTCAGAGGCTTTTTTTTTTTTTTTTTGCAGTAGCCTCTCACAGTAAACTGAAGCTTAATAATTGTTTCCACATAAATTGCCAAGAAGCATGGTGATAGTAAGTTGAGTGACACCTGAAATGTTCATTCTTTGGAATACTGTCAGCTCTGCATATTTTTCAAATCAAATTAAATCACAAATCTGTTGCAAGTTGGAAGGGATTCCAAGGCCAGCATTAAAATAATTAAGGGCCTGGGAAGATTGACTTGACATATGGGAAAGATTTAAGGAGAAAACTACACATTTAGCTACCTAATGATGATGAATGTGCAAAAAGTAGGAATTATAGAAACAATAAGACTAATTAATTATTACTTGAGGGGTGTCAATAGCAAAGGAAAAATGCAGAGGAAAGGCACTGCTGCAGATCAGTGGCGGGTAGTTTTTGACATTTTTTTACATCTGACCCGTATGTTCTGCTGTTTAATGATATCATGGTATGACTTTGAAACATGCATCTTGTCACAATGCATAGACAACAGATCATCACATTTAGTCCATTCAGTGCTCATGCAACTGTCTTGCCTATCTTTGTGCTTGTTTTCATGCAGCCATTAATATTTCCTCATCATTTTTCTGACAGAACATATCGTGGTGATTTATCTTATGTTTGCATTGCCCATAGTGATCAAAGTTGTGTTCTTCCTATGTCCTCCTGCTTGGTTTGGTTCTTGTAGATAACTGCAACTTATAAACAACCTACACACCTTGGATTTCAGCTAATGCCACTGGTAATGTCCCTGCTTAAGATACTTGTTGCCTTGCTATTTTGGTATATACACTGAGGGGAGAAGATCTGAGTGTGTATTTGTGTGTGTATATGTATGTGTATGCAAAAGGATTTTAAAGAAACATCTCAGGAATACTTCTGTCTCTGCTGCTGGTGCTGGGTCAGGAGGCTAATGATCTTCTCCAGGGAGTGGGAGATTATTTTCTTTTAGAACTGGCAAATTTCCTTCAATGCTTTTGAACATGAAGTGTTAAAGGTGTAGTTATAGTCCTCAGTAGAAACTGAAGATATCTTTAGAGGCTTCGTTTCTCTCCCCATCTTTGGAAGTCTTAGTATGTTTTGGACATCTGATAAAAAGTCTGCTTTTTATGTGCCAGTGCCCAGTTTTCACTATCCTACCGGCAGAAAATAAATGTATCTGGGTTTTTTTGGTGTAGTGCATAGCCAAAGGCTGGGTCTTGCCTTCTTTTTCTTCATTAATGCTTTCTTTACAAAGTAAGTCTTCTAAGGATGCTAGTGAGAGAAGAGAGATAGTATCTTTGTAATGCTAATGGAGTCCATCCTTGTCCTCTGAACATAGATACCACCACTGTGGGATCCACCAGTCTGGTGTCTGGAGGGACTTGAAATTCCAGGAACAGAGACTTGCGATTTTGTTGATATAACACAGCTCATATACTCTTTATCAATCAGATTCCCAGATTATCAGGGCTTTTTCTGGCTGTCCAGTTGTTACCCTCTGCTTCTCACAAGATACAGATATTTTTGAGGGGGAATACACTCTCTGTCATGTATTTTTTTATTAGCGTAGTACGCCGACACACTTTGGGTGAATGATTCCTCTTGGCATCTAGAAACTTGAGTTCATGAAAGTGCATCTGCCTGTGGGCTTCTGTGCAGATTTCACTGGTTTATTTTTGACTTGCAAATCCGTCAATTGTTTGGGACATCAACAGTCTGAGAAATCTCTTCTTTTTCCTGTACAGTGCAGCAGAAGTGACATTTAAATGGCAGGGATACTTGAGAAAAAGTTTTGTTGAATTGCATGTGAAAATGCTGAAGGTAAAATCCATATTTAATCCCTAGGGCACAGGACAGGTAAAATTCCAGACTTGCAATAAATTCCTTCAAGATATTCAGGAAAAGTTCATTGTTGGGTTCTGAAGTGGGGCAGGAAATGGGTTTGCGCCAGTAAATGTAGGTAAGAGATAGACTCCAGGACATGTGGGTATTTTACAGTATGATGTATTAAGTTATTTTTGTTCCACCTGCACATTTCAGTTCCCACAGATGAATTCTGAGAGCTGAAAGGAAATGCTTCTCCTTATTTAAAATGAAGAATAATACCTGGCTTATGTGCGAGGAATGTAGGCTATGTTTCAACACCTCCACCAGCCTCCTCTAAGAGTGATATAAGTATCTGGGTTTCCATGGAGGAAAGCTACTGTAAGGATGATGTAATCCAGAGTTAAGTGAAGTCATCCAGCTTCTGTGTTTAAAGCTGCATGCTTGTCCTCAGTTAATTAACAGTGTAAAATTGGCCTGCTTTTTCTGACACACAAGAGGACCCACAAGTCGTCTCGAGGATAATAAGAGCTGATAGTACTTAATACATAGGTAAATGAGGCCACGTTTTAATAAGTGACTAACTATGGCCACGAGATGCAATTTTGCTCGGCATTACTACATACCCTTTACTCTTCCCTACTGCAAAGAAATTTTAAAAAAGTCTGTGACCTCAGAACAGTTATATGCTTATAGCATATCAGCTTTGTTACTTGAAAATACGCTAATATGAGACATCATGACAAAAATACCCCACCTAATTTCTTCCTGCTTGTTTCCCTTGATTTATTTTGATGAAATCAGCAACATTTCAAGTTTTTCTCAAGTTCTGCAGTTTGTACAACTCATTGACTGTGCTTAAATAAAGACTGAGAATAATTGCGCAGTGTGGCACAAGGGACAGAGCAATAAACAAGAGCAGTGACAGGGTCTTGTTGTAACATTACTGGAGTGACATGCAATGGCTGCAGTAAGGGAATGTTGTAGTCAGCAAAGTGCCAGAGAAAACATGCAGTTCTGGGTTTATAATGATGTGGGCAAGATGAACCATCTGTCTTTTCCATCTCTGATTTTGGTGCTCTCTTCCCGCCCCATTTCTATTCGAAGTAGTGTGCACACACATCTGTTACCACACTGTAATGCAAACTCTACCGAGGTGATGGTGTCCAGCCATACTGTCAGGGTTAGTGTTACTAATAAACGCTCTAGAAGTCAGCTTATATGCGCTCAAAAGCTCATTTGATTCTGATTTTCTTTATTTGGCCCAGTTTCCATTCTGCTTTATAGTACATCAGCCTATATGAAGCTCTCAATCCTCTTTCAGGATAAATTTTCTCCGATACCCACTTTCTGGCTGTAAGATAATTCACAAAGCTAATAAAAGAATGATCATTCAGACTGAGCTTGTTGCTAAGCAACCACATTACTAAGATAAAAACACAAGTCATTTTTATGTATCTGCTATATCTTATACAACGGAACTCAGTTATGCTTTGTTTGGATTGAATCGGGTTATCTTTGACAACCTAGTTTAGAAGGTGTTTTAACTTGGAATGAGACTTTTTGCCTTCTTAGAGGATCTTAGAGGATACTTTTTAGGTCCCATTTCCTCCTTTGTTACTGACCCAGTTCATAAGAACTGTTCATCTGGCTATGCAATTACAGCATAGGATTGATTTCCAAGCTGATCAAAATCCAACACGCTTTTAAAGTGTCTTTGGTAGAATATCATTTGACTTGACAAATAGAAAATGTATTCCCTTGACAAAGATATGAACCTATGCTCTTCATACTGGATGCTTAATTCTTTTACAAGAAATATTATTTTACTAAATGTATATATATATATATGTATTTGGTATATATACATATATACACCCCAGTGCATTACAGAGCTGGATTCTCTACTGGCCTTAGGAATAGAGCATGGTAAAAGCTTTAATATCAAAAACAAGTCTTTTACATTTTTACAGTTTCTCTACTGTCTTTCTGCAGAAGCAGACATCAGAACTGATTACTTTGTTTTACAGGGAATATATTTTGCATTTTTGGGCTGATGAAGAATTTTTTAATATATAAAAGAAGGTACAGGTATGGCATTGAGAATGTACTTGTTTTGAAACAGTAACTCAGGAAAAGAGAGATCTTTTTTCATGTAAAAATTCTGAAATTGAAATATTTTCAGACGTGAGCATGGCTTAGTATTGATCTCACAATAGTACAAGAGACACTTTTACCTCCCATTTCTGTGTTCTGAACCCTTTTGCATCTTTCAAGCACCCAGTGTCCCTTGACAGCTTCTGCAATGCAGTTATGTGCTGTGTCAGTAAAATATGATTGTAAATTAGATATGTAGGGGTATAGAAAAATTATCAGAGTATATTGTAAAAATAGACAATCTAACAAAAAAGCAGCGAATGAATTATTCATTTCCACAACTAATTAAACTGACTCTTCATGTTAGGATTTTACTGAAGTTGACACAGGAGGTAGAATCCAGTTTGCAATTAAGACGCCGAAATGTAGATGTTTTTGTCTAAGAGAATGTTGGAATTAACTGAGGTCAAGGATTCAGCTAGACCCAACTTAGTTTTCGATCAGCAGGTTCTAGGCAGTTGCCATCATGGGATTAGCAGATCCAACACAAGACCTACTTTGTCTGTCTTTCACTTTTGAGTGACAGCTGGATTGAAGCAAAACAAGTTACCTCTTTCCATGGGTTTGGGCAACTCAGTTTGGCCATCTTAAGTCTCTATTTTATACTTGTTGGGTTCTGTAGGTTATCCTGACTGAAAATGGAACTTAGATGTCCATAACAAGACGTGGTTGTCCAGTTGTAGGTTTAGTTCCTTTTTAAATGCTGTAAGCTGTCCTACTTGCTCTCCAACTCCTGTTATAGTCTTCTTGTAAAGCCTTGTGCTACAACTTATGCTGTTGTATGTCTTGGATACCCAAGAGGTGCCAGGCTAGATGTGACTTTTCAGCTAGGTGTGTGTTTATGCAGTGTAACCCTGTCCACACATGTGTGTTAGACAGGTGTAGACACCTGAAGTTAAATACCTTAATCTGGACCTGAATTGTTCCCAGAATTTCCAGCAACCAAAAAGCTCCAGGTCTAACAAAAAAAGAATTTAAGCAAAGAATTTAAGAATTAAGAGACTGAAGAGTACACAGAATTTTCTGGTCAAGACTTCTTCATCTGTTCATCCCAGTACTGTATAGTAGTAGTGGAGTGTGGGAATTAGGATGATAGGGAGGATAGCTGGTATTAACTGACACATGACAGACAACCTCTCACAGCTGGACCTCCTCTGGCCCATCCTTCTGTGGATAATCACAGGCCGTGCAAAATAGACTGCAAAGATCAGGAAATACAGTAGGTAGCCATGAGGACACTTTCTTTGAAGTTGTAAAGATCTTTCTGGCTCAGGAGATGGGAATTTGCTGCTGTCTCATTGAGCAAGCCAGAAGTGAAGGAAGTTGGACAGTTCACATCTGTCAGGTCTGAGCCAGCTGGTGATCACCCCATGCTGGAAGACCGTAGCCTGTCCTCAGAGGTATCCCAGCCAAGGTCAGTGAGAGACTGAAGATACTGTACAAAGCAAAACAATTAAAAAAAAAAAAAACAAAACAGTGGAGTTATTTAAGGTTATGTGGTCATGCTGTACTGAAGTTGGCAGTTTTCTATGTATTCACAATAAAATCAAGGTGACTATAACCATGATATAAATTAGCCAGGTTTGAGGGTAGTAGATGTAGGTGGCAGTATATGGTTATAATGTCCATCAGTCGGCTGGCATTCTGCTGTTGAAAAGCATTTCCAGTTTTAAGTTAACATGGTTGTAAGCCAGAGGCTAATAATGATAACTGTCTGCCAAGACTTGTAAGAGGAAACATAACATTTTTTTAATCTTGTCCGGGGCTTTGAAAACCTTTTCTTTTAATATTATAGATGCAGCTTTTTTTCTTTAAACAAATATGGATGTTTCCTGTTTGGACAGTTATGAAATCCCTGAATTATTTCTGTTCAGACAATCTGTGAGCATGGAAACTTTAGTTCTCTATAATTTGATTCCGAATGCATGCTACAGAAATCAGTGACTCCTGAAAAAAAGTGTCCTTGGGTATTTCATTAAATGTTTACAAGACATTAACCAGTTTTACCCTAAATGGCAGAGAGTTTCCTTAACTCGTGTTTTATACTGTCAGTCATTGTAATTGAGTATTTGTCATCTCTGACAAATCCTCCCTAGGCTTGTCTCTGCAATAAATCTTTATCAATATTACTCCCTTTTGTCAGTCTTTTGGTCTGATTAATCTTGATTTACAAAAACAGATGTACTTTGCTGCATGAAACTGCTTCTTCAAATTATAAATTCATTTCTACAGCAAAAATAGTTCCGAAATAGCCTTTTGAGTTACAATCCTGTTTTCTAGCTGCTTGCTTGAGTAGTAGCCCTACCTGTGGTACAGACCCCTTGACCACAGCAGCAGTTGTGTCCTTGATAGTCCTTCTTTGCACATGTATTATGCTGAAATTTACCCAGAAATGCGTTGGTGCACAAACTAAACATATTGGGCTTATCCACTTCACTGACTCATCCGGTGTCTGTGCTCCTATGTATAATCCCAAAGAAAGGCTTATATTTTTAGTTCTGCTTGTAACTTCTGATTCACACTGAGATGTGCTGCTGATTCTGCAGGCAGGCTGTGGCTGGTCATGCACGAACGCATAGCGTGGAAGCTAAACCAGCACTTTTTCTGCCCTTCCAATTCTGTCTAAAACTAGTTTCAGTTCCAGAATTTGCCCTGTCTGTGCTTGCCAGTTTATCTAGATGAATAGAGAAGACAGAATGATTGGCAGGAGCTCTTTATGGCGATCGGAGAGAATGGGGCAACAGGAAGGGAAAATTACCACCTCTGGAGAAAATACATCGGAAGCCATCCTTGGGGTTTTGTTCTGCTGATGCCCCAGTGATGATCATCATTAATTTGAAAAGTCACACGGATGCAGAGGGAAGCATTGCTCTCTACGCGATGCTCTTGTACAAAATAATCCCAGGGTTCTTGGGTGAGATCAGACTTTTGCTAGTGAAGATACATATTGCAAGGCAGTGTTTCTGAACGTGCAGTGTCTATAAAAGATACTTGGTATTTTTCCTGAGGACATTCTCAATATACAGAACTGTTCTGTCTCTTTTTTTTTGTTTGTTTTCAAGAGAACACTAGTGGTTTCGAGGCACTGAACTAGAAAACTGAAAACAGAAATTATTTAAGAAATAGCAATCACCTCACTTGCCCGAAATCAGTCCCCTTTACAATTTATGTAGCCAGTTGTGGAAAAATCAAGGCCATTCCCATCACATAATAAAAAAAAAACTTTGAAAATTTCAGTTATTCTCTTGTTAACCAAGAACTCTTACATGCTAAGCAGCAATATAGGAGGCTGCTCTAGCTAAAAGGCTTGTAGGAGTTCTTGTTGGAGTGTTCCTTTTTTTTTTTTTTTTCAGAGAAGCTTCCAAATTATCTTCAAAAGACTGTATCTGTTTTTGACTGTTTTTATATTCTTCAATCTTTTCCTGTCATTCTTAAATATATTCTTAGGAGAAGTGGCAAAAAGAGTTATATATATTTTATTTCAAAGGTTAAAGGTATTCCAGGAAAAGTCTTGCAAACAGCTGGCTTGATTAGCCTGTAACTCACAGTGCTTTAAATCAAAAGTCACTGTTATCAATCATCACAAGAAAGCAATGAAAATTAAGTATCTTGATGTTTTATCAATTAATTTTTTAATCTCTTGTTTTGGGAATGAGCATTTTATGAACATGTCAATGTACTTATTTATTTGCATTTTATTTCTTAATTTTATTCACCCAGTTAAATATAATAAATAAATCAGCATTTGATTTAAATGAGGAACAGAATTTCACTGTGAGTACTTAATTTCTAATGCAAAATAATATTAGAGTGGTAGACTGTTTAATCATGCAATAAAAGATAAATTTATACTATCCCAAATATCTGTCTTGGGAGATTTTGGAACTAATTTGTAAATACTTCCTAAGTTAATGTCC
This sequence comes from Heliornis fulica, assembly GCA_013399135.1. Taxonomy (NCBI): domain Eukaryota; kingdom Metazoa; phylum Chordata; class Aves; order Gruiformes; family Heliornithidae; genus Heliornis; species Heliornis fulica. Next base: position 139,507 of record VXBZ01008806.1, on the reverse strand, counting down.
AAATCACATGGAAATGGAGATTTGGGCTGGACTGGCAAAGATAAGTCGCTCTGAGTCACATACACCAATCACCAGGGAAAATATATTGTCAGCAACAGTAATTACAGCAGGTAATTGTGTCATTTACCCTGTTACAGACCACTAAATGTGATGAGTTTGGAACATACCAGCTGTCATACAGTGTTAACTTTGATGTTCAGGGTTTGGAAAACGGTAGTGGAATCTTTTAATGCCAGTGTATTTAAGAAAATGACAGTAAAGGTTTCACACTGTTCAAAGGGGGCATAAATGGACAGTTCTTTTCAAGATAAGATGACTGCTTTCTGGAAAGTTGGGGGTCCATCAAGAGCAATTCCTTTCAGTTATTTTTCTGTGCTTTCAATAAATTTGGAGCAAGCACATTCTTGGTAAAAAGAATTGATTACCTTGTTCCTAGCCTTTGAGAAGGTAGAAATAGATGTAGAATTCAGCATAACTTCTGTCTACGTTATATTAATGTATGGGATATAAATGGAGATTGTGGTTGATGGCAGCCTTTCCAATCAATTTTGAAAGCATATGTTTATTCACTTAGTACACCTTCCATAGTGTGGGCTTCATCTTAAAGTCCTTCGAAGCTGGACACAGCATCTCAGCTAAAATTCCAACTTTTCCAAAGAGGAGACATATAAAGGAAGTAAGGTTACAAAAGTGAAGTCACCCTGGGATGACAGTCGCAGCAGGAAAATGGAATATCTGGTCAGGATTTGCTTTTTTCCTAACTCTTCAGTTTGATTCTAGATTCATGTTTGGAGTCTATGATACCCAAACAGTACATGAAGACTTAATGTCATCCATGGTTCTCCTTAAAGCAGTTACTGTGTTCTTAAATAGGACAGCAGATTTGATGGCAGAATTGTTCATCTATGTAAAATTGCTAAGATGTGCTTATGCAAATATTGATATAAAATGCGCATAAGCATCTAAATATTTAAGTACGGAAATAATTATTTATAAGCTTGATTGGCACAGGCAGATGAACTGTGGAAACAAAAGCATGGTATGTGGTAGAAAATCTACCCACAAAAGCAGTTGGGCAATGTCAAGTTTCATACCATGGCAGGAGGGGCAAGGAAGATGAAATCTAGTTTCACTGCATCTCCATTACTCTGCTGTTCTGCTTTTTCTTAGAAGCAGTGAAGATGGCTGTGCAGGTTTTCTCCTGGCGTCAAGGGCTATATGCTGGAGCTGCAGAAGCCAGGAGCACTTCCCGGCTGCCAAGTCTGGTGGGTCTATGCATTAGCCCTGACACTGTTGTGGTGAGAAACAGCTGTGCCTTTTCCCCAAGTGCTTTTGTTTCCAGGGAAAGTATCTTAGGTGCAGGTTTTTTTTGAAGGATATATTTGCTGTGCTGTTTTGGTGCACCTCTGTAAGCTGTGAGGGAGCATGTACCCTGGGGAAATTTAGGAGCATTACTAGAGACTGTATCAAAGCTGACCTAAGGGCAAAGCATCATTGTTGTTCTACCTTACCATCAGTAAGGCATATCTTTGTTTTCAAGTAGAGAACTCTCTTCAAAATCAGGTGAGCAACACTGAAGGAAAGCCTCTTTTTCTCCTCATAAATGCTCATACGCTACAGTTGTCTTATCAAAAATAGTACTGTCCTACTTGATACCCAGTGTGTCATCTGAGTGCCTGTGTCACAGCACTGCCAAGGAAATAAGAGAAACCATCTCATGCGTTAAGAAATCTCCCTGCTGCATAAGAGGACAGAATTGTTTGTTTCCTAACATTTATGGCTAGGTAAGTTGCTCCAGATTCCTGCAGATCAAACAAGCAGCATTTCTCATGCCTCTCATTTTCTTCACCTGACAAGCACAGTCATTGATAAGAGTAGTGGTGCTGTATGCTATACCTGTGATTTTTCAAGGAGCCCTTGGAATGAGTTGACAAACCCTGGTCACAGTGTTACCCCAAAAAGAAGAGGGGCATTAGCTGTCTTCAGAGAGGTTTGAGTACGTCTACAGTTTATCAAACCAACTTTTTTGACTGCTGACACATCTTTCTCCTACCCCACTGTGTATCCATCCTTCTGTTAACTGCTGAAAAGGTGTTTTTTCAGAGGTGTTTTTGTGGAGCGCTCTGGTTATGTAGATGGTCTGTAAGATGTTTCTAGTGAGACTGTCATGGTTTTGTCCCAGTTGGTAGCTGAGCACCACTCAGTTGCTCTCTCTAAGAGGATGGGGGGAAAGCTGGGGGCGAGGGGAGGGAAAAGAAAACCAAAAGCAATCCTTGTGGGTAGGGATAAGCACAGTTTACTGGGACAGCACAGAGAGAGAGAGAGAGATAGATAACAATGATAGGACTTCATAGAAAAATACATGAAACTGATTATATACAATGCAATTTCTCACCAAACTGCACAACTCAGACTGTAGAGCTCAGAGCCACCCTGAAGCCAGATGGTCCCCAAAAGCACATGTTCTCCTCTCCCACCAGCCCTCATTTATGCTGAGCATGACATAATAGGCATGGAATCCCCTCTTTGGCCAGTTTGGCTCGCCTGTCCTAGCTGTGTTCCCTCCAAATACAAGAACAGGCAGCAAGTCAGGAGCCTTGGCAGCAGTCAGACAACCACTTTCCCACTTTCTTTGAATAACAGAAATATGTGTAGGCTGGAGGCCAAATCTCCAATACCTGTATCTTTTGCTGGTGGCATACTTGTACAACATGGAGCATTTTAGTTAGAAAACAGTAAATTAAAGGATTGGCATTAGGAGAAGAAGTAAAAGAAAGATTTTTCAGTTGGCTGAGGAAATTAGCATATTTACAGCACTAGCCCAACTATTCTACTAGTAGTAGCATAGGGAGCATTACTATAGGTGTAGAATTTGCTATCATTGTCACTTTTGACAACATAATAAAAGATTTTGAAAGCATCAGTTTATCATAAGTGCCTGGGACGTTTTGTGTACAACACAACTTGGAATTTAAAAAGATTTACCCAGGAACAAATAACACATCTGACTAGATAAAAAAAAGTAAGATGAATTTATGGAGAAGGCCTACGTGATGAAATATCTTTTAAAATATAGAAAGCTTATTTTTAAATGTCAGTGGTAAAAGAGACAAGATATTAAGAGATCAGTTTGAATTAAAGCAAGAAAGAAGTGGGTGACAGGGTCACAGAACTTGTGTCTAGACTGAAATCTCTTAAGGTGGGATTTTCAAAATCGTTTTGCATTTGCATTACAGTCCTGCCACTGAAATCAGTGGGAGTTACAGATTTTCCTCTAGGGAAAATAGTTAGGCCTATGCTAAGTGCTGTAGAAAAATCCTTCCCTTAAACTTTTCTGTTCAACAAGGAATATAGAAAATGGCAAACATGAAGTAGAGATAAATTAAAGCTTTAACTTTAGCTGCCATACTAAATATTCTTCAGTATATTTCCTCTGCCTAACTGCTTGAAAAGTGTAAAAATTCACAGTATGTTACAAAAAGTAACACTGATTAATATTGCAATAGAATCTTCCATGAGAAGAGTGTATTTTGCACAAAATATGTCTTGTTTTACCTGTCAGCTTGTTCATTGTGGCTGAGACCAAGAATATCTTTGTTTTCCCTGTGTTCCAGGAGATCTCAGCACAGATTTCTTGATGTGCAGATATCACAGGAAGGGTGGACTGGTCAACATTCACATCATGTCTTTGTTTTTTCAAATTGTGTTCTAGGGAAGTGTATGCTTTGCTTTAAGCTATGAAGTCCATTATTAGAGCTATAGAATTTGAAATTACAGGCTGACAATTCAGAGGAGCTTGCAGTTAAGAGTTACGTATTCTTCATTAATGTTTATAATTATGTTCAGGGTGAGTGTCAGGAGGATGGATCCAGGCTCTTCTAAGTGATGGCCAGTGATAGGACAAGGGGAAATGGTTCCAAACTAGAACATATAAAGTTCTATCTTAATATAAGGAGGAACTTTTTCACTGTGAGGGTGACAGATTACTGGAACAGGCTACCCAGAGAGGTTATGGAGTCTCCTTCTCTGGAGACATTCAAGACCAATCTGGACATGTTCCTATATGGTCTGCTGTAGATCATCCTGCTTGGGCAGGGGGGGTTGGACTGAGTGATCATTCGAGGTCTCTTCCAGCTCTTAATATTCTGTGATTCTGTGATTCCTTTAGTCTTGGAGAAAAAAACGCAGAACAGGAATAACAAAATATTAAGATAATTTGTGCAAAGGATGAAGTCATAAAGTCAAACTAAAAGTGTATGGAAAAAATACACATCTTGTGGACTTTGGTTTGTGAAATAGTTTTCTTTAGATTAAAATCTGTTGTGAAATAAAAAAAATTGAAAATCATAGAATAAGTTTTTTAAAAACTAGTGTTTATTAGGATTAGAAAGTTCTGAAGTTCTATTTGCACATAAATATGCAACCTTTCTTTTGGCATATTTGGTCCAAAGATCTTGTTATCCACGTTGGTAAAGAACGGCACATGTTAAAAGTTCTGCTTTTCCTAGAGTGACAAAAACTTAATGATTTGAACTAGGAGGATATTTAGGAATCTATTACATCATTACATTCAGTGTGAGGATTTCTCTTTTTGTGAAACAGACCATACTGGTTCCAAAAACTAAGAAATCCCAGAGCTTTCTCACAGTGGATATGAGAAGGAACACTGGATTTTGGCTGTATCCCCAAGTAAAATTTCTTCTCGAGGTTTCAACACAGTTTCCTTGGTTTTCTTTTTTTTTTTTACCGTATTAACACCAAATATAGAATAAGTAAATAATCTAATAGATAAAGAAAAGTAGAGATCTGGAGGAGATGGCAGCAGCTGTTCTCCCTAAAGAACAACAATGGACTAAGTAATTACAGACAGAAACAGCATTTCAGAAGGTGGGATGGTCTCTACACAAACTTTGAAAATAGAACATGCACATGCCAGAGCTGTATTTATTAACAACATAATCAAAAGAAAAAGGTAGGAAAATTCTGGACACAGAAGTTGTTATTTATGGTTTCACCAGAGAAAATCAGAAAAGGAGAACTGAGATCAGCCTGGATATAAGGGAGCAGATGAATCAATCAAGTAAAAGGATTAGAGGTGAATAGAATGGTGTAGGGAAATCTGGTTTTTCATATCTCCAGCTTTGAACTGAAAACAGCTGCTGGTGGTAATTAATTAATGATTAATGACTTCAGTATTGACTAAGGGTAAACTGTGTGATGGTAACCCTATGAGTAATTAAAGCATGGGTTCCATTTTACTTTGAATTAAGAAACATCTTTAGAAAAATTAATTGGGATGTACTTGAATCAGGGAATATAATTTCAAGATTTTAACATAAGTGTATGGAAAACAGCATAATCATCAATAAATTTACAGCATTTGCTCTTTGATAGTAGTGTGCATGTACTGAGACTTGAAGTAACCCTGCCAATTAGAGTTTAAACTAGTTAATATGAAGTCTTAAGGAAATTAACCATCTGTCATTTCCCAAATGATCTTAATGGAATAAGTCTTCCAGACTACCCGTATAATTACTACTGATTTTTGTCTTGTACATGAAATATATGAGGGAAAAAAAAAAAGCTTTTAATTAAGATAAACTGTAAGTGGGCCTTTAAGTGTGTTGGCTATTGATAATTCGAGTAACTCTATCTGTTGTCGCTGCTGGGACTGTTGTCACTACCACGTCAGATAGCCAGCTGGTCACCATGCCTCTATAGATCTCTACCAAATCAATGGGGAGATAGGAGACTGAAAGCAATTTAAGTTCAAGAATAAAGAGGCATTGAAAGGGGAAAAAGCATAATATATTCTCTTTAAGTATTTTAATTTAATCCTTGTCCACAAGTTCCTTACTTAGAATTTAGTATCTGCTGCATTGTGTAACAAGATTACAACTGGAAGGGTGTATTTTGTTTGTGGTTTTGGGAGCTTTTATGCATTTCTGTGCCTTAAGAGTGATCTCAGCTCTTATTTTCCAATGTTGGTAATACAGGGTTCAGAAAAACTGCCAACATAATATTCCTTACCCATAAGTAAGTGATACAAAACAGTAATCGTTCAGTTTTGCTGCTGGATTTTCTTAGACATATGCAGAATTTGGATGCTCAAGGCAAATTTTGGGAAGGCTTGTGGTATGCAAATAGGAAATGCTACACCGACTTTTGTTTATTTTTAGTATATGAAATACACAGTAGGAAGAATAGGGGCTGGTGTTGCATAGTGCTAGGATAATGAGGAAAAAGCAGGTGGCACACCTTGTGGACAGCATGTTAAATTCTGTGGTGTTATGCAAGAATCTCTGCACCGTTAATAAACTTGGTAAGACAGATCCCCAGCTGCCATTGCACTGAGATGCATCACAGGATCTGGTGAGTCCCGATCAATTTATGCCAGTCATCTCTCTCCCTGGGATATGGTACTTCACCCTAGATATCCTTCTAAAACAGCAACATTTTCCAAGCTAACTATATGGAATATTCTGGAGTAGTGGTTCAAAATGAAACAAAATAAAGTACATCACCCTTATTTATGTTTGCATATTTATATATATTTATATGTATTTATGTATATGTACATATGCATGTATATATTTATGTCCATGTATAATCTATTTGCTGCACACCCAAAAGTGCAGAATAGAATTAATAACATAATCGTATAAACCTTTTTGCATCTCTAAGTTATCTCTGTCCTATTTAATAGAACCTTCATGCACACTTACTGTTACTGTGGTTATTACCATGGAGCAATAGCAAATTTTGGAGTTGAAATTTTTTTTTCTACCTAGAAAGACCTTATTGCAGATATAGTATAGTCAATATAAATACTGTGTTTAAAACTTTGTTTCCCAGAACAGAAACTTTCTGGGTTTAACACTGTTGAGCAGAGTCCTGAATAGTGCAAAATGGAATTTACTTAAAGTGTTAGAAGTAATCATTGAACCCAGAGCATTTGGTCCTTTTAGAAAATATTTATTCAAATTCAGGTTTGTTAACCATGACAATCTCTCTAAAAATATTTTTTTTTTTCTCTGTAATACTATTGTAGCTGGTCTATCCCCATACTCATTATGTTGTGCAGTGAAATAAGTATAGAACTTGTATTAAATGTCTGTCACATTATTTCTACTGATAGTTGAAATGAAGGGCCTCAGTGTTGCTTCTTGCAATATCAGAAACATATTTGGGAAGTACTGACATTTCTAGATAATGCAAATAATGTTTCTATACTGGTTTTTGAACTTTTAGACCATATTAATGGCACTCTTTAAATGATTCTTTCTTAAATCTCTTTTTTGCTTCTTTCCAATGCATAATGTTTTCTGCTTCTGTGGTTCCCGGTTTGATATTTAAGATCTCTGAACTTAGTCTCTACAATGTGGTCCTTATTTGAGGTGAATTTCATACTGTTTGATTAAAAAGAGAAACTAAAGTGATGATATCAGCATGAACTAATGAAGAGTTATCACCCTTTTTATTAGTCTGTCTCTGGAAGAAGCTGTTTCTGACCATCTCTTTAAGTTGGTGCGGATAGTGTGCTATGTGTTGGAGGAGTGAATGCAGTAAGATGCTCTATGTCCAGGATGTTTTCCAGTGTTGTTTAACCACTTGTAATCCACCTGTATAAGAGCCAGTCTTGAGGAACAGGCTGGCTGCTCTTCAGGTGCCACTGTAAGAAGGAATATGAAGTGTTTAAATCGTTTTAAATGTGTTATTGAAGCTGAGCATATATGATACAGAGCAACACATCTAGATGGACTAAAACATACCAAGTCTTTTTTTGCTAATTTTTTCTTCAATTCCTATAATTTAAAAATCTCTGGTGCTTTAATTGAATCATAAAATTGCCTCTTAGTATGAGACATTTTGCTCCTAAAAATGACAGGTAAACTTAAATCCCAGAATCATTTATCAGACAATGAACTTTTCATGAGTTGATAATATTAGATTTAAATAAAAACAGACCTGAAGTTTAAGCAGATAACCACAGAAGTAGAAATGCTGGCTGTTTTAAAACTGTCTGGGTTATGTGTTTAACTCTTCTCCTGAATAATATTAGCAAGCATCCTCCATGAAGTTTCTTACAGGACGATATGAACACTGGTTTCTTTTGGCAGGAGTAGGAAACCAGTCATATTATTTTTGAACCCAAGCTTCCTTGCTTAGTTATTTTTATTGATAAAGTTAAATTTATTGATACTGTATTATTTATGAAAAATCCATCTTTAAAGACTCAGTAGTTTTTCTTAGCCCAGACAGTAAATATTAGGAAGGCACACTCAAGTCATCTTTTTACACAAAGGACAAACATCTTTGCCAATGGTCTTCAAGGCCCCGATACTGAAAGATGTTATAAATATGGTTAATGCCTTGTTGTATTGAAATACCAATAGCAAGTTTACTTGCCAGAGCTCTTGCCCTGTCTGTGGATACCTTGATAGGCTTTCAGAGCCGCTCCAGACACACACATAGAGCCATTCTTCTTAGTGTGGCAGTCTGTGATCACCTGCTTTCCTTGAATATACTTTTATCCCTAGTAAAGAGCTGCTGTCTGTACCAGGGGTGCTTATGCATTCCTGAGACATGGGGAGATGTGATGTATGGTTGTGTAGACCCTACCTCCTGAGATACCAAGATAATTGCTTTGGAAGATACTTTGGCCTGCTGAGTGCAAAATGTTTCATACATTTCCATTGTTGTTTTTCTATTGTATGAACATTTAAAAATTAAACCATAATATATATATTTAAGTAGGATGCCATATTTAAGTAATTTAATATTAACAAAAACTAACAAAGCCAGAATATGATTGCAATACAGATAACACTTTGAACCTATTTTGCTTGGTCATTATTTTTCTTTTATGGGCTGATGTAGCATAAATGCCGCTTCAGCCACCACTGGAGAATTCATGGTGTTAGGAGGTCAGAGCCAAATATTGTAACTGGATTTTAGAGGGGCTGGATCGTTTGGTGAACAATAACAATTTTAGTTGTTCATGCTGAGAGCAAAGTAATTAAATCTTCTGTTTCAGGGTAGAGCCCTGCAGCCTGTGCTCTACAGCGTTCAGTGGGAGACCCAGCTCAGTAAGTGCTGGTGCCTCAGTGCTGAGGGTTCAGGAGGACGCTGTTGGTGATAGAAGAGGCACATTAGTCCTTGTTTAGAAGAAGGATATTAGGTTAGTGTTATTAAAAAATAAACACTTAACATCATCAAACCCATAAAAACCCAAAACCAACCAACCAGTCTAAACCTATGTAGTGCAATTTTGATGATTTCATCCCCCAACCCCCATCCTCCCTTTTGAACAACAGGTACTTGAAATTAATACAGGAAAATTTGCATCTCCTGATGGATTAGAGATGTGCCATTCTGCTAGTTTTATACTATGGCCAATGTTGAAATAGCAAGGTGAACATTTCCATAGTGATTTGCAAATGTTAAGATATTAATTTTCCTGATAACTCATGGGGTATATGCAGACTTCAGCTCTTTATTTATAAAGGGAAAGATTCAGAGCAGTGTGACATACCCAAAACTCTGAAAGAAAGAGCATCCAATTCCAGATTTAAGACATGTCAGAGAGCCAGAACTGGCATTATCTGCACTAATAAAATTTGCTAAATTGTAGGCAGAATGATAGCTGTGAAAACCTCACATGAAGGTTATTTCATGTATTCTGACTGAAATTACGTGACTTTCATTCCCTCAAAATAGTTGGGTTTCCTGCAATCAAAATTTCAGGGGACTGAAATTATTTATGGATAGATGATTTAGTTGATTTAAAGAAAATGCAAAGAATATTTTTGGAAGATAGAGACATCTCATTTTGATGCCTACAGAACAAGATACTGAATTCTGAAAATAGCAGAACATTTCTTGTAGCATATTGAAAGGACACTGAAGCACATCTTATTTTGAAATGGCATTTTCCGTTTCTTAAAAATCAGTAACTAAAACATTAAAGCATTCCATATCTTGATCACTTACACAATACTTCTTGTTTCAGGATAAAGAGTGCACTGCAAGTTAATGCAAAATTATATTATCCCAGACTTCCATGCATTCCCCAAATGTCCATTTCCAAGTATGCCTAAATCTGGTCACCAGACTGAGGATTTTCATCCATTGTGCTCCGGTGCTAGGACCCACCATGCTGCAAGTCCCTTGGACAGCAGGCAGCCCTGTGTTTTCAGGTTACTTATTCCATCTAAATTGTGGGACACAAGCACTGAAGGAACACAGGCTACGTGTTGAAGTCCTGCATTCTGCTAACTGTATCTTTTGCAGTTTGGAGTGCGTGTCTCGCACCATTAGTCAGCTTTCTGAAGGAAACCCTATGAATCCTGCATAAGATAAACCTGCATGAATAAATTATATAGTAGAACTAGCATATGGATTTTCAGTATGTTAGCCGGCTCTTTGGCAAATGTTTACAAGAACACTGTAGCCCACATGGAAAGTGTAACGATGGTGACTCCCTGTTAATGAATCTGGAGTTATGCTGCACATACGCTCCTATGTGCTAAAAATACACACCCCAGCTATCCCACGGTTACATGTTCACATATCCCTATTGTCACTAACTGCTGCTATGTTTGTCTCTTTTTAAATTGGAAACCTATACAAACCTTCAATTTTGTCATGCTTTAAAAAATTCAGGACTATCCCATTCTCATTTCCCTTTTCAGAGCATGACGAATGTATAACAAGCCAGCACAACTGTGATGAGAACGCACTCTGTTTCAACACTGTGGGTGGGCACAACTGCGTCTGCAAGCCGGGTTACACGGGCAACGGTACCACCTGCAAAGGTAAGCGGCTGAAAACCCTGGGGTACGCCAGTGGTTCAGCTCCAGGAGATGCTTTGTTGTAGTTGGTGCAGACCTGGTCATGCACCTTGAAGAAGACAGACAAAATGCTAGGCTAGACATTTAGGTCCCGCACCTATAAGATCTTCATAGACAGATATATGCTGACTTTGCATTTGGCAGAGTCATGGTAATTTGAGGATGATGCATACATCAGTTAGCGTGCTCTAAAATCTGAAGTTGTTATGATTCGTTTGTATCAAGGTAAGAGTTTTTATACATGCTACGCCATTCAAGGAAGCCTACAGTTACCTGAAAAGTTACAGCTGTGAAAACATTTTTGCTTGCTATTTTGCTTGGGTGATCTGAAAGTTGTTTGGTATGCTGTGTGTTTTTATTGTAAATGAGAAAAGCAGCAGACATGCATGCACAAAATGTTGGCTGCACCTGAGGCAGTGCCTTGTTTTCTAACATTCTTGCTCACTGGTAAACACTAGAAGTTATATTACTGGTCTTAGGAAGATGCTTTCCCAGAGATACGATGCTGCTTTTATTTCTGTTGCATTTCACATCAGAGGAGATGATGCTTGGTACTTGGGTCCAAATCCTCAGAAATCCTCAGGGTCCAAGCATAGGATTTGTAGGCTGTTTAAAAGTAAAAGTAGAGTAGCTGTAGGAAAACTGGCTTAGATGTGAGAAGTGATCTTGGTGAAACAATAGAATAACCAGCATTCCTTGAAATTGTGCCTCAGTCCTCTTTATCTGTTAGCAACCCAGAATTTCTTTAATTTCTAAGCCTGGTTAAGATCTTAGTGTGAGTTACTCCACCTGAGTCATGGTATGATTTTTCTAACTATTCCTAACATAAACAAGCTCTTTGTGAAGCACAGCAGCCTAGTCCACTTCCAGTCAAATGCATGGGTAGTGAGACAGATGCCAGCAAATGTATACTTTTATTCTGTGATTCCTCCTCTGGGGAATGGGAAAAAGAATATATCTTAGCCTGAGGAGGTTCAGAGGCTCATCTCAGAAGAAAGCTCTGTCTGTGCAACTCAGTCCTGGGTTTGGGAATGTTTCCCAGTCCTTCTGCTGAAGTGTGTTAGATTACAAAAAGGTAATTCTTTGGGTCTGAGAGAAGGTGCATAACCCTAGAACACAGCGTTGGGTTGTGCCTGGATAAGAGCTCTGACTGCAGATCTAACATTTCAGAGGGCACCTGGCCCCAATGTTAAAGTGCATCCTGCCATTCCTCCTCAGTACTGAGATGATGATATGCACTAGAAGGCTCTGAGCCTTTGTATCCCAGTTTGAGAAGTGTATGTCTCTGCAGCCCTGGCTTGGGTACCTGCATCCTTCAGAGAGACCTGGGTGTGCCTCTTGTCCCTATGGCTGTGGCAGCTTTTCACACGCTGTGCTGCCAGCCATGCTCCCATGCACTGTGCCATCCTGCACTGGAAAGCCTAAATGTCTTGCTCAGTGCCAGAGGTCTCACGCTATATGGCTGGTGCCTAGACCCTGAGAGCTGGAAAGCTTAAGTCAATAACATTCATGTTCTCTCCCAGATGAGCCCTAAGACCTCATTGGCAGTGCTGCTACACAGAGCAGCTGCAAAACAGATCCTGGCATCTCTGGTGGCTGGTAACAAGCACAGGACTAGAGCAGTGCCCTGGAGCAGCTCTTTACATTGGTGATAATTTCCATCTGTCTAGTTTCACCTATGGTTTTCTGTGCAGTTTCTTGTGACCAGAGCATTGCTTATTTCATATTATGGGTACAAGCAATTAACAGCTGCTGTGTTTTCTGTCAGAACTGGTTGCATTTCTGCATCTGCAGAATGAACTCCTTAATTCCTACATATATTTATGACTGTGTCTGGGGATTGCGGCACCTAAATATGCAAGCATTGCTTCTCAGATTGCAGTGTGCCAAAGAGCAAATCCAGGGATCGATTTCAAATTGTGAATGGTAAGATTTTCAAAGTTCTTCAAAATCCCTTGAGACAAAATTACTATTTTTATGGTTCCGATCTAATTGCTTAATCAAAGAATAAGTTAGCCAGACAAGTCGGTGTTCTGTTCTGCCTCTTATGCCCAGACCTTCATTTGGGCAGCAGCTAAGACCAGCACTGCCCTAGGAAGAGTCTGTTCCCAGGGAACTGCTTCCCAGTGCATGCGGAGGAGCACATATGCGAGCTGTTGTCTTCAGACAACTCTAATCTCCTTCTGTAGCTTGTCTGTAGCCCATCTGGCCAGTGAGGCAGGGAGCCATAAGCCATCTCTTCATGACCTCTATCCTTAGGAGAAGGCAGGATCAGTGCCGCAAGGATGGTGTTTCCTGCCAGCAGCCTCTGGCCACCTGTGTGGTTGCCGTGTTGTTCTGTCACCCATATAATGTGATTTTTCATTTTGCAGCGTTTTGCAAAGACGGGTGTAGGAACGGAGGAGCCTGTATTGCTTCCAATGTGTGTGCCTGCCCACAAGGCTTCACTGGGCCCAGCTGTGAGACAGGTAAGATTATAATTGAATTTATGATGGAGGTAAACCAAAGAGGATGTTTGAGGTAATCCAAGAAGAAAGGATTATTTAAGTGTGTGCCCTGAAAAAGGAAGCTGCTAGTCATAACTTACTTTTCTTACGTACCTCCCAAGAGAATATATTACAGTGGTTCTAATTAGAAGCACATGGAATGCAAAAATGAGAACATGAATTAAGACATCGTGGGTTTTGATGTTTCATAATTAATAAGATTATTATAGACTTGCTTTTCACCTCAAATGGCGTGTGGTATCTCCTATAAATGGCAAATAACCTGACATCAAGAAATAAACTCCAAGAGCTGACTGCCTCTGTGCTGGTTCTGTAGCCCACCTTCCCTTGCAACCTTATTTGGACACTTTGGATTAACTCAGTGTTATGACTCACTGTTAATGCAGGTTTCACTGTTCCTACCACCTTTCCTCACTTGTGCAGGCATTCCTTCCCGCTTTCGCTGAAGATGGCAATACCACAAAGCCTAGTTTTAGAACTTTATTTTTTAAGTCTCAGATCTAGTCAAATTGTTCTGCCCAGCAGAGTATGCAGAACATTAACAATTAGCATCTTGAATGCCTGTAAATAATTCTCAAAGTTCAAATGAATAGTTTTAGCACCTTTATTTATTGCTGCAGAATTTTAAAATGCATTCTATCCGTACATGCCTCTGGGAGGTAAAGAGAGAAAGCTCACTTAGATTAATTGGCTTCAGTATGCCTAATAAAAGGGCAGTCTGCCACCTATGATTGACTATTGTTGCTGTTCTACATTGCCTTTAATAAATCTTCCAAACAGAGGAAAGGAGGTCATTTGAGCAAGTATTGCTTTCATCTGACTTGTAAACATGTCCGGTTTAATGAAAAACACAGACTGATCTGAATTCTGTATTATCTGGTCCATTTGAGAGGTGAGAAATGTGATTGTTTTCATTCTTCTGTACTTGAGCGGATATTACCAGAGTGCACAAGAGGGATGCTATGTGAAAAGCAGTATCCTGGCAGTTCATCTATTTCCAGAAAAATGTCAAAAGAACAAGTTTTCAAGTATTCCTCACTGTTTCACAGACTGCAAATAATGTGGTACGGGATATCAAGGTCTCTTCAGTGTAAGAATGTTTGGTTTTGCTTGGAACAAATTGTCTGCTAAGATAATGCTCAAGTATTAAAAGTTACTTTGTTTTAGTAATATCTGTCATATATGCTCCCTGCAGGATTCTGCTGTTATCAACTAAATATAATGTACAGTTTCAAGGTCCACATTCATCTTTTCCAGCTTTATACTCCTATCTGAACTGTGTAGGCTAGAAGCATACGTGCTTTAGTCTCCTCTCATAGTCAGTATTAATAGCCACCTGCAAAGAGAGATCTTACAGGATTTTCTGAATAGCCCCTGAAAGTCCTGCCTCTGTTCCCTTCCTTAGTGGGCAACCCAGGGGTGCTCTGTTCCCAGTTCAGAAAGTTCAGGCACCTAACGCTAACGAGTTAGCTCAAGTGCATTATGACCCAAAAGTCCTTTGAGAGCAGCCAGACTGCTGACCTAACTGCCTGTCCTTCAGGAAACGTATGGGAAGGCCAGCAGAGACTTAGACCAGATCTGAATGCCTTTCTGAAGATCTGATGTAGGACTGACTAGTATGGCAGTTCTCACCTGATATCTCAGAGCTAGTGATACTGTTGTTATGATTTGGAGCCCGTTTGCCAGCCCCCAAACAGTTTCACAGGTCCACTTTGCAAGTAGAAGCCCCTCTGTCCTCATGGACATCCACTGGACATCATATTTTCAATGGAGCTCCACTGGACATCATATTTTAAATCACTATCAAAATAAGTAATGCTAGACATCAGCCACAGAGGTACAGGTGTGGCAATATCATTTGAATATTAATGTGCAAGAGTAGGATTGCAATTTACTTACACGTGGCTTTGAAACAGAGTCTGAAATGCCAGTAGAGTGGCAAATAGTAGAGCTGCCCTGT
The DNA here is from genome assembly GCA_013399135.1 of Heliornis fulica. Classification (NCBI taxonomy): domain Eukaryota; kingdom Metazoa; phylum Chordata; class Aves; order Gruiformes; family Heliornithidae; genus Heliornis; species Heliornis fulica. The sequence goes on along the minus strand of VXBZ01008806.1, from coordinate 124,187 downwards.
CTATAAAGAGCAAAAGCTGGTTTGTTCTGAGACTGCCTTGTCAAATAAATGGTGCTGTGTACAGCCATGAAAGAAAACCTGAGCTTCAGACAGTTCCTGTTCACTCCCAGTGAATGCAATAGTTTCCCGAAGGTACTTCTCGTTAGGCTTGAAGTGATTCAAGACATTCACCCTACAAATAATTTATGCTGGAGGCTTCCCTTTTTGAACAGTCACTTTGTCTATGAAGATGATGTAATCTTTTCTAGGCAGACGTCTTTAGTTGCGATCACATACAAGGAAAGAGGATTGATGTAAAGATGTCAAATCTTATTTTTAAATTGGATGTTACCTATTTCTGTTTATGCTACATATATTTAAAAACTGCTTATTGAAAAATCTTGGTATTTTTAACTTAAAACATACAATTATATAGAAATTGTCAGCAGCTGCTGAACCTATGAATTAATTAACAGAAGATTGAATCTACACCCCAGCAATAACCTAGAAAATACAATCAGCAGCTCTTGCTGTTTTCTTCTGTAAAAAGGTGGTTTAATAGTTCTGTGTAAATAATTTCTCAGAATCATAGGAAGGATAAGGTTATAAGGGACCTCTGGAGTTCATCTTGCCTATAATCCATGCTCAGAGAAGGGTCAAATAGAGCTCATTTCTCTGAACTGTGCCCAGTTGGATTTGGAGTGTTCTCACTGTTGGAGACTCCACAAACTCTCTAGGCAACTAGTTCCAGTGGCCAGTCAGCCTCATGCTAAAAAAAAAATATTATTTTGATTATGTTAAAATGCAATTTCTCATCTCCCTAGTCCTTTTCCTGGGCATGATTAGGTGTCTGGCTTCCCCCAATGCCATTAAGTATTGTACACGGTGATAAGATCCCCCTCAGCCTTTTCATTTCTAGGCTGAACAGCTCAGCTCTGTCAGCCTCTCCTCACATGAGAAATGCTTTGCTCTATTAATCATTTCATAGCACTGCACTGGATATGTTTCTCTTGTACTGGGGTGCCCAGCACTGGACCCAGCACCCCAGGTAAGATCTCAACAACATGAAATAGAAGGGAAGGATCACCTACCTTTATCTGCTGGCAATGTTCTTTGTGATGCAGCCCAGAAAGCTGTTGGACTTCTTTACTCCAAGGGTGCACTGATGGCTCACACTCAACTTGGTGTCCACCAGGACCTCCAAATCCTTTTCTGCCAAGCTGCTTTCCCACTGGCCTGTACCCAACCTGTACTGGTGCTGGGGTTGTTCCTCAATAGCTGGAGGACTTGGAATTTCCCGCCACGTTTCTGTAATGGCAACCAGGTCATAGTCTCCCTGCCACACAATGGCTTCCAGTTCCTCCTGCTTATTGCCCAAGCTGCGTGCATTGGTGTAAATGCACTTGAGTTGGGCTATCGATCTCTTCTCCAACGCAGGTGTGCCTCCCCTGGGCTCATCCCTAGCAGGCCTGATTTCATCCCCTTCCCCCTTCCAATCTAGTTTAAAGCCCTATCAATGAGGCCTGCTAACTTCTGAGCCAGAATCCTTTTCCCTTTTGTCGACAGGTGAAACCCATCTGATTCTATGATTTCCCTCTGAACTCAATCACATTCTTGTTGGCCCATTTCTTCAGCCTGTCGATGTCTCTCTGAATGGTGGCACAGCAACCCTTCCTCCAAATTTTGTATCTTCTGAGTGCTGAGGGTGCACACTACCTTGTCCAGATTTTAAAAAGTACTGGCCCAGTACCCAGTGTTTACCCAGGCACACACCTCTGCTGGACGTTGTATGGCTGATCACAGCCTTCTGAACCCAGCTGTTAATCAGGTTTTCAATTCATTTCACTGCCCATTTATTTAGCCTTCACTTTTTAGCTTGTCTGAGGATGTTATGAGAACATCAAAACATCAAAGCCTTACTAAAGTAAACAACAGCCACTGCTCTCCTCCCATTCACCAACATAGTCATCTTGTTTTAGAAGGCTATCAGGTTGGTCAGGCATGATTTCCTCTTCATAAATCAGTGCTGACTGTTCCAAATCAACTTCTTGTCCTTAATATGTTTGGAAATATTATCCAGGAGGATACCAACAGCTTCCTATGGATGGAGGTGAGATTGATCTGTAGTTGTCTAGATGCCTGCCCTTCGCAAAGATGTGAAGGACATTTGCTTTCTTGCAGTTCTCAGGAGCTTCTCTCAGTCACCATGACCTTTTAAAGATAATTGAGATTGGCCTCACAATGACATTAGCCAGCAACGTCAGCCCTCCTGGGTGTCTCCCATCAGGTTTGATCAACCTGTGTTTATTGCAGTTTATTTGGACATTGATCCTCCTCCACCAAGGGTAAATTTTTCTTGCTTCAGACTTCCCCGCTGTTCTTGGTGACCTGGGACTCCTGAAGGCAAATCTTACCAGGAAAGACCAAGGTGAAGAAAGCACTTCACTGTTTTCTATCTCCTTTCTAAAACCCATCCCTGCACACTTAATCAGTGTCTCTATATTCCTCCTAAAGCCTGAGAGGGATGAGGCCGTCCATGCTTAAGTCTTTCCTATGGAGTCAGACTCGTGTTTTTGACCAAGAATAAGAGTAAATCACAGCTGAAATAGGTGGCACTGCTGATGTCTTGAGCATCACCCTAAAATTTGATCTGATGTCTTGAGCGTCATCCAAAGCGCCTTTCCCAGTTCTGGTGGATAAGCACCAGAGGCTTGCTTGGGTTTACAGGCACAACTCTAAGTCTTTACAGCTGCCAGCTGCCGCAGAAAGGCTGTATCGGATTCCTAGACTCCATCAAGCTTTTGCAAAGAGAAGTGAAGCCCTCTGTAGTTAAGTGCAGTAAGGAATTTCATAAAATATTTTGCTTCCAGACGAGTTCTTCTGGGGTGTCAGTAGGAGCCAGGTCTCTGTCAGAAACATAAGGAGGAGAATCAAGTGTTACTGCTACTCAGGTACTTCCATGAGACGGGTCATTAGCTGTGCAGTTATCAGAGCTATTGAAACACTTTATCTGTCCCAAAGCCTTATCTGCCTTATCTGCAGTCGATTGAAGCCGTTTAGGTTAATCGTGGCCCATGCCTGTGGAAGTGAATCAGTGGATTGAAGAAGCAGATATGTCAACCTCCAGCACCTCTTTTTAAAATAAAAATGGTAATAGGACATAAAATTGTGAGAGAATTCCTATTTCTCTTCCCAAAGGATGTGGGTTGAGACATTGTTAATGCTGGGGAGACATTGCTTGGCTTAGGGAGTTGGGGTTTATATGATAAAAAATTTTCAAGTCTTACAAGGTGCAGTAGTAGTAAAAACACTAGAGCTGCCTTCTGTAGTGTAGAGAACAGATACTACCAAGGGAATCTAAAAATATTTGTGCCTGTTAAACTTTTCCAAAATCCCTGACAATACTGTCCTGTTTGACTGCAAAATCATGAATTCCTCAATGGGCATTTTAAAATGCTATCCTAAATTGTATTTGAAAAGAGGTTTATTTTAGAATCCAGCACAGTATGACTTTGTTATATCTGACTGACATTACTGTAACTCTCCTGTAATTAGATGACAGAGCTTTAGGAGTGGATTTGTTCTCCTACTATATATCTACATCTGCTAGTGCATGTGTAAAGATTTCTGCATTTTTGCTGCTTGTCATCTTTCCTGTTTGAGTTCCCATGCTCGCTTTGTGCTTTGAGTATTCCCCTGGACCACATTTAATTATGCAGACTTCCTCTACTGGTAGTGTTTTGATGTAGTTTTGGTAACAGGTTGGATGGATGGATGTGGATTGTTCTGTGGATGATTTGCTGTAACTTGCATTTCCTGATAAAGTACTTTGCCTGGATATCACGGGAATCATGTCCACCTGTTATTAAAAAATCCATGCTGAAAATAAACCAGCACACAAAGCTGTTACCTTCAAAAGGTACAGTTGAGAAAATGTTCACTATACAGATTCTGGGTTCATTCAGCCATACATTATTACTAACAGTTATCTTAATTAAATGTGTAACTGTATGAAAAAGATCAGGTGAGCATCAGGTATGTGTGACATCACCCTTTCTTATCTGATCACTTATTGGAAATAAATTTTTGCAGATACAAGGAAAGTATATTACTTGACTCTTCTTTGTAATTTTTCCTTTTTCACTTGTGGAGAGCTCAAACAAAAATAGCAGAAGTGTTGCAAGGACTTGATGGAGAAGGAAAAAAATTATGATGTTGCTAAAATAAATTTTTTGCAACTTTGTGCTTAACACTTGAAGTTCAAAATACTGACATACAACTCAGACAAAGTGATTTGTCTAAATAATTGCTATAGTCCGGATCTCTTCAGAGTCTTGTGCCACTTTATAAGCTTAATAATTAACATGTGACTGTTGCTCTTTTCAGCAAATCCAAATTAATTTGTTCATGTGCACTGACCATAATAATAGCAGGCTTCAGATTCTTGAAGACTATTATTATTCCTGTTACTATTCCTTCCACAGGAAGCTTAGGAAAATAATTTTACTGGTATTGGAACAGAGGGCTTTGTCAAAGTAACCAGAAAGCTTGTTAACTTTGCTGATTTTGCAAAATTGAAGTCTTTTAATACTTTTAGCATCACAAGAGAACCACTTCCATTTAAGCCCTTGATCACTGATGTTCATCTAAAGCAACCACAATCATTTTGAGGCCAGGTAGGCTCTGAAGCTAAAGCTGTGACACAAATGGCATTTGAAGCCCACAGAGCATGGAACCATTTCTGTACGAACTGGAATTACTTTTGGCAGAAGTCTTAAAAATTCTTGGCCCCAATCTAATGAAAACTCTGTAAGCTACGAAAGCACTTCAGTCAAAAGTTTCCCAACTGTTCAGGAATTTGCCATTTGCTCAGTTTTATTTTTACAAGGAAGATTAAATTACTGTTTATGGTATTGGGATTTACAACCATAATACTAAAAGGCTCAAATTTGTGATACAAAGGTCCTGTGCAAACCTGACCTAGGAGTGCCCCATAGCAGTTCGCAGTCTAACCAGGGGAATCTCCTTGCATGCTGGGATAAATGGGCATACAAACTCCTTGACATACAAACTCTGTGAGCATAAAGCATGGTTAATCATCTCAAGGGCTTTCTGGACTTTTTAACGAAGGAGGAAACAGAAGCAGGGAGCAAGAAGAAAGCAGTGGAGCGAACATTAAGGCAGCACAAGCATGGATTGTCCAGAGAAATGGCTGTAGGAAGAAGGGATGCCTCCAATAGTTCATCAGTTTTTGTAGCCCACCTGGCTCGCCTGGATCTTGCTGTCCTGAGAATTCAGGCTCCCATTCTTTCAGAGGCTCCCAAGATTGAGATTTAGATGTTAGAGGATACTTATGTCAGGAGATGTTTTAACTGCTTGAAAACATGGCTGACTTGAGTTAATGGAAGTAATAAAATGTTGAGCCTGAATAAAATTTTTAAAACCAGGTAGTATTTGAGCATGATTAGCAGCATAAAGCATTTTAATACATCCCAGTGTGCAGAAGGTATCCATCCTATTCTGAGAGTCGGGCCTTTTGGGGTCACTTGAGCCTGACGTTTCAACATCAGTAAATGTCGAAGGTGGCAGGCTATTCAAAGCGTTTTCCTTGGTGCAAGGGAAAAAAAGTCACCCAAGACAAAACCCCCAAAAAGCTGAATTATGTCTTGAAAGCAGCTGAGATCCAGCTTGCATGCTGGGTAGCATGCCGCTATAGCCCTGCAGCAGTGCTGAGGTGGTGGGGTCTGGTCCCTGTGTAACCCAGAACCCAGGCTATGGGAGGAGGTGAACAAGGAGAGGTGCTGGAGCTGATGTCCCATCTTAGCTGCATGCAAACCCTAGGCCAAGGGTGTCACTGCCATTTCTCCTCTCAAGAGTCATTCCAAGTGCTCCCCATGCCCTTGACAAGTCTCCTGGCTTCCTGCCCTGTAGAAATTTTGGTGTATAGTATGTTTGGTTGGGAAGTTTTGCCTTTGCAGCCACAGCCCAAGTGTAGATGTAGACACAAAGTATCCTGTTTAATCTGGTTTAATTTAGACTTGTAGCAGTAAATATCTAACTGCACTTTCTATTCTCAGGAGCTGAGTTTCTGAAATGAAAACACTTCTGAATTACTGCATGCACCTGCATTTAATTAATATTTTCTGTGGTTTCCATTTCAGCAGAAAGAGACAGAACCCAGCTGCTAAAAATAATGTAATGGTTTTGCTGAGGATGCTGAAACATCTTGTTTCATAACTTACATCTTTGCTATATAAAGTCATTAGCCAGCTTGCACATGCCAGCTAATGAGTGTTCTGTATTACAGCCTTGGCCTTCTCAAAAATGGCTATTTTGCATGTCAGATATTCACAGGTGAGGACAGTATTGTTCGAGCTAGCCTTGGTTTATTGTGGTAGTGGATATAACTGGTGTGTTTAGTGGTTCCATGTCTTTATATTATTCCATTGTAAATGCTGTCTTAATGTAGGAAAAGCAGATAACAGAATCACAGGCAAACTTAGAGGAAGCATCCTGTAACATCAAACTCTGGATCTTCTTTAAGCATAACAGTTCATTCTACTTAAAAACACTAGCATGTGTCACTATGATAATTTTTCCATACATTGATACAGAACCCTAATAATGAATTTTGAAATATATACTTTGCGTTTTGCAGTCCGGTCACTGTACTGCCTCTGTGCAACATGAAGCAAGCATCTTCTCACAGAATTTTTTTTTACTTCAGAAGTTAGCAGGAAATGACCATATGACTTATTTCCTTACAAAGCCATACCACTGTATCAATCACCTGACTGACATTTCTGCTTTTTCTGTGGTTGCAAAATTTTTCTCATATTTTCAAAATACAAGGTGACTTTTGAGATGTGAACTAGCACTAGTAGGGAGCAGGCTAAACTTGATGTTTGCATGGTTGACAGTGTAAATTCCCTTTTGCCAAGCTATTAAACTTTACCACTGAAATTACTGTAGGCTTAAAAGCAATGCTTCAAATACTGAGCTGTGCCCCTGTGAATTATCTAACCCAGTACCTTGGTGGCAGCAATTTCAAATAGTTTTTGAGAACAGTAATTAGAAGAATTCGGACCTCCACGCTGCTTACGTGTTTCTGTAGAGTTTTGTTTGGTTAACGCAGTTTTCTGATGTATTGGCTTGGGCACAATATTCTGACTGGTGATTAATAGGGAGAAATATCCTCAGTAATAGAAGGTGACCATTCCAGACAGGCTGAATTTATACTGTTAAATCTGAAGTTCTTAGTGAGTCTTTGAAAAATCTGGTTTGGCTGCTCTAGAGCAGAGTAAAAAAACCTTTTGGTTCCTTTATCTTTGTTCCCACACTCTCGTGATAAACTACCTAAAATCATGATGTTAGGAGCCATCAACTTCACGGCTTCTGTTGTGATCAGGAGCTTTGTTCATATGATACATCTGGTGAAACAGTGAAAGAAAAGAAAGGAAGCAAATTATGGCCTTGATATTTGTGCATTTTCAGCTCCCCGAGTCGGAGCAGGGTGCAGGTGGGATTTTTTCTGTATCTCACAGTTTGAAGCTGTATGGGTACTACTAAAAAGCTGGTAATGAAAGTCCTATAGAGTTCTAATGATGAAACGTTTTCCTTAATTATGGTTTTCCACAGTCAGTCAGAGGTATTGTGTTGAAAGTATATATAGTGTTATGTTTTTGAGCTATCTTCCAGTAATTAAAAATTAGTCATTATTTTGTGGGTTTGCTTTGGTTTGTAGGTTTGTATTTTTTATAATCCTCATCCGATTAATTTCTAGGCAAACCTGATAAAGATTACTGTTTTGCTACCTGATCTCTTTTTCCATGTCTTCATCCCACACAAACTAGGCCCTCCATTCAACTGATGCAAATGGACACACTTCTCTTGGCATAGGGGGCTGCATGCTTCCAACGACCTGCCTTTGCTTATGTTCCAAGTTCTCTTGGATATTTCTTTGGAGGAACAATAGTAACACATTGCAGTGAGTCATTCTAAAATGCCTGTTTGTGCAGATGCAAAAATGACTTTTGATCATTGATGTTCAGTACCATTTTCATATCTCTGACCAACCCTAAGGAAAACAAGGACCATGAAGCATGCTGTTGTAATGTTCCCTCTTTGGTATGATTCTGATGTCAGGCCTTAACTGAGAAGGAATCCTATGAAGTCTAGATGAAGGAACTCGCAATGCATTCATAGCTTTATTCATAAATCATCTGCCTTCCACCCCCCCCCTCCCCTTCCCCCCCCCCCCCTCACTAATTAGTATTCTAGGTGAATAGCTGCCCAGTCCAACATGCATAAAAATAAACCAAGTTGCTAGTAATGCTTGTACGTTTAGAAGTAATAGGTGTACTGTGATTTGAAACAAGTCAAGATAGGGTTGATTTCAAAAGAGTCTTTACCCCCATACGGGTCTCAAATGTGATTCATTTTTCTAAGCTATTCAAATGAGTTTGTGAAAAATATGTCGACTTTGCCTAACTCCAAAGTCACTGCAAGGCATTTGATATATTTCATCTTAAAGAACACTGAGAAGTAAAGGGGCAAATATTAGTGTCTCCAGTCTTTTAATTGGGCTTCAGTTGCTTTTATGAACGTAGGCAGACAGGCAAGAGGAAACACTGAGAGAAACTAAGTAGAGGCAAGGGTTTAACTCTCTCCTGACTGTACCTCTCTTTTAACTGGTATCGTCTTTAATGCCAATGTCCAGCAGAGGCAAGGAGAGAGCAACATGTGGAATGCATGATGCAGTAGCAGCTTTGTTCTCAGGGATTGTAGATGGCAAAGGGCATGTCCCTCATCCCCTCTGAAACAAATATGCTCAAACAGAGAGGTGAAGGTTGAAGGAAGGGGAAGAATTTATCCAGATGCAACTCAAAAGCTCACAAATTACTGCATTCTGCAGGAGGAACAAGGCAGATTTGATGAGGATGATAATCTGTTGGAAAGCAGTAAACTACAAACTCTACTTAGAGTCTGAGCAATAATCTAGTAGGAATTGGTTTGCAAATGCATTTTGTCTGGGCTGCCATCACTTCTCTGTCCGCTTTGTCTTGTCTGAGATTTCTCCATTCATTTGTATGAGGGGTGTAAAGTTGGTAAAGTTTCTCTTTCATCCCAAAGCCCAAAAGAATTTGGATGATCTTTGCAGAGAAATGAACAAGAAGCTGTAGCATAGAGTTTCTGCAGTAACTCTTTTCCAAGAACCTCTGCATGAATTTTATTACCCTCAGGAAAAAAAAATAACAGATTTGAAGGATTTTAGTCAGCTTATGAATCTTGGGTATGGGTTTACTGTCTAAATGTAACTTCAGAATCAGCAAGGACTGCTGCTGAGTAGAGAAATAATACTTTCATATTCCACAATGCTGATAAAAATGTAGCAAAGAATTCATTTGAATTCTTATTACAATTAATAATTTCAACAAGTTTCAGCTAACTGTGTGACAGTAAAAGGCAAATTTTCATATTTTGATCCATTTACTATCACTAGGAAGTTTAAATCAGAAGAAGAAAACATGATTGACAGTCTCAGAAACTGTAGTAGAGACATGTTCAGCTAATCCCCAGAGAACGAGCCTTTCCGGCAAGGAATACTCCATTTTAACAATGCTCCAAGTGCTAATTCAGGCAGCAGAAAAACACACATATGCAGCCCACAGATGGGTTGCAAACATGACATATATGATATAGATAAGCTGTTTGTAAGTGTGAATCTGAAATTCAACATGCTAGTGTTCACAATAGCTTACTGCTCCTCCCCTTCTACAAACATTTCTCCTGAACGCATATAATAATTTGATGTTAATTACATGCGCTGGTGCTAATTTCAACCATTCTTTCAAATATCAATAAAAAAATAAAGACCCTCAGAGTGCAAGGGATTTGCATTTTTACAAAAAGCAATGCTTGTGTTCTACATTGCAAGGTCTGTTTGAAACAGAGAGAATGCAAGACTTAAATGAAAAGTGTCCTTGTGACTTCTGTGCTATCAAATAAAGCAAATAGGGAAGCAAAGGCAGCAGGCCCAGATTTCATCTCTACAGCTCAATGCTCTTCCTCTAACCTCTCTCTAAAACATGTTGGCCTCTTTTGTAGTTGCTGTTCTTTGGCATGTTGCTGTTCCCTAATCCATGCCTTTGCATCATCACTTGGTACTTATTGAATCAGCTGTTACTCAAAATTCTGCACCCACATTTCTTACTGTGCAGAAATAAAGAGCTCGTGGAAACAGTTTCTCCCCATTTTACTGATGTGAAAATCAAGACACATGGGTGAAGTTGAGTAGGTGACAAAGTTTTGGTAAGAAGGTAGTGGCAAAAGTCCAGATAAGATAGAGATCATATTGTTTCTGTTCTCCTTGTTACTCTATTGAAATACATTAATAGCTGAGAGAGGATACGGTGGAGTTTATATCAATTTTTTTCCAAATGGAAAGTGCAGCCATTTCATAAAACCTGAGAAAGTACTTTTTCTTTGACTTTCAAAAGGATATATTCTAAAACTACCAGCTCATTAAATTGTAGAAGAAGGTTTAAAAGTTGTCTGAGAGTAAACAAATGAGATCTGCAGCAAGGCAAGAGGAAAGCCAGGGTTCTGCAGATGAGATGCTTTTTTGCTTGGCTGTAGTGTCTGGAAGGGGGTCACTGTAATCCCTGTTATCACCTGAACTCTTCTCAGATATGAAAAATAAGCTCAAAGATGAACAGTGAGACAAGGGCTGGTGACTTCAGAAGCTTGTGAAGTATTACTTTGCCTTACATTTATGCACAAATTAAACCTTTGAAAGAAATTAAACAAAAAATGCCTATATTGAGTTTGGTGAGCAGTCTGGATTTAGGCATGAACCCTACTTACCTCATCCTTTCTGTTTTGTAGCTTAAGGTGCTTTGCTATTTCCTTCTGTGCCTTTTTCTCCCTTAATTTTCCTTGCCTGACACAGTTTCTTGGGTACATATTATTTCTTTCCTCCTTCAGAGTCCTTGTCAGTTTTAAATAGAGAAAGATTTTTTTGTCTGCTGAAGAACCAAATGCTAGTACTTATCTTTTTCTCTTTATATTTTTTTAGCTTGTTGCAACACTACAATCCTATATGTACCAGTTTAAAAATAATGAGAAACCACAGAAGGAGAGTGTTACAAAAGAGCTTTGAGGAGATGTTTTTTTTTCATTATTTATTAAGAACATCAAAATGCATCTACTACTTAGCTATTATTTGCTATGGGGAAGAATTTCCTTTGCTAAACATGAAAACTAAAATTTCAATTAGGGTCTTAAAATATAGTGGGCTATAAATAGAATGTGAATAGTGTAGCTGGGCAGCATTTTAATAGAATTTCCTTCTGTTCTATAAGGGAGATAGGGATGACCTTCATCACTCACTATAAGCCCTCTCTTTTATGAATTATGAACCATTCAACTATTAGTGGAATTAAAATCTGTAACACTGCCAATCATTGCCTTGTATCCCCATGGAGTCCTTCTTCTTGCTGTCAACATGAGGGAGTCTGCAGTTTTTGCAGATATTTCTGTGTTAATAGCCCAAGCAGTAGAATGGTTTGACTTGTTCTTTTCCTGTGCTTCAGCAATTTTGTACAATCTTTAAATGATTTTATATTTCAGGAGCAGCAATGTAAATTAATGGTGACTGATATATGGACTGAGCGTTGGGGTAGCAAGTCACTGGTAGAAAGTATAGACAAGACTGTTTTAAACTTAAGCACACATATAATAGATGTAGTACCCTGGTCAAAGGGTAGAAGACCATGGCAGCAGACCAAATTCAAATCAGGGTGTCAAATCAACTACTAGCCAAAACTTTGAGCTGTTTTGTGGAGTTTTTTCCTTAAATAACCTCACTGGATATATACTGTAGTTCACGTCAGAGCTGATCTGAAAAAGTGTATTGCCAAACTGAACCCAAACTAAGGGGATAATGTGCTGTTGCATCTTTGGTTCAGATATGTTGAAGTCATAACTCAAGGTTATGACTGATTTGACTCCTCACTGAAGGAAACTCACAGTCTTCAGTCGTGCAAGTAAAGCCTTACACTACGCTAGTAAAGCCTTCCTTCCCACCTGTTAGAAAAGAGGTAATGGCTGGTCAAAGTAGCTCTTCGCATTCCAGACATAAATACTCTTTTGCTTAGGACCTGGCTGCTGTGCTCAACCACTGAGGCATTTAGTGATAGCACCAGTATGTTGTCCTATTTCTAACATGGACATGGAGCTATGTAACTTTCAAATACTAGTAGGTATCTAAAAGAGTTTGTTGGTGTATTTCAAGGTATGCTTTTGATATCTTGAGGAAAACAATTGCTTCTCTTTTCCAAGATTGGGCTAATGAGGAAGCAGAAGCATGTGGTAGCAGTTGAGCTGCTGTGTTGAGAGTGAAGGACAAAGTGAAAGCAAAACCACATTTTGGTCAGTGACTAGAGAGGCCAAATACTTCTAAATTAATATCTTCAATGAGGATTCATAGAATCATAGAATTTTAAGGCTGGAAATGACCCCTGAGATCATCCAGTCCAACCATTAACCTACCACCACCAAGTCTACCCTTAGACCATGTCCTCAAGCACTGCATCTACCCGTCTTTTAAACACCTCAAGAGATGGGGACTCAACCACCTCCCTGAGTAGACTGTCCCAATGCTTGATGACTCTCTCAGTAAAGAAGTTCTTCCTCATGTCTAACCTAAATTTTCCCTGGCGCAGCTTGAGGCCATTACCTCGAGTTCTGTCGCCTGTTACTGGGGAGAAGAGACCAACCCCCACCTCACTGCAACCTCCTTTCAGGTAGTTGTAGAGAGAATTAGGTCTCCCCTCAGTCTCCTCTTTTCCAAACTAAACACCTCCAGCTCC
>VXBZ01008806.1:94980-111172 GCA_013399135.1 Heliornis fulica | reverse complement strand
ACATCATATTGTTGGCCCCAGCCCAACAGTCCAGCCTGTCCAGATCCCTCTGCAGGGCCTTCCTACCCTCCAGCGGATCGACACTCCCACCCAATTTGGTGTCATCTGCAAACTTACTGAGGGTGCATTCAATCCCCTCGTCCAGATCATCTATGAAGATGTTGAACAGAACTGGTCCCAACACCGAGCCCTGGGGAACAATGAGTTTCACGGAATCTTGTTGAAAAAGATTTTCTTTCTTTCTTCTTTTTTTTGACGATATTCTTGGATGCACCTAGTTCATCATAGCTAATTAGGTGTTCTGAATTATCATCTTCAGTTGTTAGAAGTGTCAACTCTTTTGATGATATCGCTATGTAATGAGAGATTGTCATAGTAGTAGTGATTGGTGGGGTCTGTGATTGACCAGTTTTTGTCAACAAAGAATTGTTAACAGGGCTGCATGGTGAATCAGTCAGTGGAAAATTCCCTTTCATAACGTTTCTATCTAATTTTGGAGTACCGCCACTGCCACACATGAAATAACAACACGATTGAATTTCTTTTTTCTGGCATTTAGCAGGACCTATGGGGGTGTGCAGAAATCAATGGGGGATCACGAGTCTGGAAAATTGCATACTTGAAGAATTAATGAACTATAATTCCATATTACATCCTCAATCACATTTTGCTTCCTTTTCATTAATGGAACTAAATTAGTTTTCCATGGGCAGAGTACTTTAAAAAATGCAATCATGCTCTTGCTAGGATTTAAAAAAAAAAAAAAGTCCTGTTTTAATAATAGTTGTTTTTTGTGAACATGACAGTTGGACATTTTTGTGAAGAACATATATGCAGCACTGACTCAACCTGTTGAAGCAATTTTAAATGTGACAGTTATAGCCCTAGCTATTTTTTCCTACCCTTGGAGCCAGATTATGTTTTTAAGACGACTCAGCTATAATTTCTACTAGATTGGGAGATGCAGAGATATAAGCAGCGACTCCAAAGGCATTTGAAATGTTTTGGAGTTTTTTGGGGTTTTTTTTTCTGACATAAGACTAATTCATCCAGGCAGTAGGGAAAGGAAAGGCAATGATCTTCAGTCTTTGAAGGCTGCCTCTGAGATAACTGATGTTTCTAGTGCTATATCAAGAAAGATGTTTTGCTCACAGAATTATGTCAGGATAAAATTGTGGGTGACTCTTTGCAGTGCCCCACAGGTCAGCTGTAATTTGGCCCTTCATGATTTAAACTTGTAACTGAATAGAAAGTTGGACTCTAGGACTGCTCCAGAAAAATTGTTGACAGCAGATACATTATGAAGCACAGTGAACTTCCATTTTCTCCTATTGAATAAGACCCTTCCCCCTTGCATGTATGTTCACTAAGATTAAATAACTCACACATAAGCATAATCCTACTAGGCATTCTGTTAGCTAAGCATAACTTCAGATAGTTGGGACATAGTCTTTTATACCCAAGTCAGGTGTAACATCCTCAAAAATATATTGACATAGTCAAAGACTGTTCCAAATATACTCATGGAAAAGAATATTGAAGATGTATTTTTTAAACAACTACATAGTCCCCTAAACCACTTCTTCGGTGATCTGTTTCTGAATTTGTTTTCTCTCAGTGTTTGCACTGTATTTGTACTTAACATGGGCTGAGCTGTGGGTGGCTCTGGAGGTTAGCCTTAGGCTGGAAAAATGGTTGCTTTTGAAATGAGATCTTAGATTTAGCCTGAGTCAGTACAGACTGAACATTGTGGTAGTTGCTGGCTGCTCATTAATCTTTATAAGTATATCTAGTGATAATAACCCAATTAGTGTGGAACAGATTATTGTAATTGGGAGTATCTATTAATTGGCAGTCACAGCATCATAAAATCATAGAATCACTTGGGTTGGAAGAGACCTTTAAGATCACTGAGTCCAATCACAGCCTAACCCTGCCCAGTCCACCTCTAGACCATGTCCTCAAGCACAACATCTACATGCCTTTAAAATACCTCCAGGGCTGGTGACTCCACTACTTCCCTGGGCAGCTTGTTCTAATGCTTGGCAACCCTTTCAGTAAAGAAATTCTTCCTGACATCCAGCTTAAATCTCCCTGATGCGGTTTGTAACCATTTCCTCTTGTCCGATTGCTTGTTACATGAGAGACCAACCTCCACTTCTCTAGACCTTCCTTGAAGGTACTTGTAGAGAGCGAGAAGGTCTCCCTTCAGCCTCCTTTTTTTTTAAGAGCACCGGATCCATCAGGTGCTTCTCATAGGTCTTGTGCTCTAGACCCTTCATCAGTTTTGTTGGCCTTCTCTGGACACTCTCCAGCATCTCAATGTCCTTCTTGTAGTGAGGGGCCCAAAACCGCACACAGTACTCAAGGTGTGGCCTCACCAGGTCTGTGTACAATGGGACAATCACTTTGCTACTCCTGCTGGTCACACTATTCCTGTTACAGGCCAGGGTGCCGTTGGCCTTCTTGGCCACCTGCCACACTGCCGGCTCATGTTCACCTGGCTGTCAACTGACAGCTCCAGGTCCTCTCCTTCATGGAGCTCTCCAGCCACTCTGCCACAAGCCTGAAGCACTGCCTGGGGTTATTGTGCCCAAAGTGCAGGACCCAGCACTTGGCCCTGTTGAACCCCATAAGGTTGGCCTCTGCACATCGATCCAGCCTGTCCAGGACCCTCTGCAGAGTCTTAGCTGAGTACCGTGTATTATAATGTCCCAGAAAAACTTCCAGGATGGAAATAACTGAATTCAAAGTCTTTGCAGCTGTCACTTTGCAGCTGTGGTGTTGCCTTCTTGACAAGAGAGGGCTACTGGGGCTTTGGTTTGTATTGACCTGGATAAAGCAGTTTATGAAAGAAAGGCTTTTAGGACTAAGCTGTGCTCTGTGTCTTTGTAACTCTGTGCTTGACGGTGGCACACAGGCTTTTCTGAGAGGAGAATTTGATGATTAATATTTCAGTGTTGAAGTGAGTAAAATAAAAATGATATAAACCCTGCTTCTCTTCCCCCACACCATGGTTCTTTGTTGAGTGCAGCTTGACCACATTAGAGAGCTTGGTCCTATTGCTGGATGAAAGACCACTTCTATCTTTCAAATTGGCAATTTTATACCACTTCCAGTCTTCAAAAGCTCTTATTATACAGAAATTCTCTAATAATATTCATCAGACAGCTAGCTTTCCTTTTTTCTTACTGTACCAGTGGATAATTTGCTAATGATCTTATTTTACTCTTCAGGGAGTTTTCTCAGTCTCCCCAAGAGTATAGAGGAATAATAGCTGAAACTGTTGCCACAGTTTAGGAAATGAGTGATTCTGAGGTATAAAGAATGTGATTTGGAAGAGCACATATTTTTTTCCTGTCAAGGGGAGCTAGGTGTATATAGCATTTTCCTTCAAAACGTGTCTGACTGTGCCTACTTTGTTAGAGTGGGGCTCCTGTTAGCAAAAAATAAGTAATTTATTTTTCCAGTTGAAAAATGGGTAACAAAATACAGAAATAACCAGACTGACTGACTTCAGTTTAAGAAAAAGGTATTGGAGGAAACCTAAATATTTGAAAACCAAACCCTGTGCCAAGTAAGCGTGTAATAATCAGTTACCCAGTGCTGTGGCAATGGGGTATGTCAGTATTGCCATGAATGTGTCCATGAGAGAGTCTCCATGTTCCTGATGGTTTGGGGGCTCACCAGTCTAACAGGCATATGTGTCTTCTCCAGCCATACCGTTTCAATGCCGAAAACCACAAAACTTCTGCCATGCAAATGCGATAGGGTGAAGTGCACCCAGAGCAGGTGGTGCTGAAGTGCTGTGTGGCTGCTCTCCAACTTGAGGTGAAGGTTACTTCCAGCGACTGTCTCAATGTTACTTTCTGCTTGAAGACTGGCCCTCTGTGTCAGTGGGGTGGCAGTTTTGGTACGTTCAATCGGGCTGTTTATTTGAAAAGGAAAAGGAAAAATAGAGAAAATGCCACCTCCATGACAGTCAATGGTTGTTCTGTCATTAAGTGGAGCAGAGCCAGGATGAGACAATTTGCTCTGGTCCTTTGCACATGAGACTCTATTTTGCTTCCTGAATGGAAATGCTTTCTTTTCCTTTTTTCCTACTTCTTGCCTGCTGCCCCCTCACCCCCCAACTTTAACATAGCTTCTTATAGCCAGTTAGAGAGGAACTTGCATCCTCAGAATAAGATTTTTACTTAAAAATGACATCACTTTATATTGAAAAAAACCTGTGCACCTAAACATTTTCTTTAATTTTTTCATAAGTGAAAATATAAAGCCTTTCAGTAGCTTCCTTCTGTAGAGTAATATTTCATTTTCATGCCTTTCTAGTACAGCATCAAACAGGACTTCATTAGTGCTATTAATGTTCCATATAGCCCACTGATATACCATAGCCACTGGCCAAGCAAAACTTCAATCAGTTTTTCTTCTCTTGTCAGCTCACACCTCTGACTGAGCAGCTGCAAGATGATTCATCCAAGAATGTTTCACCATAGGACAGAGAAAAATTATTTCTGGCTGCATTTCCCATACTAATAAGATAATTTTGGTTGTAGATACTATTGCAGCACTTCCTGAGCCATGCTATGCCCATTTGAAATAGAAATCCTTTTATCCAAATGTCAAGAAAATTTTCCATTATATCAGTGCTTTGCTTCTGCAAAACACATTTCTGCTGCGTTTTCTTGTTTAACAGAGTTGTGACAGTTATATCTTGTTCCATTACAGGGCAAATCTCTATTAGAATTAATGATCAGCATTAGCTGTGAGATTTTGAACAAGATTGTGTGCATAAGGAACACCTATATTCTGAAACCCACTGGCACATGCTATAAAATACTGTTTACCTAAAAAGTTAATGTTGAGAATTGTTTTGGATTTCTTATTTTTTTCTGCAAAGTCATGTAAGGAGTGATGGGTTATTCAGCATTGATCATAGAATCACTTAGGTTGGAAGAGACGTTTAAGATCATTGAGTCCAACCACAGCCTAACCCTGCCTAGTCCACCTCTAGGTCATATCCTTCAGCACCACATCTATTCACCTTTTAATTACCTCCAGAAATGGTGACTCCACCACTTCCCTGGGCAGCCTGTTCCAATGCCTAACAACTCTTTAGTAAAGAAATTTTTCCTGATGTCTAACCTAAATCTTTCCTGATGCAGTTAGTAACCATTTCCTCTCATCCCATCACTGAGAGACTTATCCCTACCTTTCTAGACCCTCCTTGCAGGTACTTGTAGACAGCAATAAGGTATACCCTCAGCCTCCTTTTTTTAAGACTGGAAACCCCAGATCCCTCAGATGCTCCTCACAGGACCTCCAGACCCAATGTGCTCCAGACCAAATGATGCAATGCAATGCATTTGCTCCAGGCAAACAAATTGTCAAAATTAGGATATTTCTTAAAGACCAGCAGCATGCCTCCATCCATGCTTCTTTTGGTAGGGTTTCTTACAAAGCTCCACTCAACTCTGCATGCAGCCATAATGAAACCAGAAGAATGCATTCCTTTGTTTATTGGCATCTGTAACAGCATTTCATCCCAAGTAATATTTCTTGTGATATAGGTTTGTCAGCTAGTTTGCAAATAAATACAGAAAAGCTGCTTTTGTTGTCAATTTACCAATACTGATGTGACATTCAAGCCTTGTTTTTTGTGAATAATCAGTGAGTTCATCAGAATGCATTCAGCCTGTGCCTGCAATACTGTGCTTGTAATTATAAGGCTTAGAGATTCACAAATAAATTCTTCTGAAGAGAGGAACACAGGCTTTCTTT
The DNA here is from genome assembly GCA_013399135.1 of Heliornis fulica. Classification (NCBI taxonomy): domain Eukaryota; kingdom Metazoa; phylum Chordata; class Aves; order Gruiformes; family Heliornithidae; genus Heliornis; species Heliornis fulica. The sequence goes on along the minus strand of VXBZ01008806.1, from coordinate 105,388 downwards.
AATTCATATATGCTACTTTGACCTAAAGAACAGTTTTTCTCCACTTTATCACAATAAATACATTCCACTCTTCCACATAAGAAATATATGCCATCCAGTTTCTTATTATATGTTATTAAGTAGCCAGGATGAAAATTTATATTGAGCCTCAACAAAAGCTCTTCTCTTTCAACCTCTTAATTTTACTTGCTTCATTGATACTCTGAGGTGTGTAGCTGTGGCCAACCCCAGCAAGTTATCTTGAACTGATCTACAGGCCAGTCACTCTCACCTCTGTGTCTGGAAGGTTAACAGAACAGATACACCTGGAAACTATACTCAGGTACACAGAAAATACGGAGTTCATCGGTGACAACCAACATGGCTTCGGTAAGGGCAAATCATGCCTAACAAGTTTGGTGGAATTCTGTGATGGGGTTACATTACAGGTGGATAAGAGTGACAGATGTCATCTGCCTGGACTTGTGCCAAAGCATTGGACAGTGTCCCACATGGAATCCCTGTCTATAAATTGGAGACATGGATTTGACAGATGGACAGTTGCACTCAAAGAATTGTGGTCAACAGCTCAATGTCCAGCTGGAGACCAATGTTGAATGGTGTTCCTAAGGCTCTGTGTTTGAGCTGACATTATTTAACAGTTTGGTCAGCAAAATGGAAAGTGAGATTGAGTGCACCCTCAGCAAGATTGCTGATGACACCAAGCTGTGTGGTGTGGTTCACAGATTGACAGAGTTGTAGGGGTTAGAAGGGACCTTGAGAGATCATCAAGTCCAACTCCCCTGCCAAAGCAGGTTTCCTAGAGCAGGTCGCACAGGTAGGTGTCTAGACAGGTCTTGAGTATCTCCAGAGAAGGAGAATCCACAAACGTCCTGGGCAGCCTGTTCTTCCTCACATTGGTGTGGAACCTCCTGTGGTCCACCTTGTGACCATTGCCCCTTGTCCTCTCTTCACAGGCCACTGAGAAGAGGTTGGTAATTTCCTTTTGTCTGCCACACTTCAGATATTTATAAACTTTGATGAGATCCCCTCTCAGTCTTCTTTTCTTAAGGCTGAACAGCCCCAGCTCACGCAGCCTTTCCTCATAGGTGAGATGCTCTAGGCCCTTAATCATCTTTGTGTCCCTCCATTGGACTCTCTCCAGGAGATCCCTGTCTTTTTTGTACTGGGGAGCCCAGAATTGGACACAGGACTCCAGGTGAGACCTGACCAGGGCAGAGGAGAGGGGGAGGATCTCCTCCTTTGACCTGCTGGCTACATTCCTCTTAATGCACCCCAGGATCCCATTGGCCTTCTTGGCCACCAGGGCACACTGCTGGCTCATGGCCAACCTTTCATCCACCAGGACTCCCAGGTCCTTCTCTGTAGAGCTCCTCTCCAGCAGGTCATCCCCCAGCCTGTACTGATACCTGGGGTTGTTCCTTCCCAGGTACAAGACCCTACACTTGCTTTTATTGAACCTCACCTGGTTCCTCAATGCCCAGCTCTCCAGCCTGGTTCCACAGTTGACAGGATTCCAGGTCTCACAGTTGACACACCAGAGTGGAGAGGGCCTTGGCCGGCTTGAGAGGTGGGCCTGTTCAAACTGCATTAAGTTCAGCAAGGCCAGATGCAAGGTCATGCACATGAGTTGGGGCAATCCTGAGCACAACTACAGATTGGGGCAGAATGGATTGAGGGCAGCACTGAGAAGGACCTGAAGGTGTTGGTGCACGAGAATCTCAACATTTGATGGCACCGTGTGCTTGAAGCCCAAAAAGCAAGCTGTATCCTGGGCTGCATCAAAAGCAATGTGACCAGCCCGCCAGAGGGTAGGACAGAAGGAAGGAATAAATTTTAGGAAGAAATTCTTTACTGTGAGTGTGCTGAGGCACAGAACAGGTTGCCCAGAGAAGCTGTGGATGCCTCCTCCTGTCAGTGTTCAAGGTCAGGTTGGTTGGGGTTTTGGTCAGCCTGGTCTAAGGGAGGGTGTCCCTACCTGTGGCGGGGGGAGGAAGTGGGGGAAGGGTTGGAAATAGGTGAGATCTTTAAGCACCCTTCCAACCCAACCCATTCTGGGATTCTGTGTCCAATTAATCCCAGGAATTTCTCACTGTTGCTTCCATTCTGTTCTGCCTGGCAAGCTCTTCCAGGTGGCATATTCCCCAGTGCATGTGAACTTCTTGATTTTAGGCCTCTCTTCTTTTCCTTTCCTTTTTCTTAAGTAATCTGTGGGTATGTGAGTGAATAGCAGTAGATAAGGCACAGACTGCAAACTAACCTTTACTCACTACAGTAACATAATTTTCATTGATCCTACTCTGATCTCTCAAGCACCTCTGAGGTCCCACTGGCTCCTGGCTGCTCCTAAGAAAAAGGCCAGAGTTTATACTGATTTAGAGAGAGGCACACTGAACAGCAGAAGGTTGTAAAGGGCTGGCATTTCTCAGTTCTGCAGCACAACTACTCTGATGATTATCCTCTACTTCATAGCGGTATTAAATTCAGTGTTTTAAACCAACAGAGATCCAAATGGTGAACTATATGCTTGGTGCAATATTGCAGGAGGAATGCTAGTAATTTTCACAGTCGTAAATGCTGGTAATGCACACCATGCGTGCCTGGTTAGAGAGACTTTTGATGAAAAATCAAACTGAGACGTTAGTAATGAAAATTTCTAAAGTAATTTCGTTAGGTATCTCTAAAGCTTTTAAAAAAAACAATAAACTCATGGTGTGGTTTTACGGTTATTCCAAAGAGATTCCTTGGCATGTAAATAAAATACCAGATCACATCCCATCTATGCTGGCATGTGTAAGAAAAACATAATGAAAAACCAAATGTGGGTGACTGAACAATACCTTATCATTTATGCATGTATCTCCCACATAATAATTCCGTTACCTTCAAATGTGGAACAAAGTGTATTCGATGGATAAGGAAGCCTTGGAGTTTTTTCCAGTTTGTGTTTGAATAGATTTCTTAAGAGACTGATGTAAGTACATCTGTCTATGCACACATTGCTATGACCAGAGAAGAGATCTGTTACTATATCCCAGCTCACAACTGGTTTTCATAGCCAGTTTGCACTTTATCCTATGAAAATAACAGATGACGTGAATGGGAGCTAACAGGGACTGCAGGCAGAATTTTTACTTCTACATGTATCTCTGTGGTCACATCGCAGTTCTCCTCCATATCCACATCCTGGAGGTTACTAGATCAACTGCTAATGTACTTTTGAGAGTTTGAGTCTTATTAGTTATTTTAGTTTGTTCAGAATGGCCAGTACATTAAGGATTTATTCTTTATTCAAACTCATGATACGGGTCAGGGAAGTTTGAGCTTTTAATTTCTGAGGGCAGTTCACGCATGTTGTATCTCCTCCTGTGCCGGTTCTTTAGGCACCCCTCAATCAACTTTCTGCTCAGATATGCAACCCTTGGTGTAAAGCACAGTGATAATGTGATGACTCTGATAAGGAAAGATGTATTTTCATCCCTGTTTGACTCCATACTCTTGGTATTCCTTAACTGTTAACACCACTCATACTCTGGGACCTGTTCCTTAACATAGCTTACTCATAACTGAAGACACATGCCACAAAGTTCTCTGCATCTCTGCTGAGTCCCTGAGTTCAGGTGTCTGCAGAACATGCTTTGGTGTATTTCAGATGTAGTGATTGTGTCAAGAAATCTATCTGTGGTGAGTTGTTACTGTAAAGTTTCGCAACTGAAAGTTGTTCTTTGAGAAACACACATCCCAAAGGAATTATCAGGAGAAGGAGAATGTTTTACATTTCACAGAGTCCAAGCATTTGTTTGAAATCCAAGCTGCTCTTTTTGATGGTGAGACGGGACTGCAGTTAGCTGTGCTGCGAGTTAGAGGTGCTGGTGTAAGTCAGCAGGAGTTCATGAGATATCAAAGCCTTGCTAACCTAGTATCAATGTCACCAAGAGCATAAGCAAGGACCAGAGTGAGTATTTAATATTTTGCTATGCCCCCTGAAAATATCTTTGTTTATCAGGCAGTTTGCACTACTCAAAGGGTTAACGTTATTTGTACTGGGATCCAATTCCTTTCTTCGTACTATGGGCAATTTACATCCATGTCAGATTACCTGTTGTGTATAGTGACAAAAAGAGTTGCTAATATATGAACAGTACATTTGATTTAGCAGAACCTCCACTGTTATCAGGGCCAACACCGTTTGCAAAAGTCCTTTTCATGAAAATGATTCAAAATTTTTTCTCTAGATAAATCTAGACATTCAGGTGTCAGTAATCAAAATATTTCTGTGAAACCCAGGAATACCAGAAGCCTTGTTCTTCCATCAGATGAATATAGCAATTTACACTGTGTGAATTTTCTCCCTTTTTTTTTTTTTTTTTTTTTTCTCTTCTCTTCCTAAACAGACATTGATGAATGCTCAGATGGCTTTGTTCAGTGTGACAGCCGTGCTAACTGCATCAACCTGCCTGGCTGGTACCACTGCGAATGCAGAGACGGCTACCATGACAATGGAATGTTTTCACCAAGTGGAGAATCCTGTGAAGGTCAGTATCTAAAAAAAGTGGTGTAGTGTTATGACTTGCACTGCAGTATTATCTAGTATTTCTGACTGTACTGGTCAGATATTGTCTTGGGCGCAGTATAAATGAAGGCTAAACCTTGACCCAAAGCAATCGTAGTCTAAATAAGCATCATAAACAAAAGGTGAAATTAACACAGTGTGAGTGTTCCTCACATACAGGTAGATCATCAGTGGCCATTTCTATGATCTGCTAAGAAGATATGTGAAGTCAGGCGTGGTGCTTAAAACACAGCTGCTCTGGCCCTACATCTGCTCCTGTGCATGGTCCTTGCATAAGTGATTTCCCATGGGCTGATAGCATGCACTGTTATCTGTCACTCCACAGTAATCTGTTTATAAGTCAGATCCTTTGTATGTAGAAATGGGCCCCAGCCCAGACATCCATTCCTCTTTTTCATTCCACATCCACTGAAATAGTGTGCTATGACAGTATTTCCTATTGCAAGGAATGCTTATCGCATAGAATCACAGGCACCGCGGTGCTTCTCCTGTGCATAGGCTAACTGCTTGCAGAAAGTTGCCATTTGAAGGTCAGTGTTACAAACCGGGATGCTCAGTGGACTTTGGGCTGGAGCAAGGTGCCAGGGACAAGAGAGTGACTGTGGGGACAAGGAGATGGGAAAACTTTCTTTGTTTATGGATGATTTTAGAGGGAATAGTGGGTTAGTAAGGACACAATTATTGTCACTTGCACATCTCTTAGTATGGAATGTTATTCAGATCTTAAGGTATTGCATGATACTGCTCTTAAATAAGAGAACAAATCAGTCTGTTTTGCAGTGGACTACTGCAATAGGAGAAGGGAGAACCCTTCTGTCTCTGGGTGCTTAGATATTCACACAGTGTAAGCTTTCCTACCTTGCTGTTTAAACTCACATTGGTGGGCTGTACGGGTCCCAAAGGAAAGCAATTGAATTAATTTCACTAAGGCAGAGACACAGACAGTTCTCCAGGAGCGCGAATGACCTTTTCAGTAGCCCCATCATCAATACTTTATTTCAACACATTTTCACCACAGCTGAAAGCCTGTATTCCCAGGAGGAATCAGTGACTTGAATCCGCCACTGCTTTCATAAGTTGAGCTTTCTTTGTCAAGAGCTAAATAAATGTCAGTGTTAGCTGGCCAGGTGTTAGGACAAGAAGGTGCAAAGAAGAAGTTGTGATTCCTCTGATTATATTGTTGCCCTTCTGTCACTTGTGGCACAGGTAATACTTGAGCCAGCCATTTTTGGAAATATTCTCAGTACCCCATGTTTATCTTCAGTGTCGATACAGCATTTGTCTTGTGGGCTGAAGATAGAGGTTTGGCACATGTGATCTCAAGAGGTATAGGTGATACAAAGTGACTCTGTTGAGATATGTGCAAACAAGCAACAATTAAGCAGCAATTTCTAAGCAAATGAAAGCCAAGGAAAAAGAAATACGGGGATTACTATGTATATGCAGAAGTGGCAGTTATTAGAATGTTTTGACCTTTTCTACAAAGTGCCAGTGACTCTTTATTAAACATACACAGAGGGTAAAAAGTAATTAGAATTAAATCACAGGTGCTAAGAAAATATCCTCATTGCTGGTAGCATTAGTCACTAATACTGGAACACTTTCAATTTGATCGATTGCAGCTCCACATTTTGGAACGTGTAGCAACTTGAGATGGGGAGGAAGTTTAGATATTTTATTAGTCTTATACCATCACTTTTTATTGGCTTGAAGCCTGTGGCATTGTGTCCCAGACAGAATATAAAACCTGAAAAAGGTCTGAAGATACAGCCTAAAATCTCTTGAGGTGTGAGATGTTAAACTTCCAGTAGCAGAGCACAGTAGCGCAAAAGCAATTGGTTTCTCTGCTGTCAGATCTTTCCACTGTGAGACATTCCCCTACTGGGTTTAAAAAGATAAGAAAATGGATTTGTTTTGTCACTTATTCAGTATCCTCTAGTTAGAGGCAATTAGATTGAGTCTTTGGTGGATGGTCTTTTAGGTACTCACTGTGGTGGGAGAGCAGCTTCCAGGCTATAGTAAGCTCAGATTTCAAATCTTGGTTCTCCACTGTCCACCCACAGCTGTATGAGTGTCTTGCTGCATCTGGGACCAGTGGCCTCTGAAACTTTCTGGCTTGTGTGAGTGCTACAGCTAGCAGAACTATAGAAGGAACAGTGCTGAATTACACTGAAGAGAACCTAGGCCTGCCTCAGTTTCTTTCTTGGGGGAACAAGGAGTTTAAACTTCATGGGGATTAGAAAATGTTCTTCAAGAGCTTGTTAATTTGCTAAGAGGACTACAAAGTAGGGATGTATGGAGTACATAATAGGATCATTTTGGCTTATCTTTTCTCAGTTGCTATGAAATTTACTCTTTTAGTGGAGCAGCATTTAAAAGCCAAGGAGGTGTGGGTTCAAATCTTTCCTTTCTTGATTGTTCTATCTGCCTCAAATCTGGGCTTGTCAGTGTCCCTTGGACATGTGCTAATAGTACTAGGGAAAGCATTTCTGAGATTGGTGTTATTCATAAACTTGTTTCATTCAGCAAAGGCTCCAGTTTTAAAGATTCAGGTAGAAACACCTCTCTTAAGATCAGAGGAACACAGATTTCATCAGAATACCAAAATGGCACCTACCCTTTTTGCAGGAAATGGTCCCATTAGGACATTGTACTAAAAATACCTAGCTACGGGTTGATTCATTGGTAGCTTTAGACTTTGTCAGTGCTAGATAATGGAAGTATAGTTGCTGGATTACCCGTTTTACATATCTATTGACCTTGGCTAGTGCTGTTTCTTTGGCATGACTGAGAATATTGAGTATTTTGACTAATGTACTTGAACGCAAAAATTCATAATCCCATTTTATTGTACCTACAGGCAGTGGAAGACCTTGAGATTTCTTCTCCATTAGTTTTGCTTCACATTATACTCCTGGGTAGACCTGTGGTCTCTGTAACAATAACTGGGAGAAATTATGGGAAATGCAGCTGTAGGACTTCAGCCTCTTACCTACACTTGCTGCTTTCCCTTGGAAATAGAATTATGTTTTGCGTCATCTTATTTCCAGAAAAGTGATGAAAGATCAGCTGCTTAGTCTTTGAGGATTGCATGCATTTGAGTCTTGAATTTTATTTATATGTAAATATAGCATTCAACACAGTATATTACCTAGAACTTTCTCCTTTGCTCCCCTACAACTTTTTTATAGCTTCTTTACACAGTCTCATTGGTGTTCTGAAGGTTGTCTCTCATGTACCGTTTCACAAAAGCAAGTTGACGAAGATAACAGATATTGCAGCCTAAAGCTTCATTGCATTAAAAAACTGGAACACAGAGGGCAGAATCATCAAATAAGATCCTTCAGGTCTAGTTAATATTTGCTCTGTAGTTCTGTGTAAGATCCCGATTCCTTTGAGTTTGTTCCTGCTGACGTCTAAAAGCTTCCTAAATCAGTTGAAGAGAGAAGCTGTTTTGGTTTGTGCCACAAAAGTGTGGATTATACCTCATCAGCTGTTGGACATTTTGCATACCTCCATGTCCGAAGGATAACTTACCTAATTAATGCAGCCCCTTAGGACTTAGCAAGAGTACCTGGCAGGTACCAGCTGTTGTTGATACAGATTATGAGATCAAGATACCTTCACGCTCAGCAGGTACACGTTCTTTAAATGAGACAGGTGCAAATGAAAGGACTGGAAAGCGTTAGTCCAAAATTCCCAATTTGAAAAGGATCTATTGGGTTGTGAGGGTTTGTCTTGTGTGAACTCACAGTTGAGAATTCCTGTTCTGAAATATCTTGTTATAGTCTTCTACCTCTTCTGTCCTGCTTGCAGAAGTAGAAACCCTTCTCTCTCTGTGAGACAGAGCAGGCTTTCTGACAACACAGAGACTAGGGCCCTACTTCACAGAATCACAGAAAGTGAGGAGTTGGAAGGGACCTTGAAAGTACTTGAACAGTATTTTCCACACTGCCAAATAATGAGGGCGGAGGCATATTAAAAAACTCGGGATGTGCCCCAGCCTTAATGAGTGAGCAAAGTCTGAAACGGTCACTACAGCATCCATGCGTATGGATCTGGAAGGCAGAAGAATTGCTGATTGTCAGGATATCTGAATTTATCTCACACTACATCCAGTATTATAACTAGTACATGAAATACCTTGTAGTTGAAAAAACACTGTCAGTTTGGAGTCCTATGCTTAGATCTTTCTTCAGTGCTGGTAACGTTTAACAGAAGCTTTGTTACTGGTAGTACTTAAAGAGACAGGAATAAAGAATCACTACTCTTCAGCAGTCACAGAGCTCTATTGAAATCCTTTTGCCTTTATTCGTGATCATAAAAGTTCAGCAAGTAACATGACTATTTCTACATCCATCCCAAACACAGATATAGGCATTAAGGCTCCATTACTGATTTTGGGAACCCAACCGAAGCATCACCAAACAGAAGGCAGATATGGAGAGACATTAGTATTTAAATATTCTGGAGTGTGGGCAGAGTACAAAATTTGGTAGAGTTTATTATCTTTTATACAAGGACTAATAAAATAGAAACTCAACCACTACATTTTATAAGACAGCAATTTGAACACATTTACTGTATTGGGAAACAACATTGCTGTGAAGCTGACATTACCTGCATATGAATTCTCAGCTTTTCATCTTCCACATCTGCTAAGCATGCTGACAGCTGGCTTGCATGAAGTCACTATTGAATTATTCACAATTCACTTGCTCTTTGAAGAATGATTACATCAGTCAATAGATTTACTTAGAACAGAGAATAACAGAAACCAGACTTTCTGCTCATAAGGGCCTGGGCTCCCTGTCAAATGCAGTCCTTCCTGTTTTGCCGTAAGCAAAAAAGTATTCAGGTTTCCTCATGTTGTCACCTTGCTGAGCTAATGTTACTCCCCAGAGCTAAAGTAGCTGAGAAACTTCAGTTATTTCAGAGCAAAGAATCTGTCCACAATCCCAACCCATTCCTTCCAGTAGCATATTTCTCAGTGGTAGAGATGCTCTTCTCTTCTTTACATATGTGCCAACCTACCTACTGTCAGAAGGATTCTGTTAGGAAATTGTGTCCAGAGGAAGACCTTTTGTGGTTTTACGAAGCATCCTGAATCTAAGTCTGAATAGTTGCAACTTTGCATCAGCGATATCAAAATGCATCTCTGCTGAGTGCGTTGTCATTACCTAGCAAGGTGTACACAGGTTATTTTTTAAGTGCCGTGTTCATATTCCTTGTGAGTGTTTTAATCTATGATCAATACTGTATTTGGGGGTTTTGCACAAAGTATTACTGATCTGTCATTATTTAGAGATATCCACATTAGCTCCAAGATCTCATTCCAGAATAGATCTAAACCACTGATTTGATTTTTGAATGCACCTTACAAATGGAGCTCAACTGACATATTATTGTTTACTCAGTCAATATAATGAAATACTTCTATATTTCACTGTCAATTTTTTGGTTTTAATACTTTCTTATCAACAACCTTTTTCATCTTGCTCTTGATCATTCTTCCAGATGACGTAAGTATATTGGGTAGCACATGTTCTGGCACATGAGACACTGGGGAACTCCGTTGTGAAAGCCTGACCATTTATTCCTGCTGTGTATTGCTTAATAATTAACCCACTATTAATCTGTGAGCCAATGACCTGTTTTGTTCTATGGAACATATTTTTTTAAAAGCATGTATTATACGAAGAAACTCATTAAGTTTTCAAATAAAAATACATCAAATTAAATATATCACCCTTTTAAAGGCTTTTTCATTAATATAGTGAGTATTAAAGAAGTATATTAATGAACAGATCATATATACAAATATATTCATTAATA
>VXBZ01008806.1:82594-94937 GCA_013399135.1 Heliornis fulica | reverse complement strand
TATTCATTAACATATAATATAAAGATATACAATTTACCCATAATCTATAATAATCTATAATATATTATCTTTAAACAATCTTCTTTCTATTTGAAAAAAGTTATCCTTTTGGCTGCTACTTTTAATTTTTCTTTAAAACATTATTTTAACATAATTCACCCTTCGGAAAAAAAAGCACTACCACAGAGAGGTTTGGGTTTGGTTTTGGGTTTTTTTTTTGTAGCCTTTAAATTCCTTTAAGCATGGTGAACTTCCTCACATTATGATCACTGTGGGCAACCAATACAGAGTAGCTGTTCAGTAAACACAGTTTGGATCAGAGCCTGTGCACTGCCAAGTCAGGGCCAAGTCAAATGGCACTTTGTCCCTTTGGGACTCTCTAGCTATCTTTTCCAAGAAGCAGTCAGTAAATCCGTTAAACACAGCCTTGGGTCACAACCTGGTGGGGCAACTGAAAATCCCCTATTTCTGGAATTTTCTAATATTAAAAATGGTGTTTAGTCATTCCAGGTACTGTCACCATTTTGCGTAGCTTTAGTCCAGTATTTGTTCCTCTGTAGGCATGATTGCTTGTGATAAAATGAATTCCCAGCTTTCTTCAACACATATTAGTACTTTGTCATTCACAGATCTCCTTTGTCACTGCAACGTTAAGTTGTATCCAGGGATGATGAAAAAAGGAAAATCCTTAAAAGTGTGCCTGATCAAAGCTGTTGCACTTTTTAGTTTTTATTAGATAAATAAGAACAAGTCTTCAATTTAGCACTGGATAACTATATACACTTCATTTCTGGTTCTTTTTTTTTTTTTTTTTTCTGAGGCAAACCTTCAAGTCTTTTGAGACTTAGTGTTCTAATGTCATAGCATTCAAACTGCATGGTTCCAAAGCAGTGTGTTGTAAATAGCCTGAGGTGAAGCATTTTTTGTTTGGCTTTTTTGAGTAAACAGTATGAGAGAGATAATAACATGCCTCTGTGGCTGGATACAATGGAAATATGCAACCTGTAATCCTCCCCTTTTGCTTTTTCAGGCAAAAGATGCAGGGACCGGTATAACCTGTCCATATGGTTATGGAAATTGGAGAGTTGGTTATGGCTGTAAACAAAACATTAGTAACAGAATTCGCTGTCCATTATAAATCCAAAGTAAAAAAGCTGAACAAAGTTTCACTTGGTGTGGATGATTTCTGTACGAGTTCTTTGTAGATAATGCCTGAAGTTTGATGTGGATGAATAATGCAGATGAGAATTTCATGTATGCAAAGTTTGTGCTTCTCTTGCTGTGTTATAAACACACTGTTGTTTCTGATTAGGTTAGAATCAAAACCTAAATAGCTCCTGCACTGACCAGAGATATTTAAATTACCCTAGCCATAACATTTATTTTCATAATCAAACAGCTGAAAAAAAAAAAAAAAGCAAGCCTTTTTTTTTTTTTTTTTCAAAAGTTCTCAGTTATGGATAAGCTCGTCTTAGTACCAGAGTCAGTAATGAAACCTCAATTATTGCACTACCCATTACTATGTTGAAAAACAAGCCTCAGAAGCCTTTTCCTCATGGGAAGATTATGAAATACATTCGTGCATAAGTGCCAAATGCAGGCTTAGTGTTTATAGGGTCACAGTTTGTTGCTTAAAGTAAATTGTTCTTATTTATATGAGAGCTGAACTTTGTCCAAGTGTCTCATTAAGTATGGTTGCTTTCAGCTAAGTGGCCAGATCACTGAGAAGTCATATTATTCCTTTATGACACTAGTTACCTGAAAGCTTTGTACAAACAAGTGTTTTAAACAAATGAACACAAGTATTAACACATGTCAGAAAGTCATTTATTAAAAATTACTTCAGTGATAAAGAGACTCCTCCTCTTAATCATTATATTGGTGGAAATTGCTGTGGACAGCAGGATGACCATGAGCCACCAATGTGCCCTCATGGCTAAGAAGACCAATCGCATCCTGGGGGGTATTAGAAGGGAGGTGGCTAGTAGGTCAAGAGAGGTGCTTCTCCCTCTCTATTCTGACCTGGTGAGACCTCAACTGCAGTATTGTGTCCAGTTCTGGGCCCCTCAGTTCCAGAGGGATATACAACTCCTTGAAAGAGCCCAGCGCAGGGCCACCAAGATGATGGAGTGGAACACCTTCCTTATGAGGAAAGGCTGAGGAGAAGGCTGCTTCTCTTTAGCTTGGAGGAGACTGAGGGGTGACCTCATTAATGTCTATAAATGCGTAAAGGGAGAGTGTCAAGAGGATGGAGTCAGGCTCTTCTTGGTATTGGCCAGTGATAGGACAAGGGGCAATGGGTCCAAGCTGGAGCATAGGAAGTTCCATCTCAATGTAAGAAAAACTTTTTCACTGTGAGGGTGACAGAGCACTGAACCAGGCTGCCCAGTGAGGTTGTGGAGTCTCCTTCTCTGGAGGCATTTAAGACCAATCTGGACACATTCCTGTGTGATTTAATCTAGGTGATCCTGCTCTGGCAGGGGGGTTGGACTAGATGATCTTTCAAGGTCCCTTCCAACTCCTAACGATCTGTGATTCTGTGGTATTTAAAGAGGATTTGTGTTTTTATTACATAACTTAAGACCAGTTAGACTGAGTATATGGAGATCTTATTTTTAAGTTGCCAGATTGTATTACTTTCAGTATGGAGTTAAGAGAAAATAGTGGAAGGAGAGAGCAATTCTTCCATCTCCTGCTCTGTCATATACCAGCATCTCTCCAACCATTTCTGTTAGCTACTTGTCTAAAATCCTTCAAGGCTGGAGATTGCACATCTCCCCAAGGCCATCTGTTCCACTAATTGTGTAATCTTACCGTTCAGCTGGGTTTCCCTGCCTGATGTCCCTCAGATGTTTCAGATGCTCAAGGCCATGCAAACAGCCATGCTAAATTGGGCTCAACAGCCCACTTGTCTTCTGCCCTATTGTGACAGTGGCCAACCTCAGATACTTCAGGAGACGGTGAGGTAGAAGATGTGGAAGTCTGAGATGATTTGCTGTTCTGGATTATCACAATAAGAGCACCATAGACTTTAATGTCTGAAGCATAATGTATCTTCCAATATCTGTTAGCATTGCAAATTGAATGTGAGGGGCCTGTCATAGTGGAAGATATCCCTGCCCATGGCAGGGGGTTGCAACTACATGATCTTTAAGGCCCCTTCCAACCCAAACCATTCTGTGATTCTGTGAGTACTCTTGCTAGCTTTTCACACTTTTTTGCCACACTTTTTTTCCCCTCTTAACCATGCTGTGGCAGTGAGTCTTGCGGTTTGTTAATCCATTACGTGACAAATTATTCCCTTTTATCAGACATAAATTTCTTGTCTTTCAGTTTCATTCACTGTCCCCTGTCTTATGTTTTAGGCAATATGGAGAACAAAAGCTCTCAACATGTCTTCTCTGGAGTATTCATTATTTTGTTGGTTATATCCTTTCTTGCTGATGTTTTTAGAGATGAACAGTTAGTTTCTTTTCAGTTCTTCTCAAATGACATTCTCCTCAGCCTTCCCAGAAGCGCTAGTAATTTTGCAATACCTCTTTTTTTTTTACATGGTGCTGCTAATATTGCACACAGCATTTGAATGAAAGCCACAATGCTGCTTATTTATACAGTGAAATTCTAACAATTTCCCTGCTGTTTTTCATTGCAATTCATATTCAGCAGCTTGTTTACTTTTTTTTTTTTTTTACTGCAGCCACACTTGGAATTGAAATGATAATTGAGTTATTTTGCTTAAACTAAATATGCTTGAGGTGAATTGGAGCTTAGGTTTCCATTGTTGAATCCAAAGCCAAGTGTTGTATTAAGTTTTTATGTTGATGGTGAAAGATACATTTATGACCTTGTTGCTTATTTTGTTTTGCACTTATCTGTTGGATGGTTAAATATCACAATGCTACTTTTTAATAAACTCTAGTTAAGAGCTCGGAACAGACTGTTGTGAAACTGCATATAGAATTGCACTCTTCTGGTTTTATCACATATAGCTGTTTACTTTATGCTCTTCAAAGCTTTTTCTTTCCGGATAACTTTTCTCCATATGGACAGCTGAAAAAACTTAAATAAAGACTCTTTAGGAAGAAGGCAGCATGTGCTGCTAATCTGCCCTTGCAAAATAATTGTGTGCACCTTGATGAGTAGGCCTGTAAAGGTACTCTTGATTCTTTGAGATATTATTGCTTTGAAATATAATGTAGTTATTCACTAGAGACATTTTTTTTTTTTGTTTTCTATGGTAGACACAAGGGCTATAGATGTCACTATAACTTGAATAATTAAAATATTCAAGTTTTTTACACCCTAATAAAGCATACAACTTAAAGCACAGTGTGCTTGCTTAGATGAGCTTACAGGTCAGACATCACCTTTCACATTAACTTCTCAGCAAGTGAATTAAAATGTGCTAGACAGGCCCAGCAAAAGTGTTTGAAAAAAAATTCTTCGGCTTTTCTTACTTAACAGCACGGTTGCCACAAACTAATGCTCTTTAGGGAGCTGAGAATTACCTTTTTTTTTTGCATGCTTCCTGTGATATCTTCATTCTACCTTACTTGATAGCATCCACTTAGAAAACTGAAAACATTGTGCTTTAATGACTTGAAAAATATATTTTGTGAATTTGTAAGCTATTTCTCCCCATTCTAGTGAAGTGCAAATTAATTTTCAGCTGAAGGCTTTAATGGCGAAGAATCATTTATATTGACTGTCACAAGAACTTTTTTGTTAATTGAATGTGGTCTAACAGTATTACATGGCATGTTTTCACAGACATTGATGAATGTGGGACTGGAAGGCATAGCTGTGCCAATGACACTGTTTGCTTTAACTTGGATGGTGGGTACGATTGTCGATGTCCCCATGGTAAGAACTGCACAGGAGACTGTATCCATGAAGACAAAATCAAGCACAATGGTCAGATTTGGGTGCTGGAGAATGACAGGTGCTCTGTCTGCTCATGCCAGGTCAGTAGAAATAGAACTAGCTCTGTCTGCAAGATGTTGGTAGTGATGAAGGGAAGTGTGTCGTGATTCAAGTGAAATTCTTGTTTTAGCTGCCTGCTCAGGTTGTGCATGTAATGCTACAGAAAATAGAATTATATATGACATACAGTTTTGGGGAGGGCTTCTTTCTCCCATCTGCACAGGCAGACCTTCCATGGGAGGTTTATTATATCACACTGGGAGAAGGACGATGGCACTATTTTCTTAGCAGAAATGCCACCTGTGCTTTCTGGGTGGGAGTAGCAGCATTTTCATGCAAGGAAGCTGTCTAGACACATATTGGCGTTGGTGACTGACGCTGGTATATCTAGCAGATGACTATAAATAGAAGTGGGTTCTATATCTGCAGAGTAATTCAACTTAGCTGTCTCAAATGTTTGCTGTGGGAACCTCGATCCCAAGCTAAATCCTGATGGAGAAGGAAGGCCCAATACACTGCTGACAAAGCCCTAAGCATTTCAGCAGCTCAAGTTTCATGGGTATGAATTGAATATCAAACTATCATCTTTCTTATGTGAGTAATTACAGACTGATCTGGAAGTTTAAAGTAAGTCTCAACTAGCATTACTAGACTGACATAAACTTAGTGCAATTCATTAAAGTTCGACCCTTGGGAAAGACACCCTTGGTTTCCATCAACATAGGTGAGAGTTGGTTGGATGAATGAAGTATATAGATATAGACGTAGATGATATATATATAGATACATATATATATAATAGATATATGATAGATATATATGATATAGGTATATAGATACAGGTATAGGCATGTAGGCGATATAGCTATAGAAATAGATAATATAGATATAGCATGGGAATTTTGGGCTAATTACTAATTGTATGTTGTGGTTTCTGCCTCTGTTTGAAAAACTCATGAGCTGCTGGTAGCTTAGAATGGTGCCAAAAATTAAAATTTTTGGTATTAGTACTGTTGGAGTTTGTCACATTTCTGACATCACTCTATGCCTGTCTTCCAACAACAGAATGGATATGTGATGTGCCGGCGAATGGTCTGTGACTGTGAAAATCCCACTGTTGACCTATTTTGCTGTCCTGAATGTGACCCAAGGCTCAGCAGTCAATGTTTACATCAGAGCGGGGAGCTTTCCTACAACAGCGGTGACTCCTGGATACAGAACTGTCAGCAGTGTCGCTGTTTGGTAAGGCTTCTTATTACAGCAGCAGAGACAGGAGGGAAAAAGGATATGAGATATTCTGAACTGTGAATAGTTAATTTTCATGCATTAGCATCCATTTAATTTCCTCTGGAGTATGTGTATAATCGAAATCTGTTTTTTCATGGATATTTGTCAGTATCGTCAAGTTCCAGTCAAAAATGCATTTTGACACAAGAGACATAATAGAAATTATTTAATTATGAAGATTGTTTTAGAGAAAGGGGGAGGTCATTTGGATATGGCAACTACACAACAACACTCGTGTTCACTTATTCAAAGACCATTGTAGCTGTACAAGGAAATTCTAAATATGTATCTATTTTCATGGCTGATAATTTCAGAGGTGCCAATAGACTAATTTTTTTTATTCATTTAGACATTCTGAGTAACAGAAAAAAATAATAAGACTTGATGCATTTTTCAAAATAGTGAAATGAGTTTTAAAGAAAAAAAAGGAAACAGAACACTTTTAAAGCTTCTGATCTTTTTCCTAGGAATGTATTTTAGAGTCTGAGCAAAACCTATTTGGGCATAATGCCACTCAGGAAGTTTCCATGACAGAAAAGAAATCCCAAGATAAAAACAAGTAGCTTACTAGCTTTTATCAAAAGTTGTCTCCAAATGTAAAGTCTAGTCCATCTTACAGCTTTTCCTTGTTAGGGTGCCAAGAATAACAGCCAGAAAACAATTTCTGTAGCCATTGTGCTCTCAGTGTTACCGCTTTTAAAATCCAATGAAACAGAGTCCCAGGTGCTTCATTAAATGTCTTAAAAACAAAACAAAACTAAATAAAGCAAAACAAAACAACTGACAGTTTTGGATCCCAATAGGTGTTTGGTTTTTTTTTTTCCAAGATGCTACTTCTGTAACTAAACCTTACTTTCTTTCAGTTGTCAGGGATTTTATAATTATTTGGGTTTTAGTGTGTCAAGATATTAACTATTTCTTCTACTGTGCATCATTATAAAAAAATAATATATCAAGATTAGAGACTGTCTTTAAGATCACTTCTGTTCTTACCATCATGTGATTCAAAAATGGGAAAATTGCCCTGGGTGAAAATTTTGCAAAAGAGTAACTTCACAATACTTTCTACAACAGGAAGAGTAAATTTGGAGCTATGGTAGATCCCTGGCATTTTTTTTTCAGCTTGAACTTATCATTTTCAAAGCTGTACACACAGTTTATATAAATAAACTTCTTTCCTAGGGCCAAATTCTATTTTCTTTGACCCCCTTAAATCCAGACTACTTAGTCTGTGTTTCAAGTGAGCTGAGTAAATTGGAGATCAAGAGGTGGACCTGCTCAAAAAGAAATATGCATTAATGACTTATGTGAAGTCTTATCTTTGACCAATATATCTGAAATGATTAAACATCTTTAGATTTGTGTACAAGTATACAGTGGTGTCCTCCAAGAACCTCCTGGCCCAGCACAGGTCTCTGCTTTGACCTTTTCATACATACCCTGACTACTGAACCCATTATGCAGAGTGGGATTAAGTTTGGAAGTTCATATATTCTGACTGCAGCATCCAAAGTGGATGGTGATTGGGTGGAGATCCTCTCACTGAAAATGTGCTGGTGTTTCCTGCTGCATGGGGCTGCTGGTAGCTTGACACCCTTAGTCCAGCCAACGCGTTTGTGACGGTAGCAAAGTAATGTAATGTGATGTAATGTAATATCCCATCTGAACCTGAGCATTTGAGGACTTTCTATGGCAAACCAACAGTCCAAATAGAAGTAAGAATTAGGGGAAATGAGAGATCTTGGAGCACTTTTGGAGTTACATTATGGCTTCTGTCACTTGCAGAAGCAGGACTTCACAAGGATCCATATTCTGTATTTCATGAAGTTTATGGAGAATTTTCAGCTGCAGCTTGGTGTGGAGTGTGGTGAAATAAGCTAAATCTAGTATACTTCCTGAAGAGCATGCAGAAAAAAAACTCCCAGCTTGCTCTGCCTCCCATAGTAACGAATATCGCATTCTCTGCCCTGACTGCTGAATAGGACCAGATGGATAAAATTAGCCAGCTAAGAAACACAATGCTGAGTCAGATGACTAGGTAATGAAGCAAAATAAGAGTTAATAATCTTTTGCTCTTATGATATTTCTAAACAGCAAGGCGAAGTTGATTGCTGGCCCTTGCCATGCCCAGAGGTGGATTGTGAATTCAGTGTCCTCCCCGAGAACGAGTGCTGCCCACGCTGTGTCACTGACCCCTGCCAAGCGGACACCATTCGCAATGACATCACTAAAACCTGTCTGGATGAAACCAATGTCGTTCGCTTCACTGGATCTTCTTGGATTAAGCATGGCACAGAGTGCACCCTCTGCCAGTGCAAGGTAAAGAGCATAAATTTGACATGTCTCTTTCCCAGCTTGTTTTGTGGCATATAAATATTAATGTACTGAGCACAGTCAGTGGGTAGTTGATGTCTACAGTTATTTTAAAGCAGCAGAGATAACAGTCAAAGTGCTCAGCTTATTTAACTTTTCCCTTGCATGTGCTGGAAGGGTAGTTTAATGTGCTAGCAGGTCAGAAGCAGGACAACAGCCTATGCTGCAGTGTGCTGTGGACGAGTTAGCAGCTTTGGCTTTTCCACCAGGATAGCTCCATTCAGGCTTGATCACAGTTTTTGCTATATAGCTCCATGCTATCTTGGAAATGTATACAGTAACAAATAGGTATGTAAGACTAGACTTCACACAAGGAATTTTTTCTGTTTGAAATTTAGATTCATCACAACTGATGGAATTGCTTTTTAAGAACAGTAATTGTTTTGAGAATAAAAGGACTAGTTACTATTTAGTTGCTTTGCTTTAAAATTAACAGTAGAATCAACATAATGTTTAGAACATTTAATAGTTTTTCTAGTCAAAGGAGTTCTTTGTCTGATGAGAAAAATTAATGGCTATGGACTTATGTGAGTTCTGGCATCTTTTTTTTAAAGATGCAAAAGAAAAGGAGGTTAAAATGATTTTTCCATTCATAATAAGCCTGTAAGGTGAATTGTATTTTCCGACATCCAATACCAAAGAATGACAGAGTGTTTCCCCAGTAGCCAAGGTGAAAAAGACAGCAGGACTCATCCAAAGTCTTTAATTATTACTGATACTCACAGCTGATTTTAGTCTTTATGTCCTTCCCAAGCAAGATACTTCCCAAACTCTAGTATGTCATACAATTAACTTTCAAACAGTGCTCATAAAAAATAATCTAATTCTGACACCTCCTCCAGGCATGAGGAGTAACTTTTCATTTAGCAGAAGCTGTCAAGCACCACCTTCCTCCCTCCACTTTGCTTGATGCAATACTCTGCACAACAGCGATTGCTGCTGTGGAGGCGTAGCCCTTTCACAAGGGAAGTGGTGTGTGCTGAGTGTAGGCATCTGTCTTGATGTCAGAATGGGTCAGTGGTTAGAAATAAATGCTGTGATCTGGCAGAGTGGCTAATGGTTAGGCAGCTAGCTGCTGCCAAAGGATGTTGAAACAGGCTTACATGCGGAAACCTGTACTTGAGGGGGTCTGTAGCTAGTGGCATAAACCCAAGTCCAACCCTAGAAGTTACTTGTGCTTGCACAAGTTGCTGAGGTGTATGTGTGTCAGTTTCCCCACCTGTAAAACAAACATGTGATCCCTCTCTGAAGCACTTTTGAGATTTGGTGATGGGAAATGTGTTCTCATTGTTACACTGCTAATCAGCGGCAAAGCAGAAGCCGCATTCCACCTCTGCTGATGGCCACCTGTGGGCTGCTCCCATCTGCCCTTTTCTCTTAACCAAAGAGTGAACCTCAAGCATCGACTAATTTGTATCCAGTGTAAACACATAATCTAATAAAATCTATTGCTCCTTTGTTAAGATTTATAAGATCAAAACAGATACTCGGCCAAAACCCATAGATTTACTACAGCTCAGGTGTGAATCTGTGTAATGGAAGATGGGCCACTTAGTCCCTAGAAAGTAGAATCTTACTCATTTCTCTTTAGAGAACAGTTTTCTTTTTGAAATATGCTATCTTCTTGTATTTGCAACATTTTAATACTGTAGTTGTGGGTGCAAGCAGCCCACTCCCCTCTGATTAGGTTAACGCTCTGCCCACTTTGTTTAGTTCTCTGCATTATTCATCCTGTGTCACCCCAGCACAGCATCACATGGAAGGTCAAAGCTTCAGTCTAAGCCTCTCTTAAGCAAGCTATAGCAAAATAGGTTTACACAAATCCTTTAAGAATTCGGAAACCTGGGCAGCAGCTAAAGCTGACTTAGCCACAAAACCATTTCAAGTCACAAGTAAAGAAGGTGGACAGTAGGATTGTCTAACCTCCTGTAACAGAAGGAGTGAAAGGCAAATGTTTGAATGATTCAGACCTTGGTCTTATATCAGTCCTAAAATTTTAGTTAAGTGAATATACTTGGAGTAATTTAAAAATAATACACACATTTTATTTGCATTGTAAGAATCAGACTTATGAAAAGAAGCAGTGGAGGTGCAGAAAATTTCTCCAGCACTTTAATGATATCCATAGGCAATCTGTTCCCTTTAGTGCTAATACTCTCAGAAGAGTGTTTGGACTCTCAGGAAAAACTTTAGGGATTAATGTTCACTGGTGTTCCAACAAGGATATATTCGCTTGAAGCGTTCAGGAATAACTAAAACCCAGAGTCCTTTCTGCCTGATCTAAATAAAACTCCCTGTCTCGTTCAACAGCTTTGAGTACTTGAGCAGATGCCCGATACCTTCATGTCAGCGGCATTTATTCCACTGATGCCAGCTTCATTCAGTCTGACTTGTAGCTCTGGGATACAGACCCACAGCAAACCGAGCAATTAGAGGAATCACAGTAGCCTGTTCTCTTGGGCAAGGGAAGGACATGATGGCCGTGGATCCCATCAAAGCCTGTAGGCGTCCTGTCTATTACAAATCTCTACTTTCAAATTTGATGGGTCTTTGCAAATGGCTGAGTTAAACTGGTTTGCTTTGTAGCAAAATGCTAATTGTTTCAATTCTTTCTGTTTTTCCTTCCTTTAGAATGGCCACGTCTGTTGCTCAGTGGACCCACAGTGCCTTCAGGAACTGTGACACCAACACCCATCTCTCACAAGCAGTTTCTGGTTAAAGAGTTTTCCTTCACAAAAAAGACCTTTAGACCAAAAATTGTACAAAATTAAAACTAAATTAGATTGGTTTAGACCATCTTAAGTGCAGATAAGGGAGGAACTCAGTTACCTGAATCAGAGTGAATTTTATAGGACTCGAGACAAGCTCAGATTTGTAAACCTTTGTAGGAGGTTAGGCCCAAATCTTCTGGCTGTGTGTGTGACATCATTATGCAGAATATTTAGGTTAGTATAAAGTGACACGTAATGCTGTACATAACAATGTCGAGATCCAAAATCAACTAGGAGCTTTTACAGGGTCTTCCGAAGCTTTGAGAGTCCAACACTTGACCAGATGCAGAGGTTTGTACCTAATCATATTTGGATCTGCACAAATGTGTTTGATTGCTCACTGCGGAATTTAGCAGCTGTCTGAATAAAAGGATGAAGCCTTCAGGAATAAAGAACCTAGCAGCTAAGATGTGATATGTACAGTATATGCGCTGAAAATAAAAAAGATAGAAGTTATTGTAAAAACAAAACAAAAAAAAAAATTCAAAAAAGAAAAACCGTGATGCACAGGCATGGCTTCTTAATGTTTTCTGATGGGAAAAGTCATCAATATTTCCTTGTTTTACTGCACTTACTATTATTTCTTGATTGAATTTGTTCAGTATGAGCTCGTTATTGTGCAAATTTAAATAAATATTTCTCTTACCTTAAGTTTCTGTGTGCGCCATCATTCCTTTTCAGGGACATGAGTGTCACGCATATTGTTCCCCTTCCTTCTTTGCTAGCATGCCCATGCCGCTGGGCAATACAGGTGGAGTCTAGCTCCTCTGTGTATGGGAGCTTCTTTCCCAGCATGACTGAAGGCCAGGTCCCCACCAAAGGTGCTCTATCACTCCCCTTCTCAGCTGGACAGGGGAGAAAATATGTATAATGAAACGTTCAAGGGCAGAGAGAGATCATTCAGCAATTACTGTCACGGGCAAAACATATTCTACACTGAATGAAATGCACATAATTTATCACCGCTAACCTGCACACACCCCCCCCCC
>VXBZ01008806.1:41032-73993 GCA_013399135.1 Heliornis fulica | reverse complement strand
ACATATATATTCTATACTATATATGAGTACGTAACATGTTTTTATATAATACAAATCTATAATATAGAATATATAGTATAAAAATATATTACATATAATTATATCTATTATATATAAAAATCTGAAAAATTGCATCAATTAGAAATAAAATCAGTCTATTTTGTTTGACCAAGAGAAAAAGAAAAAAAGACAAATCTGTGTGAAACCTCCTCTAGTTTCTGAGAGGCAGCTGGGTGCTGGTGACTCCAGGAGGGCCATGGCTTTCCTGGAAATGTCACAAAGGAAAGGATCCATTCACTACAGGACAGCTTTTCAAAGGGTGCACCATTAGGGGCAGCGATGCAAAAAAAATTGTAGGCACAAAGAACTAGAATGTCATGGAGATGTGTGACTGAAGCACCACAGCTCTGAGAAGCGGGGTCTGGGCTGTGGATCCGTGCACTGTGGCGCCCCCAATTACACATGAAACCTGTTGGTGTATCTTCAGTGACTTAGCAAGATGATTACTTTTGCAGTAATTCCCTGATAAATGTCTGCTTGCTCATTAACATAGTTAATGTTTCCTAACTCTGCTCAGATTTGCAGCCTGAGCTAACGTACATCTCATTTTAGTTCATAGGCTAAAGTTCAAACGGAACACTATTTGCATGACTGTGGATAATATCTCCCCTTCCTTTATGGTCAGAATAATAGCTTCAAACCCAGGGAAAAACAACCACACAAAAACCCAAACAACCAAAGAAAACTAAAACCCCCAACCCAAACAAAAATAACCTCAACCAAAAAGCCTGAAGCAGTGTGAAACTCATAAGTATTCTGGGACAAAACTGCCTTCTAACTCTAAATCCAATTTCTTCTTCTTAACCATGTCACCTTTAGTTCTGTGCAGTAGCAGTTCCTCTAATCTGTTTTTCTGTCATACTTGGACCATGCTGTAGTTTTAAATATGCATCCCCAGTAAAGCAAAAAACATTTTTTCAATGTATTTAATGATAATAGATATAGAAGCTCACTGGATAGTATGTGCTGTTAGAACTGGAAATGTTTTTGATGTTGGACTATGACATAATGTGTCAAACCATAGCCTGTCTTTAAAGAATGCCATTTATCATGGTCTGTATTTGTAAGGGATATCTCAGAAAATGTTTAGCCTGAGAAATGAACAGAACTCGAGTATTATTTTGTTGAAATACCTTCCTCAACATTGTAAATTTTCAGAGAGCAGTCATGAATCAGGTGAACGCCTCATTTCAAGGGCTCCTTGGCACAATTCAGAATTTCTCACCTAAATAAAAGCGGTGCTCAGCCGAGCAGCGTTGCAGTGACATGTCTCAGTGCTTTTCCATGATGACTTACACCCTGCAGTGTAAGTCACTTCTTCCTTCTTCATTGGGTGAGTGAAAGTAAGGACTCGCCGTGAGGGTGCTCCCCCAAGACCTGAGGTTTGGGCTTTCATATGTCCTTTAGTGGGTGCCTCTTAGGAGACAGAAGGATGAATGCTACAGACCAAGGGCCCAGTGATAGCAGGTTGTCAGGCCTCACAACCCACGCAGATTTAGTGCTAATCAAACAAAGGGATGACAGTTGATCAGGAACTTGCTCATCTCATTTATGAACTGCTAAATCTTTTTGGAAATGTTGTACTACAGGACAAAACCAAGCATTTAATGAATGACTTTTAGTAATAATAAAAATAATTATCCACAAGGGATATGCTCTCGGTGTCATTTTTCACTTGCTAAGTAGCTTTTACTCACTGGACTGCGCAGTCTTTTGTTAACATCTATCAAGATTCAAAAACGTCATATTAGTCACTGGAGAGCTTCACTTTATTCCCCATCTACGCTGGAAACAAATACAGAATTACAAAAGAAGCATTGCAAAAAAAAAATGACACTAAAGGCTGCAAGGGCTGATGCAAAGTACATTTTCTCGTGGGCATCAAGAGCTAATAATAATGTAAAAAGTCCACCCATTTCATGCTTCATATGCTGTGGTTTGGTTTGGTTTGTCATAAAGGACAACACATTTTATACTGGACCTAAAATTGTCTCCATAAATAATAAATTGTTTTAAAGCATTAGATCAGTGCAAGTGATCAGTGGCATTGCAGTGTCTTGCATTATGATAGAGTCCCTATCATGATTGAGAGGAAGAACAGGTAGGTAAGAAACCTGGTCTTCCCTTTCTGATCACATGTGATTGACACTGACGTGGAAGAACTGAAGCCAGTGAATCCCACAGAGGGCACAAGCTCACACAGGCAGCACAAGTGACCAGGAAGGAATATGATGTGCCCTTGCCCTTGGCAGAGGCAGGTGAAACTAGATGATCTTTAAGGTTCCTTCCAACCCAAATCATTCTGTGGTTCTATGCTTCTGCACTGCGTTTAAACCAAAGGAACTTATTCCCTTTGTTTCTGTGTGAAGGACTTCTCACCTTTCTTGGAGGATCATTAGTAAAACAAAATTAGAAAAAGAAATCAAAGGCTCAGATTGGGCATTTTTGCTCTTCCCTTTTCCTTTCCTTGCTCTTGCTTTTCTGTGTTCCTGGGGTTTATCTGATGAGGTTCCTGGCACTGTATGCACAATTATTTCATCCATTAGGTTCACACTGCTTTCGTATTCTCTGACTGCTAATACCAAACCTAACAAAACAGGACATGAAGGAATATCCAGCATGTCTCAAAAAAGCCAATAGGGCTGTTAAAAGATGACTATATAGACTATGTGTTGCATGAATGAGAGCCATCTAATATCTTCATAAGCAAGAGTGGCATTGCTTTTGAGCCTCTTCCTTGTCTCCCAATTATATGCTTGTCAAAGCTAAAGCCACAAGGTCACAACCACTTTCCTCACTATATAAATCAGTCAACCAAAACTACCACTTCTTAGTGCATTTCAATTATTTATGACCCAAACCTAGTTGAACAAATACACTTCCAGGCCTGAATCTGAAAGCTAAAGGAGAAAAAAAGAAGCAGCATCACAAATCACTAGAAGTGGGCAACACCAGGCTGGGCAATAGAGACTCCCTAAATAGCAAGAAATCTTCCTGACCTGCTTTCATTGGACCACAAGGCAGGGCTGGGGATGTAAAACATTTGGCTTTCTCAAAGTGCTCATTTGAATTTCACTGTGCTGCTATGTTTTTAAATACACTGTTTGGATGTCCAGATGAGACATATAAACATATGCACATCCCCCCCCCCCCCCCCGCCCCAAAAAAAAAAAAAAAAAGAATGGATTTAACCTGTGTGAGCTCAGCACCTACCTCCTGCTGAATCCTTGGTGGAAGACAAATCAAACATCTCATTGGTTATGTCTAACCTGATCTATCTGCTTGGAAAATGTCTTTGAGCGGGTCTCAAAGGCGAGTGTTGGAGTTAGTGCTCCCTGTTAGGCACTTGCTGAATCCAGCAGCCTGAAAGGGGGAAGCCTGATTAAATGGTTCTCCTAGACCATGCTTCCACGTCCCCCAGGCCATGGGTCCCACTTGCCATCTTGTGCAGCTTGATGCTGATAAAGGCCATGCACTGGGAGTGTGCCTTCATCATATTCCATGTTGGCACCATGAGCACATGGGACTCCCACCCCTGTCACTCAGCCTTACCTGTACACACATGCACACAGTCCAGAGAGCCTTGTACATGGGAAAATCACTGGAAATGGGATTGGGTGAGAAGCTTGGACAAATTGCACTGGTCAGGTAGGGGCATGCCAGAGACAGACACATGCACTAGCACCTGTTTGTGCAGGGCTGGCTCATTGTCTCCCCTCTTCCCTCCGCTCTCCCTCTGCTCCACTTCATACCACAGTTGTGGCTCTATCCCCTAAACATCCCACAGTATTTCCTGTGAAGACCCCACATGGACCTGTCAAAGAGAATCCAGAGGAGAGCTGTGAAGATGATCAGAGAACTGGAGCATCTCTTCTATGAAGACAGGCTGAGAGACTTTGGCTTTTTCAGCCTGGAGAAGAGAAAGATCTGGGGATATCTTATAGTGGCCTTCCAGCACCTGAAGGGGGTCTACAAGAAAGATGATGAGTGATCATTTACAAGGGCAGGTAGTGATAGGACAAGTGATAATGGTTTTAAACTGTAAGAGAGTCGATTTAGATTAGATAATAGGAAGAAATTCTTCGCTCTGAAGGCAATGAGACAGTGTCACACACCACCCAGAGAAGCTGTGGCTTCCCCCTCCTTGGCAGTGTTCAAGGCCAGGTTGGATGGGGCTTTGGGAAACCTGGTCTTGAAGGCTAGACTCTGAGGTCCCTTCCTGCCTGAACCATTCTATGATGCTGTGACGCAAATGCTCTTCCCTGCACTACAGGGAGTCCTGTAGCCCAGGCAGTGTCCCAGTCTGTGGGGTGACCCAATGAGCATCTTCACTGACTCCTGTTCCTGAGTGTCCTCTAGTCCACACGCTGAGAAAGATCTGAGATGAGCAAGGTCACCTGTCATATACTGGGACATTGGGGTTTCCCCTGCTGCAATGGCTTCAGGGCTGTGGGGATGAGCATTTCACAGGATGATGGCTCCTGTGAGGCCCCAGAAGGAGCAGAGCAGGGGGAAAGTGGGATTCGCCAACCTGTAGTACTGTTTGTGGAGGTGTGTGCAAATCTGAATGCAAATGCTTCGGTATAATGAAAAGCATGTCAAGTCCTGTGAAGCTTTCCAGGATCAAACAGGTTGTAGCTAAACAGTTACACCCTCCTGAACAGCAAAACAGGGTGAAAAGGCTATTCATCAATGCAACAAGTGTTTTGGACACAATATTTTGTGTAAAAAATCCCAACAGATCAGCTCCATCCTCCTTTTCCTGAGAAAGTCCTTGCTCCTCCTTGGTTTTGGCAGGAAGACCTGTCTCCAAAACAGACAGCCCAACTGTGCACTCCAGTCAAAAAGGGTCACCTGAGGCCCTGGGCCTGCCTGTGAGCCGCTGTGGAGGTAGGCGGATATTCCCAGGGCAGTATGAGGATGGGGCATCCCACTCTGCCTTCACAGGACACAGGCCAAATCTGGACCTTTGGGATACAGCATGGAAGGCACAGGGTCAAAGGGGCAGTGGACCCTGCAGGAGGGGGAAGCTCTTTGTATGATGTGCCCAGGAGATATCCATAGACCCTGGTTAGGCAGCACAGGCCCCAGGATGGGGCACAGAACCCTGACCAAAAACCCCTGGGTCACAGAACGGAGGGTCATGCACACTCCACAGCCTCAGCTTAGTGCTTGTCAGAGGTCGGACTCTGGCTTTTGGGTTTTCCTCACATTAGATACCTGTATAGATGAGTTGGCTTGTTTCTTGTGATTTTGTTACAAGGGCTGTTTACCTTAATTGCTGGGCTTCGGTTTTGCTTGTTTTATCACTCATTCTAATAGAGTCAGGTTCACCCTGTGTTTCTGTTCAATTTTTTGGGGAAATATTGAGGACTGTTCCCACTTCTGACCTGGCTTGCTTTGAAACAGACCCCAGAAAGCCTCTCCTCGGGCGCAGCACCACACTCTCCTCTGGGCTCTGAACAAAGCCACTCATGGTCTGCAGCGTGGGAGATGGGCAAGCTCTGTGGGCCCAGGGCATGCAGCTCCTCCTGGGCTTGTGCCTTTCACTGTGGCTGTCCCGCTGGTGTTTTGTCCATCTCACTGGTAACACTTCCTGAAATTGAAATAGGCGTATTTATCCACTTGCTTATTTAAATGCAGACAGGGTGAGTGGCTATTTAAAGTAGCAGCAGTCAGCAGAACAGATACTTAGGAGGTGAGTGATGGTCTGTCATTAAAAGACCTCCTATGGGATACTGCAGCCCTCTGGGATTTTTTGGCTTATTAAAATGTTTTGAACTATTGTGCCTCTCTAGCAGGGATAAAATAATGCAAACTTGCTACTGGTGCCAAATATTGCAGCAGGCAGCATGTCTTTCCCATTCCTGTTAATGGTTTTGAGTCTTCAGACTTGTCTGTACTGGCTCTTGTAGGTAAGTGACTTTGACCAGAACTAATGAAATACCTTACATTGTGATATACCAAAATCTTAATTTTTCACAAGTACCTACAAGTACTCTGAACTTTACCTTGTAATTTCTTAATTATATTATTTTTTTCACTCTGATTACCTTTTGTAGACTAATTTCTAGATAAAAGAACAGTCTAGGTGCTTAGACTGATAATTTCAAGGATATAGAATGGATTTGGATGCACACAGAGACCTTGAAATGAGCAGCAGGCATGTTTCTAATTTAACAGGGTGATTCTGAAAAAATGGCACACTTAGAGATCACTTTTAACAAAGGAATTATTTCCTTTTAGTGAACATATCATCTCTAACATGGAAAGCTGCAGCACGTAAGCAAGTTCTTAGCGGCAGCAGCTCTCACCATAAGGAAATCTAGCAGTGTGTGTTCTGTACTTCTTTGTTTCATAATGCCAATTAAGTTGCATTTGGTAAATAGAAGGATGTCTGCTGCAAAAGTTTCCCAATGTCTCACTTAGAGTGCAATGAACTGTGTGCTGTTTGCTAGCTTTGAGGCTCCTCTAAGTTTCTGATAGTATGGTATAAGAAAAATCGATATCTCATTTCTCACATCAGCCAGATGGATAGGCCAGGCAAGGGCTTCAGCCAAGGCTTTGTGCCATTCTGACAGGCAAAAAACATCTTTTCCCTATTTCAAGCTCTACTGTTTACAAGCAGCTATTGACAGCTTTGCAGTGCTTTCTCCAGGTAAGATCTATCATGGTAGAGCTTTAAAGTCTTGCTGTCTCTGCTGTGTTCCTTACCCACCCCTGCCCCCACCTTCACTTGCCAAATACAGTTATAAATTCTTAAAGTGGTTCTTACTTTTGCATGTCCTCGTTAAATGTTGAGATTAGCCAAGGAATAAAGGAGATATTCCGAATTTACGGCCAGCCTGACTTAGGCTGATCCTTACAACAAAAGGTGTCATGTGATTTTGTCTTACAAAAAAATAGCAACTGTACTTCTGTGCCCTCTGATGAAAATGAGTTTCCCTGTATGGCTGTATGGCACAGCTCTTTATTGCAGAAAAAGTTGGTGGAGAACCAACTGGCAGTGTAGGTTTTTCTGCTTTATGGATGTCATGGACCACATTAAAATAACAGGTAATTTTTAATATACGGATTAGGGAGAATACTAATAAGGGTGTAAAAATATTTTTGAAATTAGAAGATGAAAAATGTTATATTTTGCTTACTAATTCACTCTCTAATAAAATTAAAAACATTATTAGTTAAAGCATTGCTTTTCTACTTGCATGCACAATATATCATAATCACATCCAAAAAGAAAAATAAAAAGAAAAGATTATTAAAAGAAAATTGCACCTTATGATTGCCAAGTGAATCATTCATTGTATGGGGATGCCAGATAAGAATTATCCATTTAGCTCTGGTTGGCCATCCCACTCACAGTGCTTATTACACATTATTTTTTTCCACAGAGAGATTCTGCTTGGCATAAAGAAACTCCATTTGTTTGCCTAATTCAGGCTGTCTTGTAACACCCTGTAGTAGCAAGAGCTGAATGTATGAAGAGCCCTCCAGGACAGTTTCTTCATAGCTATGTCACCGCCTGTAAGGTGGTTGTGAAGATGTCTTCAAGAAAACTAGAGGTAGCATTTAATGCATCCAAATCACTATCAGTATGGCCTAATTCCCTTGCAATACAAGCCCTTTAAAATTCTAATGCAGGTACTCCATTTTCCACATGTCACCATCAGGAGAACTACAGAGGCAGATTGACCCACAGAGGGAATTTGTGTGCAAATGCAGGTCCTTCATACACTGGTGAAAGCAGCAGAATACAAACAAGATCTGTGCAACAGCTTTATATTGAATCTTAAAGTGCAACCCAGTTCACATTCCATGATGAACCCAAAAAGCTCAGCCTAGGTTTTCCTACCACATCCAGTCCCTCCAGACCTCAAGGTGTCATTGGAAGGAGTCCTTGTGCAGACCCAGAGTGACACCATCCCTCTCTGAGCTGGGTGTGGTTACTCTGGGGCCTCATTGACACAGCCTTACACCAATACATTTTATCACAGTCCAATGCTTTAAGCTCAAGGGCTTGGTCCTTCATCTCCCCTTGAGTTTTCAGGTTCAAAGGTTTAAACTGGAACCAGGATGCTCAAACCTTAGGAGAGGTTCATGTGAATCACAGAGATCAGAAACCAGGAGCGAACAATGTCACTGTGTCCCCTGCTGCCTGGAAAAACTGTGAAACATAGTGGGACCTCATAGAGCTTCTTATACAAATGAGAGGAAGTTATGGAAACCAGGCTTTGGTTTGCGAAATTACATATAGTGAGGTATGGATCTACACTTCTGAAGTGTGGCTGATTCAGATGACAGGTTTGATTTTGGCTGATATTAATTGAAAATTCAAAATCAATGACACCACACATCATCTTGGGCAAAGACAGAATATAATGCTCCCTGTTGCATATTTTGAAGCTTACTTTTTTTTAAAAGTATATCATACAGTTCTTCTAGAAAGGAAATTTAGAAACATTTTGCCAGTCTTCACAAGGTACAAAGGAACAACATTTGCAGAACTCACTTTTAGCTGGTTTAACTTCAAGACAGAAATTTGATTTAAGGAAGGAGCACAAACCATGGCTTAAAAGCAATGCTCCTTCCTTTCCTGGCCCATTGCACTTAAAATTCTCAGGGAATGTACAGATTAAGATGAAATATTGATTTGGTGAGGTGGCAGCTATTTTGATAAAGCATAAATGAGTGCCTGAGCTCCAAACCACGTGAATCCAGCATTCAATTCATATATTATCACTAATTATAATTTATTTTTGCCTGATGATGTATCATGGCTCATACAAGTATTTTTTTCCACCCAGACTTTGCACAAGGTGATGACTGCTGAAAACTGCCAAGAATTAAGTAAGAAAAAGGATATTTTTGTTATTGGTAGTTCTGTGCCCAGTTGAGAAACTTTTCC
Source organism: Heliornis fulica (assembly GCA_013399135.1). Classification (NCBI taxonomy): domain Eukaryota; kingdom Metazoa; phylum Chordata; class Aves; order Gruiformes; family Heliornithidae; genus Heliornis; species Heliornis fulica. Next base: position 65,025 of record VXBZ01008806.1, on the reverse strand, counting down.
TTCTCACTACATCCCAGGGCGTTAAGCAGTTCCTTTCCCAAAGAGTTGGGTTTGTTTTTAACAAGGCAAGGCAAGCACAGGCTCAGAGAAGGAGATGCAGCAGCCAAGAAATGAGACTGAGTGACAGTTTGCAGTCAGCGTGTTAATTCACTGTTTTTTTTTCTTTAAAAAAGAAACACCTGAAAACACTGTAAGCAAGGATGGGGTACAGAGGCTGTGAGGGAGAATCTTGACAGCTTCGAAACAAGTGACTAATTAGTATGGAGGAGGAAAGCTTAAAGTTCAACATGCTGGTGTGACTTGTTTCCTAAAGTGTTGGCAGTCTTGATCAGTTAATTTTCAGCATTTCTCAGTGTGCCCTCATCTTCAACCTGCAGCTGAGAACATTGCCTCTGGAACTGGGTACTGCAGAGAGATGCCAGTGCTTTAACTCTGGGCTCACAACTCATTGGTGGATCTCAGATGTCTGCTGGCATCAGCCATAGACACGATGCTTGCTGCAGTCTTTGCTGTATCTGTCTCCATCCCTGCTCCCCTGGCTGAAGATGTCTTCCTGATCTTTCTGATCCTTTTTCCTTCTTTCCCACATCAGAGCATGGCACACCCATTTGGTACCAGTGTCCAACAGCATGTGAGGTCTATCTCAGATCAGCCTTACAGTGTTTTGAGGTATTTTTGGGGGAGAAATATAATTTTCTCCTTAATACTATAATTGAGTTGAAGCAGCTCCAGCTAGTTGGAATTTCTCCAATATGACAAAGAGGAGTTCAGGAAACAAAATGGGCTGAGTTTGATCTCTCTCCCTTGCCTTTAGCCATGATCACCCAAACCTCCTACACTGCAATAAAGTCTTTACACATGCAAAAATTGGTGACCGAGAGCCCACTGGCTTCAGCCAGACCTGCAGGACCTCAACGCCCAGAGGGGTGTTGTGATGGCCACTCTCCTGCCATGCTGTCCTCAGATCTCACTGGCATTTGTTGTAGTCTTCTGGACACTGCTTATGCTGGCAACATCAGCCACATCTACTATCCACTGCTAGTAGTTTGCTGTGGGTGAGGTTTGCACAGGTCCCTCTTGGTCACATGCCCAGATTAACAATGGCTGGATGGAGTTGAAGAAGATGACCTCATGATCCAACCTTTAGACCCCAGCAGCAGCCAGGTCCTACACTCCACTCATGTCCACAGTGAGAGCAATTAACACAGTGCTGTCTGAGATTGAGGTGCACTTGGCTGGCTCCAGCATCGGCAGCCAACCAGTTCTGAACCTTGGGAGTACCCTGGTGGACCCTGGTCAGGCTTCATTTCCTCCCAGACCTGAAGGCTCTACCTCATCCAGAAGTCATTTTCCACTTACACATGAATTAGTGTCTTAGCCTTGATGCACTGCAGCATGATGATTCTGCAGGCTACCTGATGTTACAACCCTGACAGAGAAGAGGGAGGAAGGCTGAGTGTTGGAAAAATTATGTTTGCCATTATGAGAACAAATAGTTGCAAAGCACCTCAGTTCTGTATTTTCTCCACCAAAGTTCAAATTGGTGTTGCTTAAAGACACCTCTGAGTCTGTATAGTGCCACCTACACATATATTCCTGCTTTCAGAAGACTTGAGCACTTACATCCATCAAGACCTGCCGATGCAGTACAGTTCAATAACGGATTTTTACTACTGTAACTGTCTTTCTCCTCCTTTTCCAGAATTGATTACATCTCTGTAGAAGTGCTCTAACAAGTCCAAGAAAGCCATTTTAAAACATGAAAGAAGATGCAGACCTGACCCTTCTTACCCCGAGCACTCTGTGCCCCCCACTGCTGTGGGTGTACAAGAAGAGTATGGTAGAACAGATTGCTGCCTGTGTCAGCTTTTGACACTTAGCTGCTAATGTGCTCTTGATAGCATGTTACTATGTAGTATTTGATCTTACCACATGCCCTACTTGGGTCACATCCAATGTCTCTGGAAGAAGTGTATATACGTGGATCCAGGTGCCTGCTGACATATTTCTTTCTAACCTTGTAAGCCCTGTCACCACACAAGGAACTAAATATTGCCTCTCTGTGAGATAAAGACTGCTGGAGGAACTGACTCCTGGCAGTCATTGAATGGGACTGGTAACAGCTCTAGAGTAGTCAGATCCTGAAAAGTAAACTAGTTGCAGTGCTACCCGGGATAACCATCCTCATCACCAGCAGAATGCCCCTAGTCAGGGCAAACCAGAGGCAGGAGCTCAAAACAATAAGAGCAGTCTGAAACTCTCCAAGCACTGCTTTGCTCTGTAGGTCACACCCAATCCCTCATGTCCTTCACACTATGGTGAGCTCTTCAATCACTCCTACCAGCAGCCTCTTTGCACTTTCCTCACCACTGAAGCCGTTGTCTCACTCCCTGGGAAATACAACACGGGATGCTTTATGAATTAGGTAACACAATAATTTACCTGGAATTGACTTTAATTGTATGGTATGACTGAAGTTCTCAGGTTCTGATGAACACCAAGTGTGTGGTATCCCCAGGTGCATCTGAGGAGCTAGCTCTGGGAGCAGCCTCCACCCCTGCAGCTCCTGGGAAACTTTCTGCAGTGGAATTAATTCTCTTGGATATGTCAGGGGAATAAGGGTTTTGTTATTATGGGGCTCCTACCCAGCAGCCATGGGGTGCTAGGGACAGTGAGTGCACCTTCACTCTGGGGTGAGTTCAGGGACATTGTTTAAGGCCACTTTCCTTTGGGTTCCAAGGGTCTATGCAGAAAGTTAAGCACAGCTTAGCAAGGGGGCACAACCCAAAGGAGCCTTTTTAGAAGTGATACAGATCATGCCAGAGAAAGTGGGACTAAACTTGTACCTAGAATGAAAAAAGTGTCTGCAAGCCTTTTTCTGCACCATGGAGCCCACTTCAGCACTGCACACAAAGCGAAGCTCTCAGGCCAAGCTTGATGCAGGGACTGAGACATCTGAACTCTTTTAGAAGCCCCGCACACCATGCTGTGGCTGCAAAAAAAGACTGCTCTCACCAGGGCCCAACTGCACATCATTCCAGGAGAGGAACACTGGTTTCTTTCAAGGTTAAATTGCAGATCTGCTTGAGGTTTGAACTCCTTCTTCCTACCTTCTGTTGCCAAAATAACTTAAAGACAACATTGTGTGAGATAAGGTCCCAGGAATATTAGCTTTCTACACACTGTCAGAATAGACAACACAACTTTCTTATATTGCAGTTCTCTAAGAGGCTGATGAATTTTAGCTTTCTCCCTTTCAGATTGTTTTAGGCATTTGTTTTTTACTTCAGAGTTACAACTCTGACTGAAAATGTTGTTATGCCATCTGGTAAATCTCCCGTGCTGTAAGGAAACAATATCCAGGCTCTTCTGCCAACAAGAGTATGCAGGTTTGATTATTAAAACTCAAGGCGTTGTTGAATTCAACTGCAAAAGGATACAGGAAGTGGGACAAAATTCTAGCAGTCTCACATTAATATTGCTGTTCAAAGTGAAGTTTTGGCATGAGCTCCAAGGAGGAAGGCAAGCTTAAGTCTGGATGATAAACTGCCAGCATATTCATGTGTTTAAAAGAAATAGGTGCTGGGTGAAGGAAAGTCAAGAGCTGATCTTATCTGTCCAGAGGAGGCCAAGCTTATCCTCACATGGGTGAGATAGTTTTTCATTATAGGCAGTGGGACCTCACCCACATGAAGTAGAATTTGATTAAAAAGAAGTTTTACAGAAGCACAGACATTTGAAGGAACGAATCATAATTTTCCTGTCTCACAGCTGCGCAAAGAAGGTGTCAAATATTATTTTTTTGTGAGTGGGATCTTTTATTCAGGTGAAGCAAAACTTTCTAACCCTATGCAGAGGCGTTGCAGACAATGATAAAAGTGGAACAAGAGCGATTATGCCACTTTATTTATTCCCAAATGTCTATTAGTGCTTATCTGGAAAGTTAAAAGTCGATGTCACTCCATTTTGAGAAGTAAAAATCCTAAATAGTTTGTAAGGAGATGACTCTGTCTCAAAATGAGGGAGATTTACAATTCTTGAGTCTGACAGCGGGTAGAGGTCCATCCATCCATCTGCTGACCCACAGAGGAGATGGTCAGCCCAGCTCATACCATGCCTTCATGGCACTTTGGGTGCAATACCAGGACACTGTGGATTCTGGGAGAAATGGCAAGGGTTTTGTGAGGTCCAAACATGGTAAATGTTTAAAATGTATCTGATAGCTGCTTGTTGTTTGGCTTTCAGATGTCTGGCTGCATTCTGGGGTCCACACTTTTGGCTTCCACTACAGCTTTCCTTCAAGTTTTCCCTCCATATTACCAGCAAAATTGCCCTACGTGTTCAAGGGACTTTCTACAGTTTCCAAAACATTTTAGCTAAAGAGAGGAGATGTTTACTATTGCAAGGAACTGCTGGTGTCCACAGATGACAAATGAAATGCAGAGTAAGAGGATCATGAATTCATCTGCAAAATGAATCTATGTCTGAGCTGGAGATGCACAGACCTACCTTGTTCTGATCCAAAGCTGTAACTGATTACTACTGAGTGTCCACGACCTTCTAGTTCCGAACTTCCTCCTTTTAGCATTTAACTGACACATCAGTACCTTCTGCCACTTCTGTCCTAGGGCTTGTACTAAGATATTTCTTTTTCTAGCATACAAGGTGCATTGCATGACATGTAGGGAACACTTTGAGACCCATAATGACGGAAAAAGGAGATTATTCTCTTGCTTTGGAGTCCAAGCCTTGAGCAAGCATCACTAAGTAGGAGGTGCCTTTTTTACTGAACTCTACTTAGACTCAGAGAGTTAGACAGAGGTCATCAAGACAGCTAGAACATGATGATTCTAATAATTTGGTGGCCTTTCCCTAAATTTGTATATGGATAACTAAAGGTGACAATGTGTACATGTGCACACACGGATTCTTCACACATGCTCAGGAGGACTGTGATAATTCAGTCGGGTTGCATTCAGGGCAGCAAGTAAGACTGTCCTCTGGGGCTTGCGGGGAGGGTTGAGCAGCCCCAGCTGTTTCGTTAGGGGTTCACACGTGCTGTTTGGCAAACACCCTAATCCAGCAGGAACAGCAACTCACCATGTTTTGCCTTTCCATTCACCCTCTCCATGCAGGGCCCACTGGTGGTGAAAGCTAAGAAGGATGTAGTTTACATATAGGCACCACTGACCTTCCTTGTACCACATCTGCCATTGTGGGCAGAACCTCAATCCCACTGCAGGGTTGTCACGGCAGTCATCTGGTGGGACTCACCTTCTTGCACAGCCATGGCCTCAGCTAACACCTGCATATAAGCAGCACCTCCCATCCCACCCCCAGTGCATTTCCACATTTTTTTCCATGGGAAGGCTGGTGACCACTGTGAAAGATAAGCTGAAGACCAGTGCATGTCTCTGAGTCATGTTCCTGTACCCAGCAGCCCTTAGAAGACCAAAAAACCACCATTCACCCCTGTGGCTCAGGCCCACTAAACACCCGTATGTCTCTCAGTGCCACAATCCCCAGCCCACCCCCTTTTCTTTTACACCATTGCTGTCTGCCAACACCACCCTTGGCATGATCCAAACCCCCTTTCTGGTCTCCCGACCAAAATTACTGTTTCTGTCCATGTTGGGATTGAAGGAGCTCTGCCAGCATCTCACTCCCACTGCACTGAGGGCCCTGTGCTGGGAGATGCTGCATCTCACACATGCTGAAGTACGCTGACACCAGCATGAGGCAGAGGTGTCACAGATGAAATGCACAGGAAAAAGAAGCTTTTCGATCTCTTCCCCATTAGGTAACAGGCAGAAGGCACAGGGTGGGGCCCTGCTCCCCTTTGCCCCATCACCAGGCTGGGGCAGAGGCATGGAGTGATGCCACTTCTGGTGCCAGGCACTCACTGTTGGGAGAGAGGTGTTGCCCCTCTGTGACCAGGTCCCCCATCTCACAGATGGGATCCCCTCCCACCTCTGGAGATTGCTTATGAATGAGACTACACTGACCAATTTGCAGCAGCATCAGGTCTGTTAGTGTCAACTTTCCATGTGCTTTAGGCTGCAAATTGCCTGGCAGCCCCAGTCCAGGATTTGGCATGTCAGCGGCTACTTCCAAAGCTGCCGAGGCGTGTGGCTGGTGTGGTGTGACACAATGCATGGAGGCAGCGCAGTGTCTCACCCACTGCCTGCCTTTCCCCACGCCCTGTGTGTGTACAGATTGACCCCGATTGGCAAACACCACGGCCTAGCCGTGCACAGGCTGAGGCATCGCACAGCGCGCGTCACCTTCTGCTCTCACCAGGCTAACGTTTCACCTCATCTCCTCCCTAAAAATAGTATTTATCACACTGACACTGGCAGGGCCCTTTCATATCTCAGAAGAGACTGTGCATCAGGACGCTCCGTGCAGAATCCCATTACAAATAGATTGTTGTTTTACAGGTCTCCCCGTTTCATCGTTCAAGCAAAAATTAATACGCTCACAGGACATGACAGGAGCATGTTAGGAGGATATTTTTCACTGCTTGTCTTTTACACTTCCAGCATTGCTCCTCTGTGACACTTGATACAGCTGAAGAAAAAAATAGAACTCGATACAAATTCTGTAGTTGTCATCACATAAACACTGGTCCTTGCAATTACCATGACTAAGAGTTCAATATGTCCTGTTTGCAAAATATCATTTGTAAAGAAAAGATAGGATGCCAACATTTTAGGGGATAAAAGAGCAGTTTTGCAACTTTTTGCAATATGAGGCACTGCTGAAGCCTATTTTCCAGACTCCCAATGTCTGAACCCAGACTGAGATCAGCAAACTCAGGAAGGCAGTCGAGGAAGTAGTGAGGTATTTCCACCTCTCATTATGGTCATCCTGCAGGCATTTTCATGGCAGGAGACAGAAGGTGTCTGATGCTAACAAAAGTGTCTTCTGATTTAAAACCCTGTCATATCTCCAGATGGAATATATGCCAGCGTGAGATACGCTTAATTCTGTTCCCAGGATGTTTTATGCAGTGTGTGTTTGTGTTTGTGTGTGCAAATCGCATGTAGCAAATAAACCATTTGACAGCAAAAAAGTAGAAAGGCCAAAGTCCGAATAAAACAGAAAAGTGGTGGGATACCTGACCTCTGGGAACTTGGACAAGCAGTTTCCCATCTTAGCATTGAAGTTTTCCTTTCTCTTCGATCTTTATAGTCTTGTTTGTCTGAGGCACTTACACGCTACCACGGTATAAATAGTAACAGAAGCAATATGATGAGTGGGTAGATTGAGTAAAGTACATTTTTCCAGCAGACCGCAGAAGATGGAGCAGAGAGGTCTCTAGGAAAGGTCTCGTGAACTGCCTGTTCACTTTTCTAAAGAGACAGTGGAGATTTTTGTGATGTAAAGTTGGAGTCATCAAAAGCACCAGGAGGGACATTTGGGCTCTCTATGTTTATTCTTTTGTGTGTCTTTTGCAAGGCACTAAAATACACCAGAATGAACTAGATGCCTTTGAATTATAGTCAGACCAGTATTACACTGTGTTTTTCTAACACTTTTTAGAGCCAGAGTTCTAGCTGTTCAGGTTCAGTCACCTAAAATAACCATTTAGCTCATGTGGCCCTGACCTCACACCTTTGGATGGCCTTGCACAAATTTCACAAACCTGCTAGCACAAACTGGATACTAACTAAGGACCTGTCACTGTACTTCCTTATGTGATGCAGGTATTGCCTGGGATTGAAAACTGAAAAAAAAAAAACCCACCCCACTGTTTAAGGTGCAACAGAACACATTTCCACAGAGGTTTCATTAAATGCTGTGCACTAACCCTACCCGTAGTTGATAGGTCCAACAAATAATTATACTGGCTCTTGCAGGCAGACTTGCTGTGAAAATGGAACAGGAGGTTACTGTCAACTTCTGCCACATCTGCTCTAGCTGCGTTTATATAAATAACAAACTCTTTTGACTTTGGATCAATGTTATCTTTTTTTTTTTTTCTTTTTGAATGGACAATGCCTGAAGTCTCTGCAGGATCTCATAGGAAAGAGTTTGATCTTTGTCCCCTTTGGGATTATTTCTGAGGAGTAGCTTTCCTGTGGAGCTGGTGAGATTTCTACAGGTCAGAAGTGATGGAAAGGGTGGAAAGAGAGGAAAGAGATGGCACATATGAAGGAAAAATGTCTAGGTTTTCTGCTCACAATCTAATTTTAACCTTGCACAGATTTAGGAAAACATTCCATTATAGTTTCATGAAGCGAAAATAGAAATTTTTCTCTTTCTGGTAACCATGGAAACATAGAAACAATGGTTACTGGAAATCAGGTTTGTGCTACCGCTGGATGACACGTAAGTTAAGCCACACATGTATTCTCAGCAGTGCTGTCTGGCAAGTCTGCCACAGCCAAGAGGGAATAAACCTCACAAAGGTCCTCAAACATGTGCAGCAGCTGGAACAGCTGCAGTTCTGGAATATATTAATTCCAGTTGCTATTGGCTCCAGCTATTCCTGCTTTCAGCAAAAGATTTTATGAACTATTAAACACTGAAGCTGTGACTGTATCTGTGTTCTGTACTCCAAAGGACTTGGTAGCCACCAGCACATCAACAGCCTTTATATCCCCTAAAATCTCTCAAAGGAAAGGTCAGCAATGCATGTAGTGTCTCAGAAGGAGTCACCATTGACATTTATCTCTATTTAAAGGGAGGGTTTTGAATAAGATAGTCTCTTATTATCTAGTTCCTATGCCTTTGTCTTCCCATCCTTTAAAATTACACAGAGTCTTTGGACAAGCTTCTGCTTTAAGACACAAATGTGGATTAAATTGTATTGATTTGTTTGATCTTTGTGCTTTCTTGATCTCCTTTACATCGTCTTTTCTGCAAAGTTGTCACTCTTCCTTTCACATTTTTTTAAGAAATCTGCCACTTTCCCAGACAAGGGCTTGAACAGCCTCAACTTTCCTCTGATTGCCTCTGCTAGACTGGGAGGGAAGGGCTTCTCAGTTGTGCTAGGTAAACATTACTTAAAGCAAAGCCCTGACCAGCCTAGCCTTCATCCACATTGCATGCAAGCATTGGTTTCTAATCTGCTTTTCCTTCTGGAGACTGTATCTAGTGCTGTTGTGTGTGCAGGCATACACGAGGCCAGTAATAGAAAGTCAATATGAACGGAAATCCAAGAAGGAAGAAGTATTTTCTTTAGTTAATTTAAATGATTTTTCAGTTAATAAATATCACAGTATGGTTGTATAGATTAATGACTCAGGCAATGCATAACTTCAGCTATTTGATTCCTACTGACCCCTCCAAACAGGTTTTACAAAAATGTAATAATCCATTCTATTAATGGGTGCTACTGGTTCTTCGAGATGATATATAATAAAGTATGACTCCTTCATGAGTAATTTTAAACATTCACTGTAGTTGATTATATTAGCCAAGGATTGAAAATTGAAGAAATGATTGACTTTTTCAATATGCAAATACAGTACCAGGCAATAAACAGATACCAGTTACATCAGTATGAATTATAATTGCAATTAACTTCATCATCACAAAGAAACTGTCTTAATTTTCTTCAGTGCTTGCAAGCCATTTTATGCCCATATAGCATCTAGTGAGGAATGGTGTGGATTCACTCTCACATGGCAGACCATACCTGAACAGATAGCTTTGGCATCACATTGTGCCACTCGTCACTCTTTGCAGACTGAGCATTCCCATTTAACACTACCGGGAATCTCTTTTGGAGACTTCTACCACTGGCAACATTTATACAGAAATACTGAGAGGGTTTTAGAACAAACTGCCCAGGGAGGTTGTGCAGTCTCCATTGTTGAATGTTTTCAAGATCTGCAAAGAAAACCTGGTTTCAGCTCAGAGCTGACCCAAATTTGTGCAAGAGCTTGGCTAGATACCCCTCCAACCTGANCTTGCCTAGACACCCCTCCAACCTAAATTATCCTATGAAATAGGATAATTCAGGTTGGAGGGGTATCTAGCCCTGTAAGTGAAGGGGAGGTTAGCAGAGAGGAGAGGAAGAACACAAAGGCAAACTACAGAAGGTAGTACTGAGGATGCAGAGAATCAAATAGATTTAAATATTGGGAAAAGGAAGGAAAGGATGCCATGTGAAAAAAAGCAGCAATAAATAGTTAATAACTGAGGAAGTGTTCTGATCCATCTCATACTGCCTTTGAAAGATGGTAAAAAGCAGAGAGCAAACAAGCAGCCAGTATTGACTTTTAGAAACAAATACTGCATTTCAATTTTGACTGTTATGGTTCCTTTCTGCTTGTCTTTCTCATTTCCCTGGCAATAGGTAGGATTTACACCACAGCTAGCCACACCGACAGTACTTGTCTGCCTGAAGAGAAGGAAGGAGCCTGTTCTTCCTTAAAATCCCCAGCCTTGAAGGTATGTCAGGCAGGATACACTGGGGCTCTGTGCATGTGCAGGCTGAAAGCCATTTTCCCCAGGAACTGAAGAGCTAGGATGAAGGCAGACTTGAGGAAAACAACTATTATGTTCCCATGGCTCATGTCTCCTTTGAACCCAGCTGAGAGCAAGGCAGGCTACTTGCAACAGGAGAGACAGGGCTCCAACTGTTTTAAAGAGGTTAGACAGTAAAGTGTCCTCTTGAATAAATACATTAAGTCATAAAAATAACTCTGTCTGTAAACATTCCTTTGTAATGCTCCATGAAGGGACCTGGCTTGAAGTACCCAAAACCTTTCTGGATGTACCATACAGTATTGTAATGAACTACATCTGCACTAGATCTGTGTCCCTGGATCCTTAGGAAAGGTACCTGTTGCAGCTTTGGCAGAATCTGCTTGGCTGGGCAGAGCCTGCATACAGATAGGACTGCATCAATAACGGTAATGACAGGCCTTTGGTGGGTGACTGGTGGATTAGGTCACTAACAATACAAAATTATTGGAAATAAAACCAAAAGAACTAAACAGATTTTAGGAGGAAAAACAAGAAAAAAAGAGTAAGTAAGTAAGTAAATAAATAAATAGAAAGATCAGAAGAAGGAATTCAATATGCAGGGAAGTGCTCCAGATGTCACAAAGCAGCATGAGACCCAGGTCTATAACCTGCCTGCAGGAATCAGATAAGCTGCTCTTCTGCAGACCCCAATTGCTACACATCAAAGGAAAAGCATGAGATTAGAAGTATCTCTGTGACTGTGCTGCTGCTGTAACATACATTTCTGAAAGGATTTGATGCTACTTCGCTCCTTATTGCCAAGCAGCTGGATTCATGCTTTTCCTCTCTTTAGTAAGGAGGCTGCTGTGGAGAGTACCAGGCTCATGGGGTTTCTCCTTCAGGAGTTTCTTTCCCACTTCCCATTCAGAAAACTACCCTTTTCCTCCAAACAGTGAAAAGCTGCTGACATCCCCCATGCAGAGGAAGCATGAGGAGGGAAATAAGATCGGGTTAAAAACTAGTGAACCTGCAGAGCTACTCACCCAACTCATCTGGAAGTTGAGAGTTGTTTATGAGCGTTTTGAAACAGGGACTTGCTACTTCTGTTTGAATATCTGCAGGGTGTGGAAAGACTTCTAGTGATTTGCTGTCTCTCCATTTGTCCTCTTGTATTCCATTTCTATTAATTTGTCTCTGAAATGGTCACATAAGCTATTCTTCACCTCAAGTCTGCAGAACTCACAGATCAGTCTTCCTCCTCTTGCCCTTGTTTTTTTTTTTTATTCGGGGTTTGTAGATTAAGTATCTCAACGGTACCACGTCACATTCAGGGAGCCCAGGCTCCCCACAGGACAGTGTTGAGTGCACATGGAAATGAACAACCCCTTTGTCATTTGTGAGTTTAAATGGATGGACAGGAGAGTGACCATAGGGTAGAAAAGCTGGTCTGCCTGGTGTTTGCAGTGACACTTCCATTGATAAAGGGACCAGAACAGTTTTCAAATAAATACAGCTTGACACTTGTGTGCCATTGTCTGTAATCCCAAGCTCAGGGTCACTCTCACATGTATCTGATAAATGTGGCTTTTGTTTATAACTGGCACCAGGCAGCCATATATGAATCAACTTTATGTTCCTATTCACAGTTTGGTCTGTCTAATTTTTACAGTTCTTGAAATCTGCTCAAGTTTTAAGTTGGTTACTTTTAAATGCAACCTAAAAAGCTTCAACACTCTGCTTGCAGGACTGTAGCTACTTTATGGCCTGAGATAAAAAGTTCTCTCCTGCCAAGCCTGTCCTAGATGGTTGTTAAAATTAAGGGCAATGTATTAAAAATACGTTACAGCTTTTACTAGTGAGTCATAACCTGTTCACTTGTGGGAAAATGAGTTTGACAGTCTAGTAAGTAGCGGAATTGCTGCCTTTCCAGTCTTTGAGAGGTCTCTACTCTTTGTTTCCAGGTGTTTGTCATGATGGTGGCTCTTCACCACAGGAAAAGCAATACTTTAACACATGCTGTAACACAGTACAGTGGCCCAGAGTATGATAGATAATACTAGCTGGAGAGGACAGAAATCTTTTAAAACAGAACAAATTTACTTTCTGCATAAATTAGAACCATAATTTGGGGAAACAGAGACTGCTATTAAATGTTCTTTTCTGGCTCTGCGTTTTCTAGGCTATAGAAGTGGAGGCAGAAGAGATGAGGCAATCTGTAACTCACTCATGGAGCAATGTGGAATAAAGAGGGCAGTAGTGAATCATCTCTTGAGAGACTCAGCAGATTCTCACAATAGAATCAATTAATTGCCAAGGTCCTAACACACACACACACACACACACACACACACGTCTTACACAGGTCACAGAGATTCATATACACTTACATAAACACGAATATTATATTTAACATACTTTGTACAACATTCCTATCTTCTATTTGCTCCATATCATTTCCATCTTGGCAAAGGTAACTGTTGAGGAAGCTAAGGCAGTTTATAGGCACCTATGGGCTCTTAAATCTTATGTGCTTATCCTAGATATCTCTTCTATGTATGCTTTTTTAGGCAGTATCTGTATTCCAGCACTGTACAGTGTCTCTATGTCAAAAAAAAAACCAAAAACCTGCTGTACCAAATCTGATCTCTGACAAAGCAGCCACAGACCATTGCTGTAGTGATGGCAGCTGCTAGATAGTTTATTATAGAGGGCAGAATGGAGACTTGTACAGTGCATGAAAAAATTGACACTTCTTCAAGTTTCTTTCCTTCTGTGGATTCTTCAACTTCAGGAAAAGAAAGACTAAAAAAGTAGTGAAATAGCCAGGCTTTCAGGACAGGGTCAACCATCCCTATCGAGATCCTAGTGATGGGTAGTAGACTAGAAAGCATTTCAGGGCAGTTTGAGTTAGCGAAACATTCAGAATATTGATGATGAACAACAGTTGGAAACAATTAATATTCTTGGAAGACAAATATTTTCATTTTGGGTAATCAATTTCAGGCTTCCTAATTAACCACCCAGCTTCCCATGGACCCTTCTGTAATCCTTGGAGGAAAAGACAAGTTCTTCAGGAGAAGACTGAGTGTGGCCCTGTATTACTGGCTCAGATCAGGATTGCAGTTTACTTAACACTTTCCTAATTCATCTTGTATGATCTCTACACATAGAATCACAGTATCATACAATCTCCTGAGTTGGACAGGGATCACTGAGTCCAACTCCTGGCTCCACACAGGACCAGCCAAGGCAGAACGTGTGACTGAGTGCATCGTTGAACTCAGTCAACAAGCTGGGTGCTGTGACCACTTCCCTGGGGAGCCTGTTCTAGTGCCCAACCACCCTCTCAGTAAAGAACCTCTTACTAATGTCCGGCCTAAACCTCCCCTGTCGTAGCTTCATACCGTTCCCTTGGGTTCTATCGCTGGTCACCAAAGAATGAGATTGGTTCGAAACATACGCCATCTGTACCTTCACTTTTAGGTCCTTTTTAGGACCAGACAAGAGCTAAACTGAAGGAAACCCCTGAAATGCACAAACTGTGTGCACTGGGTCCTCAGCACCAACTGTTTCACTTCACCAGCCTATTTGTGCTGAGCTGCAGTAGTTACTAACCCAGAGATCAAAGACTAAGCTAGGTACTGAACCACCCTTAGGGTGTTCAGCTCCCAAGTCTGTGCCTGCTTCAGAAGGAGCTCAGGTAAGCCTAACCACCTAACTGACTCAGGCTCTCCAAACCCAGTGCTGGGAGTGGAGAGCAGAGATACTCCTCCCTTCTCCCATCTGTGTCTGTGTTTACAAACGAGACTCCCACACAACTGAGAGCCCTTTCTTTACTTAAATTGATTCGCTGACCAAGGCTAGTGGCTACACTGAATTTTCTAACCTCTTACAAATTCATGATATAAGCAGTATCCCTGCTTGACCATTAATTTAAATACTCATCGAAAATCTAGGATTACTTGAAGCCTTTTTCTCTTTCATGCAGGCTTATAATGACCTTAAAAGCATTAACTCAATGTGAGGTCACAGAATTATTTTAGCTGCAGTTCAGTTGCTTAATAACAGTTTTCTCAGAGTCATGTAATCATGCAGGCTGTAAGGCTTGAGCAATTCTTCCATTTTCTGCCTACATATTAATGGATTTAACCACTCCCATGCACAAAAACAAGAAAGGACCTAATGACAGATTTTCTGTACCTGGGTCTACAGTGTCCAAAACACAGAGAATCATGTATCTGCAAAATTAATTGGCTGTTTCTGTAACTGCTTAACAAATCAAATGCCGTCTGAAAGTCAAACATCAATACAGTCACCTCTTATACAGTACAAGCAGGATCTCATAGTGTTTTACTATTACTAATTAATGGCTTGTCTTTGACTGTATCTTAAGTCAATTAAATAAGCTTATAGGCTGCAGTAAGCAAAAGATAATAGATTTATTTTTAGTCATAATTTTTAATCAATAAAAATATAGTCTGATTATAAAGTCAATTTTCTCCTGATGAAATATTAAATGTTCCAAAAGCAAAATATTTGATTTTGACATTATTGTGATACTGCCTGTTGGGTTTTGTTTTAGTGTCAGAAATATTTATGATTTCAAATAGGACAGTGCATGGGTAAAATGCTTTTAAAAATTGCAAAACTAACAGAATATGTTCCTGCCTCATAATAAACAACTGTTGAATGATGTTTATTAAAATTGGCTCTCAAGTGACAGTTAATAAATGCATAGTTCTATTATGCATGCTAAATTCTGCATTCCAAAAACTTAAAAGCAGATAGATCAAAACAATGGAGATAAAAAAGTCACAAAGACAAAATACAGCAACGCCAATGAATGACAGGGAAATAATTCAGACTTAAAAATGACTTATTATTTAGTAACTTGTAACAACAATTTATAGAACTAAATTAGAGGCAAATCAGAATCTTTCTGATGTTTTAGATATACAATTT
This sequence comes from Heliornis fulica, assembly GCA_013399135.1. Lineage (NCBI taxonomy): Eukaryota > Metazoa > Chordata > Aves > Gruiformes > Heliornithidae > Heliornis > Heliornis fulica. The sequence goes on along the minus strand of VXBZ01008806.1, from coordinate 49,641 downwards.
CTTTAGTGCATATAGTTTGATCATACAGCAGAGGAATGCATATTACAAAGTCCCCTTCAAAAAAACAAAAAAAAAAAAAACCAGTTTCTCTATATTTCTGCTTCCAGATTACACTTATTCATGGATAATGAATGAAAGTAAAAAAAAAGTACAGCAATTGAATTATTAATCTAAGTAAAACCCCTAAACAGTTCCTCAATATTTGGAAAAGGTTGTTTGTTTATGTGTCATGAGTTTCATATAATGTAGGGAGACCAGTAGTGACTGTTGTTCCTCAGGGTTCAGTACTGGGACAGACACTGTTTGACATCTTTGTTGGCAACATGGACAGTGAGATCAAGTGCAGCCTCAGCAAGTTTTCCAAGGACACTGCAGTGTGGTTGCCATACTGGAGCGAAAGGATACTGTCCACAGGGACCTTGCCAGGCTTGTGTGGTGGGCCTGTGCAAACTGCATGAAATTTAGCAAGGCCAAGTGCAAGGTCCTGCACATGGGTCAGAGCAATCTCAAGCACAGATACAGGCTGGGCAGAGAATGGATAGAGAGAAGTGCTTGGGAGCAGAAGGACTTGGCAGTGTTGGTGGACAAGAAGCTCAACATAAGCCAGCAATGCACCACTGCAGCCCAGAAAGACAACTGCATCCTGGGCTGCATCAAAACAATAGCTCTGGGGTCCCCACCATAAAAAGGTCAAGGAGCTATTGGAGTGAGTCCAGAGGACGGCCATGAAGATGAGCAGAAGGATGGAGCATCTCTCCTACGAAGACAGGCTGAGACAGCTGGGCTTGTTTAACCTGGAGAAGAGAAGGCTCAGGGGAGACTTTATAGCGACCTTCCAGTACCTGAAGGGGGTCTACAAGAAAGCTGGAGAGGGACTGTTTATAAGGGCATGTAGTAATATTATGAAGGATAATGGTGTTTAAATGAAAGAAAGTAGATTTAGATTAGATATTAGAAAGAAATTCTTCACTGTGAGGATTGGGAGGCACTGGCACAGGTTTCCTAGAGAAGCTGCAGCTGCCCCCTCCCTGGCAGTGTTCAAGGCCAGGCTGGATGGGGCTTTGGGCAACCTGGTCTAGTGGAGTGTGTCCCTGCCCGTGGCAGGGCGGTTGGAACTGGATGATCTTTGAGGTCCCTTCCAACCCAAACCAGTCTGTGATTCTACAATTCTATATGTTTCATGTATGCCCAGACCATATATGCATTTAACCACACAAATATCGTATTTAATGTGCTGTGTGTCCTTCACTGTAATCACTCCATTTGCTCTTTGATGTTGCATACGTTTCGTGTGATGACGGAAAGAGTTGCTTTTGACTGTGTGCTTTCACCTCTGTTTCTGAAAGGTGAAGGGCAAAACTTTTAATCAAGGAGCAGTTTATCTTTAATTAGGAAAAATATAATTAGGCATTATCACCTAATTGCTGTTACTGATGGAGAAAGGCGTATTTTCACAAGTAGTGACCCATGCTGTATTATTACTCTGCTGTTTACCACATAATGAATCTGAATTTGTGTTTGGCAGCTAGCCAGCAAAAATTAAAAGGTAATCAACATGCTTCTCTGCAGTCTGGTCATCAAAGTCACTGGCTTCACAGATGAGCAAATAACAGTGTCAAGTATAGATGTCCTAGCAGAAACCCTTCTTCAGGAATAATTATTTATCTCCTCTGTCAAGACATCAAATGATACTTGAAATAACCACATACAAAAAGCTTTGCAAAATAGATTAGAAGAACTTGGCTATACATCTGGTGTTGAGTTAAAAAACAGTTTAATGTCTCAAGGCACCACCACGGTAGAATTTTATACCTGCAAGTAATCATCTAATACACTATTATACAGTTTAGGTAATGTATCAATAAATAGCTTGTGCAATTTTAGGAAGCAAATCTATAAAGGAATGTTAGATGTACAGTAGGCACATACTATAATACAAATAAAAAACAAAATTCCTAGAAAAAGCATGCTGAGCACCTTTTGGTATAGGTTGAGTTTCTTATTCTAAACACTATGTAAATCTTAACTTACAAAAGGTAAATCTGAAATCTTATAGTAACTGCTTATTTAAACTGATTTTCCCAGGTTTTGCCTCTAAGTCACAGGGTTACTCTTAGGGATGGAGGGCTCAGGTACTGGCTGTAAAGGGCTATCTTGTTCATTCAGTTGTGCATTCAAGTTTTCAGAAGTTAGGAGAGAAGAATTAAAAACTATTTCACTTAAGTCTGATTTTATAGATACGAGATGTGGTTCTTGAAAACTCAGTGGTTCTTCTACTAACACCTGTGTATTTTCTCGCGTCATTCCCATGTCTGATGGTGACTTTCGTTTCATTCTTGTGTATGACTTGTCTAAATTCTCCATGCCTTGGTCAGTTTTCTGAAATCTCCCAAAGAACCAGATGAAGAAACCAAACAAAGCAAAAGCCAGCAAACTTGGAATAAAAGCCAGGCATTTGACATCAAGGCTAGAGCCTGTGAATCTGCTGTGCAAGAACATATCTCCCTCTGCATAGGTCCGGTTGGTCAATGGGTTAGTGTTATTGGATCTCCACTCCCAAGACAACTTAGTTCTATTAAGGTCTTTCAAGCTTTCTGAGTCCTTCACTGTGTAGATCTTCTGTCCAGGACCGATATACTGACCATATTCATGAGGTTTGTAAAATATTTGGTTCTTCCACATATTCAGATCCAAGATTAAAACGAGGAAGATAATTCCATAGTTAAACCACTTGCCTGTTTGAAAAAATGAAGTTCTGTCACTTGATATATCCATTTTAGAAGCAGTACAAATGCAGTCATATGTAAAAGCTCCTCAGAGAAAAAGAAATTTTTTCTATTAATCTGTGAAGCAAAGTTGTAATAAAATTCCCACCACGGTCAGTTTTCTGCTGAATGCAACAATTAAGTCTGAGCACATGATAATAATAATTTTGTAAAACAATAGCAGATTATTCACATCAGAGCAGAATTCACATTGCACTTTGTAGATGACCTGTCGATTAGACCACCAGGTGATGACATAGATTAATAAACATTAAAAAATATTCATCCCAGGACTTAAAAAATACTCATATGGAAATTTTCCATGGAAAGGCCATGTTTAATAGAACTGTTCGCATGCCAAGAATGACTGAAGTTAGTGGAGCTTTTGGGCTCAGTAATTACATGAATTTTACAAATATATATTGTTTGTTATACCAACCAATGTGTGCAGATATATTCGAGTGGGGGCAATTGGATAAACTGTGGTTTAAAGACATTACACTCGAGAATTATCAAGAGCTGACTGTCATCTTGGGAAGCCAGTTAGCTCAGCTCTTCCTATAGTCCTTGTGGTGAGAAACTCCTCCAATGAGTGACTCATAGTCTAACATTAAGCTCCTGCAGTACTGGAGGAGGAAACCTTTCTAATTTTTTTTATTTAAAATTGCTCTTTTGCATGCTTCCTCCAGGCATCCAAAAGACATTAAGGAGAACTTTATGAAATTGTGAAATTGACTCTGATTTGAGTAGGGTGATCGCACAGGTAACTCTGGGTGTCCCTTCTAACCTAAATCATTCCATAAATACACCAAAAAATTATGCTATTTTGATAGTCAAAACATCTCTTACATACTACCTAGACATAGGTTAAGGATCTACCTACACAGTGATGACTGGCACCACCCAAGATCCCAGCAAATCCACAGGTCAGCATTAGGTTAAAGGACATTTGTGAATGAACATTCCTGCTGGTGGTGGATGAAACTGATTTATGATGGAATCATATTTAAGTATGTTTCAAGTGAAAAGGAAAATTAATGTATCAGAGTATCTATCAAATGACTTATATAATTTGCTCGGTAAAGAATAAATGGATTATAGTTCCCAAAAGTCTGTGTCTTCAAAGTGTACGACCGGTGTGCTCCAGGAAGGTGAGTTACTCCTTGTTGCACTTTACCAAACTGTGTTAAATACTCCTGTTCAATCTAGATTATACTTAGATTCAAAATGAACAAGAGTGGTCAGTCCTTTGTGTTGTTGTCAGCATGCAGATACCAAACTGAACTGAAAAGACCTCACAGCCAATCCTGTACATGTAATTCCTCAATAACTTCTCTTTTTTTTTTCCCCTGGGTTTTCATCAGTATTACAATTTACCTGTTAGAGGAAACTCTTGTTTTAGAAAACTATCACAGATTTTATAATATTTAAATTTTCATTCAACACCAAGACACTGAAAATGATGCTAAAATTCAAAATACAATAGCAAACAGTACAATCTAGTTTCATGCTGTTTCCTGTGGATTTATGCTCTGTATTTCCCACTCCTCCCATCAGAACAACCCTAGCCTCCCCACAGCATAAGGCACAGACAGAATATATCTTGACAGTGCGTGTTGATGGCCTGATCAATTGGCTGTTGTCAAACAGAATATAGTAGCTGATTTCTCCTGGCTTTTTCCTTAGCTGTGCACTGATGCAAATGGTTCTCCTTTACCTAACCACCATTTCTTTGGACACAATGAGAATGCCACTATTTTTCCGATTCCCACCCTCTGAAAAATGCTTTTGAATGTGGATGTGGGTTCAAATGTTACTTGACATTGACTAAGTGTTGGATAGAGATAGTGAGAGCAACCCACACAAAAAAACATGATCATGTAATGCTCATTTCATAGGAAAATTGGCTAAACACAAACGAGGGCACAAATGTTAGAACCATTATCTGCTTATCTGTAGCTGGTTCAAAAGAAAACATGATTTACTGCATTCAAAACTTCTTTTTTCTGTCATGCTTGTTCTCTTGGACACTTTTTTAAACAATAATTTGTCATCAATTATTGCCCTCTGTTTCAACCAGAAAGGAACCACTTGCACTGTCTCACAGTTAATTCCTTAAGCCATATTGTTTTTTTGCAGAAAAATGCATCATAAGCACATTGAAAGAATCCTTCCATATCTTTTGGCGTTGAATTCATGAAAATATTATCTGTTGGCATTGGTCTTTCTGCAGAGCCAAGTCAGGTCACTTCCCAGAGAGATCTACTGAACCCTGGGGATGGCAGGATGGGAAGAAAATCATGTAGGACCAGTATTGTTCTTTGCCTTCAGGTAGGCATGGCGAGAGTGAAGACACTATTATGGTTTTCTTGATTGTTGGTTTCAGGCATGACTGACAAAGAAACTTGACTTTGCAATGCTGAGCTATGACCTCACTCTTCTTTAGGCATGATGTCACCCAGTGGATTTCACAGCAATCACCTGTGTGACCACCCTGTCCTAAATGCAGCACGTGTAGAGCAGGCAAGCATGTATAGAGTAAGACTTCACTGCTGGTGAAGAAATTGACTAAGAAGCCAGCAGAAATCACTAAAAATATTGAATAGAGGTAGCCAGGTGCTTCATCTCAGGCTTCATGCAGTATCTGTCCTACACTGGTTTCATAACTGTGAATCTGTAATGCTCTGAGCATCATGATTTCTCCTTTTCTTTTGAAAACTGTTTGTCACCAGAACTAAGCACTGTATATGAGTAACAGGTTTGCTACAGCCATATATGAACACAATGACATCTTCCTACTCCTACTCACTCTTCCCCGTAGCCAAGGGCTGCGTTAATCTCCTTGGACACAAAATGACTGGCAGTTAGTGCTGTCTTGGTTACTTACAGAAAGTATTTGCCTCTCTCTACAATGCGGTGTCCTCTGCTGCCTCTCCCTCTTCCAGGACATGTACTTCACTCAGCGCTACTAGCAGCCGTGGTAGACACGTCAGCCCAGTTTACCGAGCAATGCTTCTAGGTCAGTGATAAACGTGTTGAAGCAGGCTGAACCAAGAGGCCTGACAGCATCCACTCACAAACATCTGTGTGATGATAATTCCTCATGACAAGAAATTTTGGAGGTTTATTACACTGACCAACCTTTAACATTACACATATGTATAATCTGTGCATGTGAATCAATTGTCTATTCCAGTTAATTTTAGCCTAATACTTTTTATAGATAACTTTAGGCCATATATCAAACTTTTATATGAAATAAGCTTGGCAAATCAGAGTCACTCCTCTCTTCTCACCTTGTGCATAAACAAGCTCAAGTTTCCATGTTTTGCAGAGTCACATAACATATACTATGAAGCAACAGATACTAATTTTCCTTAAAATATATTTATAATGTCTTTTACAGTGCTTCAACTTTAATTCCAGATGAAAAGTCGTATGGGAAAATAAAACCACGCACTATGAAGTAATTAAATTTGTCTGCTAACCAGTTTCTGTAGAATAAGTATTGCTATTCCTCTAGGATTGGTTCTACTCTGATGAGGTCTGTGTGGCCAAGAATACTGGCAAACACCTGTCAACCTTCTTAAAGCAGTTGGATTTTTTTACAGATGAAATTTGAAATGGAGGGATGCACCAAGATCAGATCTCAAGACCGGAAGGCTGATCAATCATTTCAGCAACCAGTCCACAATCCCTGACACAACTGATTTACTGGGCAACAGAGGCATATCCTGTGGGTCCAAATTTCCCAAACTCACTGCTGATTCTAGAGCATTTTTATCTTTATATGTCCACTCTATAGCAGAGCAGTCATGTCCTAGAAAAGAGGTCTCATGTAGAAACCAGTGCTGAGCATCTCTCCTGAGGTCGAGATGTCAAAATCCCACTTATTAAAGCTAGACTCCAGTGACCTCATGGTGTGCAACTGCAGCCAGAGGCTACTGTAGGAAATGTTGACTTTAGACTCTTACATAAATTGCAATTTATATCTAAAAAGCATTGATGCCATTGTAAAACATTCAGATATCTTCAAAACATTTCTTCATATCTCCTTTCACATTAGTGTTACCAGCTAGATACATGCACACAGACCACTCACAGCTGAACTAAGCTACAAATCCTCTGATTTTTTTTTTTAATTTTTTTTTCACATCTGCACGCGGACAGCTTTGTTTTTACCTCTAACCTTTCTTTTTTTGCCCACAGACTCCCTCAGGCTTCCATGTGTAGGCAATGCTTGGCCTCAATCTAGACATGCATTTGGTTTATCTCCACAAGCCAGCCATGCTAGGCACTCACCAGCCATAAAGGTGATGATTTCTCCTTTGTATGGAAGGGCACTCTGAGTAGACCAGCACTCAGAAACACATTTATAAACACCCAGAAAAATCTCCCATCTGTTTTGATACCCAAAACTTTAACATTTCCTATTTGAAACTTATCAGCAGATGCTCTTGGCTCTCCATTGCTGCTATTAAAGGGTACCAGCCTGGTCTCCAGTATCTTTTAACCATGAAAGAATCTGAAGCAACAAGATTTACTTTTAAGTTTCACAAATTTCCCTGGGTATTATAGAAACTAGGATAGACTATGTATTTTCATAAACAGCAGCCCAAGAATGAAAACACACACATTGCAGCTAATCATTTGTCAGGGGAAATCCAGATGAGTTAAGCAGATGCAGGAATTCAAGCTATTTTTGATGTTCACAGATAAAAGCAGCTATGGAAAGAGGATAAAATATTTAAAACTGAGTAGATTCTTACTAGGAGTTCCTAGATGCAAAGAAATTTGAGCAAAATGTGATATTCAGTAAAATAAGATATGCTTTTGATAGTAAATTTAAAAATATACTGAAGCATATCAGCTAGGCTTAAAATGTTAATTCAACATTACTTCCTACTTAACAACATTCAGAAAACACAAGTTAGGTCTAAGAAAATATGTTATTAGTTTAAACTAGTGAGTTGGATTAAAATAATACTTAGTACTGTTTTATTGATCTGCCTTTTTAGACATGAAGTCATGCAGATTTTTTTCTCTCACCATCTCATTTTGTTCTCTGCAAACATGGCCTTTATTTTTAAAATTTGAAAGCTGAAATTCTCACATAGTCATTGAATTCAGGAGATAAGACTTTTTAAGACAAAATAGGAAAAAAAAACACCCAACTGTCTTAAGATGTGATAAAATCAGGAGAGCTGGCAACACAGAACATGTAACTGTGAAACCTGTCATCTGTAGAGAACTTGCAGAAAGCCATTTAGCACAGACTGACAGAAAGGTGGTTCAAAGTCCTTTACACCTCTGAATGCCCCTTTTTGTGGGGAACTGTTGCTCATTGGAGAAACCCAGCATCAGGGCTGCTCTTATTTATATATGTCAACAGTGACCAAAACAGACGGTAAAAGAACTTGCAGAGAATAAAATTTGCCAGGAAAAAGATGGTAAACGCTATTTTAGTCATACTTTCTTTCTCCTTGCTATATGGGAGAAAAGGGTTTCCAGTTTCTACAAGTCAGGGCACAGGTCATAGATCTACAACTTGACTTTACCCCTATAGTAAGTTCTAAATAAAATGGTATTCAGGCCTTAGTCTTCTCAACCTGCGTGTTAATAAAAAGAAGTTATTTAATAAAAAAATTAACATTTTGGATCCCACATATTAAACAGGGCTTAAATACAGTGAGCTTTATGCCATTATCAATGTTCCACCCCCATGTAATCTACTGCAGTTGCATTCATGTACATCACTCTATACCCACATTTTAGATTGGTTTATATTATTTATATATATATATATATATATATTTATATATATATTTATTCTCTTTCTTTTAC
>VXBZ01008806.1:0-40995 GCA_013399135.1 Heliornis fulica | reverse complement strand
TAGCTCCTATACCTAAGTAGAAAATCAAAAGTATCTACACATCCACACAATAACTGGAGCTTGAAAATGATGCAAAATGATACCCTAATCTAAGACAAGAACTGATGGCAAGAACAGATGGTTCAAGCAAAACTTAACCAAAGGGAGATTCTTGTGCCATGTGTTATGGCTGTATATTAGATCTCCTAAAGGGTGGTGTAGCACCGAGATAAAACAGTCACTCAGTAGACAGACTACGTGATGTGCAGTCAAATGGATTGATTTGTCTAGTGAATCTAATAAATGGATCTTGTTAATGCTGAGCAGGGAAAAATATTCCTCGGCTCCTATTCATTAGCTTATCCTCATTAAAAGAGTGCCTTCTTGCCAGAAAATCAGAAGGGCCTCCAGTCCTCTATGCAGAAGACTCTACAATGCATAAATATTGGTTTCTCTTGGTTGGTGTGTTTTTAAACAGCAGCACTGCTAGCAGTTGTACTTCTGAATCCTAATTTATGCTCTGTGTTGTTGCTTAGTCTTTGCTTTTCCTTGATTATCATCAATATCTCCATCTTTTCTACAATGCAAAACTGTTCTTCACTCTTCAGTTCCTCTTCTTCCACCCACCATTTTTCATCTACATTAATCATATCATGAGTCTCCATATCTGATGGCATAGATACCGTCCACCCCACCATGCCTGAGTTGTTCATCCTCCTCCATGCTCCCATTCTGCTACTTCTCCTTGTGCAATGGAGTAACTGCAGGGCACCTAGAAACCTTGTGGGACTGAGCCCATCCAAATTCATGCTCTAGTCTTGAGAAGCAGAAAAAAAAAGTCTTTTTCACTGTTTCTGAATACCATGCCTACAATTCACATCATGTATTTGATGCTTATACCCTTTCCCACCCTCCCACCCCCCCCTTCCCTTTTTACTCATATAGGAGAGAAGAATGTGTTCATCATGTAAATACTCCATCTTCTCTCACTCTATGCCTTCCAGTCACTGATAACTTCACCCTGTTCCATAAAGCACTGGTGGCTCAAAGGGTCTCATTCAGGTACACCCCAGCCCTCCTTCCTTCCTGCTGGCTGGCTGTCCACTCTCACTGTTCCAGCAGGGCACCTATATCCAATTTTGAAAAACTTTCCACCTTTCCATCTGTACTTCCCACTGGCCCATTTGCCTTCCCTCATTCAATAGCCAGTGGGTTGCTTTTGCACTCATTTTCTCTTCTTTCCTGCTTTTTAATCTGATCACTCAGTTTTCTACTTTCTTTTCTGAAAATGCCTTTTCTGAGGCCCCGTTCAGACTATCTCAACTGAGTCCTGGGTTCATCAGTCTCCTTCATGGCACATTTTCTTCCCTTGGCTTTTGCTGCCTGGTGAGTTTGTGACTCACCTTCTAGCCTTATCTTTATATCACCTCTGAATGCTCCTTTTGTCCATGCTCTGCAGGAGTTTCTTATGGCTGTGTCATTGGATGCTCTCATCTGTCTTATTCCTGTACAGTACTGTGTGCTCTGATTGTTTATAGTAGCAGTTAAAGACCCCTCTCAATTCACACTAGCATTCTTCTGCTATCCATTATCAGCCACCTCATCCCAATACAGAGAGAGGAGCTATGCTGCTTCTGCATAGCTTGAAGGTACAACCAAGATATTTATCCCTATTTAACCTTCTTTTTTTTGATTTCCTACTGTTATGAGAATACTATCTCACAGTATGCAGGGATCAGGTACTTCTTATCTATACATACCATCCATTTGAATAACTGCAATTCTATTTTATTTGAGGTTATTTAACTGTCTGCTTCTGGTTAGATGACTGATGGAAGTATGGTTATGAGTGGCCTTTGCCAGATGAGAATGACCTAAGTTATGAAAAGATATTAGCATAAATCACAGCAAAAGCATTGGAAAGCATAAGAGATTTGAAAATTAAATAAGCCTCTAATTCCCCCAGAGAGTAATTTTAGATAAAAGATCTCTGAAGCTACACTAGGTATTACTTAGTGTCCTGAGAAGTTGCTGAAATCCATGAAAAACAGCTGGTCTCTCTGATTTGTAAGATAGAGGTTCCTCATTTCCCAGAGATGTTTATGTATGGATGATATGGATATGGGCAGACAGAAAAAATAGTACACACGCACACACACACAAAGTGTGCAGCTAAGAATGTGTTCACATATATATATTGCACAGATCAGCTCGCTGTGTGACTGTGTCACAATCAGTAGGATTACATACCTGTTATATGTATGTGATACTCCTCTTTGAAGATCTTTTGGAAATAAGGTACTTTGAACTGCATGTGTGCAGATGGCAAGCCTGGAAGATTCACTTCAACATCACCCATAAAGTGTGGAAACTCCCAGTCCTGTAAAAAAAAAAAAAAAAAGAAAAGGAAGAACCTAAATATATTCCATGATGTATTTTTGCCCTTTAAAATGTCTGAAATTAATAAAAGGGAAAGATTCTGTTCTTAAGCCTACCATTACTGGATTTTCTTACCTTAAGTTTGACCAAACTGCTTGAAACAGAATACCTTGTTTATGTTAAATATTATATTATGATTTTTAATTCTGCTCCAGGTAATTATGTGTTTAAAAGTTCACAACAGACTGACAATATTGAACCTACTGTACCAGCTGACAGTCTAAGCAAATGAATACCTATACAGCAACCTTGCAGAATTGGTTACAACTTCTGTTATCAATTTATAAGTAATTGCCAAAGAAGACCTAACCCCTTCAAACCTTTCATGTATTTGTATTCTACTTGTTCAACTTACATGTTTCCTGTATTGAGCCTTCATACACCTAAATAAACTCCCCCTGCAAGCAAAGACCCTTCACCACGATCTGCCTGAATCAATCCAAGCTCAGTTTTTTCCACTGCTGTATTTCAGCTGACAAGGTCAATGCTGGAAATGTGGAAGCTCTCACCTATTATTATCTATATTTCGGTAGCGTGTGGTAACCAGCTGTGGAGAAGCTGCATTTAAAGGAATTTTTTGCTTGGTTATCTGCACCTGCCACTGGTAGTCTGAAAACGGGTAAGACAGCAAAGCTCTTTACAGCCAGACAGTGCTAGAACCACTATGTTTCCTGCCAGAGTGGTTGTTTTGTGTGCTGCAGACTGCTGGTGATCATAGAATCACAGAATCATTAAGGTTGGAAAAGACCTCCAAGGTCATCTAGTCTAACCACCCCGCTACCACCTACATTGCTTACTAAACCATGTCCCTAAGTACCTCATCCAACCTTTCCTCAAACACCCCAAGGGATGGTGACTTCACCACCTCGCTGGGCAACTTGTTCCAGTGCCTAATCACCCCTGAGAAGAAATTTCTTCTAGTTTCTAACCTGAACATCCACTGGTGCAACTTGCAGCCTTTCCCTCTTGCCTTATTGCTAGTGACCTGCAAGAGAAGGCTGACACACAGCCTCCTCTTCTCCAGACTAAACAGTACAAGTTCCCTCAGCCGCTCCTCATAAAACCTTTCCAAACCCTTCTCCAACTTCATTGCCCTTCTCTAGACATGCTCCAGGCCATCAATATCTTTCTTGCAATAAGAGGCCCAAAATCTTCTGTTACAAACATTGTGGCCTTGTTCCCATCCATACCCCTGGATTTGCATCCCACAAGTTAGCGCAACAAGCACCTGAATTACTAATAGTAAGAAAAAGAAATCTGAAATGTGGGGAGTTTTGTAGGTGACTTATGCATCCCTCATGTGAAAACAATTCCAGTGAAAAGTGGTTCTCTTCCCAAGAGAACCAATGCCATTATTTTTTTTAAATTTTTTTCCCAGTTTTATAAGTCTAGAAAGTTTCCTAACAGGGTAATGAGGAAAAAATATTCAAAACTAAGAAGCATCACTGAAAGACATATCACTACATATGACTTAACTTCCAAGGATTGATAAGCAGCTCTAACATTTTCTACAGTGGAAAGCAAATGGAAGAGTTTTATCAGAAGGGAATAGCATGGTCCAAACACTAACAGCAGCTGATATGTGCTAATACATCATGATACTGAGTTAAGTGGATTAACAGGAGTACAAGCAAGGAGAAAACCTGACCCTCTGTACCTGGTTCCCAATGTTCACAGTGATACAGAAAGTGCCAATTTACAGATGCAGAAGATAAGAGAAATAAGAATGCTCTCCTCTTCCCTTATCACTAATGCAATGCATGCACTCCTGGCAACGAGGTACGGGAATAACTACTCAGCTGCACAATCCCTTACGCTGCATCTGCATCCATCCCCTTGCAGGTGGTAGACATTCAAAAAGTGCCCAAGGATAAAAAATTTATGGGTGCATGCTCTCAGTTCACAGTATCTAATATACATCTCTGGACTTGTGCCTCATGTTAATTCATATATACTCTCACCCAGGAATAAATAGGAAGAAATACATTATGTTTTCCTAAAGATAAACGAATGGAGAGCTGTGGACTCTGCATTAGAAATAAGTAAACATGGGACTATAAATCTGGTCTCCTGCTCCTTCCTTGCCCCAAATGTTCCTACTGTGCCTTTTGCTGATTTACAGATAAAATTCCACTGTACATGATGTTGTATTGGACTGTGTCTTTGCATCTGAATCCCATAAAAATGTTCAGCATTTCTTCTGATCTGTACAAATATTACCTGATAATGAGTAACTTGAATGCCAGCTCTGCCAGACGTGCAGTTTGCTATATTATTTCTCTCAGCAAACAGCTACTGAAACCGGAAAATATTTCATAAACCAAAAGAAAAATAGAGAGATCCAACCCTGTGTCATACTGTTTACATCATAACAGAGAGGTGAGTGAAGAGCCCACTAGAAAAATACATATTTGACACAGGAACAGGGAAAGGGTGGGCAAAACACCAAGAAAAGCAGTAGAAACTAAGAATTGTTTGTATACCAATGTTGACATTATTATCATTATCATTATTTCTATGTAGTAGTATTATTTTCTGTAATAATTACATGTCAGCTAATAATGATCCTGGGATTAAACCATTATAATTCATGCAATACTAATAATAAATGTTTTGCTTTATCTATAAGGCATTTCTTCCTTGTCCTCGTATAACATTTTGAGTGTAGCACCTCTATCAGTCTGAGTAGCAAGCCTGTTATTTAAGAACAGTCCCACTGGAAACTGAGAAATAAAATAATAATAATAAAAAAGACAAAACCAAAATACCCACAAAAAATGTATTTGAAAGTAATTTTAAATTTGAAAGTAATTAAAAAAAAAACCAGAAACTATAATAATGAGTTAAACCTACTGGCTTCCATGAAAGTCATTACAGCCACAGCACTCAGGAAAATGAAGCTTCAATTTAGGTGATTAAATAGCCTTTGGGACTTCATTTGGCTCATGGCTTTGTTAAGTGTGAGCACGTACTGTCCATGTCATGACATTACCACCTGCAAGCACACAGAGCAGGTGACTATTAACTTATCACACTAATGTAAATATCAGGTTGCCAAATCCCAACCCCAAAGTGGCCATTTTGCACTCTAGACTCTAAGAAAGTTTTGTTCAAAATCTTTTTCCTTACCAACAAACAATAGACAACCTAATTTTAGCAATATCCATAAAACTAGAAATTCCTAGTAGGAATTATCTACATCATGTGTTAACAGGGACACTAACAGGGCAAATATAGAAGCCCCGAATTCCACCTGTTTCCCTCTTTGGATCACAGCTTGAGTCTGCATGATACTTTCATACATGGTATTTTCTCTACATGGTCTGTGATATCTGTGCTATCAGCCTGGTCTCACCTCAGGGACATGAGTGACACACCCTACACTCTTTAGGATCTCAGCTCATAATTATGAGAACTTCACTTGATCAGTTTTAGTCCTATTGCTGAGGTGCCTGTACTGTACCATATCTGGGATCTAATAGGGAATAATATTAGGAACTGGGCTCAAATTACCATATGTGGAATATATCTTACTTGCACACTCTGGAAGATAAAGCCATACAGCCATAGTGTTAGCTCACGTTTGTACCTCTCATACAGCACGAACAGTTTGTTTCTTTACATCCATCAGTATTAAATTTCTAATGTTCATCTATCTGATTGGTTTCCATCCATGGGGGTGTGCAGCATACCTCTACGCAGTTTATGAGGAAAAAACGCCGACCTAGAACCAGCAGGCTTAAATCAGCCACACAGAGGTCTGTAACCTCACTGGCAAGTTTTGTGGGATGTGCAAATCAAATGAGGTTATTGCCTCATTTCACTCCAGTCATGAGGAAAGGGCAGCCAGGGGATGAATTTAAGATCACCAAGGGTTTCACAAGTGTTGCAATGGGCAAAGGCAGCACCTCTGATTTCCATCAGTCACCTCATTAAACAGTGCAGACAAAACTGGATGTTACAGAAGAGGTCATGGTATTTTGCTTTTCTTCCCTTTGCTTTCAGCTCCATACACCAAACAAACGCGCACACTCTCTGCAGCAACACCAGGTGCTGGTTTAAGGCCCTACAGTGGAGCTGATGGCTCTGATTTGGTGTCTCATCAAGTAAAGATATTTTTAGTAGTGGTTAACTGAGCATCAAAGCTACACTTTCCGAGATGATCTGGATCTTCTCTGCCATCACCCCAGGAGATGATGAGAAGGGATTGACTGGGGAGGCCCTATCCTGACCCCGAGCCTGGACATGCTGCTGCCCTTGGGCTCCTGGATGGCTGCTGGCAAGGTAGCCCAGGGGCACGCTGGCAACACCCAGCACCCTGGATGGCTGCAGGATTGCTGCTTGGTGTTTCTTATTGCATTGCTTCCCAACCCTGGAGGACCTGGACTAGACACCATTAGGATTCAGCAAGAATCATGATCTGTCTGGGAGTGCAATGCCAGCTCTTAGCACACTGCGTCCCTCGCTTAACGTACTCATGACCCCATGTCACCTTAGCTGCAGGTTCCTTTCCACCTATGGAAAACTGCCACAGAGAAGGTGGGACAGGAATTAAAAGACGGTAATGGTTTATGGAAAACAAATGTGGCATGATTTCATCTCCCCTCCTAAGTGTAGCTCACAGCATGTTTGGCACACAATAAATATACAATAAAACTACAAATAAGGTAAATGCTGTTCTGATATAATAATGAAAGAGGACAGATGCACGCTGAATATTTCTGTTTTAAGTAGTGATGATATATGCTGTACCTAATGCTAGGAACACAACCGTACTTTAAACTGCTCAGAATAAGTAAATAAAAACAGAGGGAAAGAAGTGGGAAAATGCATATATGAATGTTCTTGTTCCACAAACTGACTATAGCAATTTTTAATTTATAAAGATCATTTTAACTCATAAGGTAGAAGGCAGTGCTTTTTCATGTACCTTTGCCTCTCTTACATAGCTTTGTTTCAACTCTCAGAACATGGTGGACAGGCAGATAGCTCGAGGAAATTTAATGAGAGGTAATGGCCATATATTTTTGCAAGTGTTTGAAGTAAGAAATGAACATCTGGAATTCACAGAAAAAGGCCCAACCCTTCAATAGTTATCTCTGACTCCAGGGCAGTGCTGCAATTTGCAGTGATCTCTGCAGCTGAGATCTCTGCAGCTGTAAGCTGCTAAAGTATAAACGTCATTTTCGTATTTCATTCAAGCATGCACAAGGAGGGAAGTCAGCAGCCACAGGCAAAACTCACTTTCATGCCTCTGAGATCAAATCTCCTGCTCTGTTTCTGGCCTCTTGTTCTTTGCCAATGCCTAATCTGGTTAGGAAGGATGTTTCATAGACACTGCAGTTTTTAGCCCTCCCTAAACCAAAAATATACATCTACTCTAAACATTGCCACCTGTATGCTTGTGTAGCTTTGGTGGGACTTCTTAGCTCTCATAGTGAAAGATGGCAAATTATTATTCAAAAGACATCCGGCTTCACGTTGGGACTGTCCATACTAATCTATTCATAGCCCTCAAGACCAGAAAGTTTGAATTGTTCTGCTCTTCTGTTTTGGTTTCACCTGCTTGGATTGTTATTGGCAACAGTAATCACAAAACCCCATCAGGAACTGTGGCACAAAATCCCTAATTGCAGACACAGCTACATCCTTTCATTTCTTATTCTTGATTTAAAGAATTCAAAATATGAAAATCCACTATGAAACTGGAGAAATGTCTTCATGAGCTCCAAGCCACTGAAAAAGAAAAAGAAAACTGAAGATAGTATACAGGACCAAACATAGGTACAGAAGGGTCGTCTCTGCACTATATGGCAATGCAAGGCATGGACATACCCACAACCTTGCGGTTGTTCTCCATCGTCTTTGTGCTCTTCACCTCCTCAGTCTCTGCTTAGCTTCTTCAAGCTCCCGACCTTTCTCTAGAACCACCACTGCCAGCTCTTGCTCATTTTCTCCCTTATTTGAGAAAATGATGATAAGACAGCATAATGCCCTCTTTCAGAATTAAAGCCACAGCAAAACCTCTTGTTTATGTGTGTGCTTTGCCTTGAATGACCTCTGCCATTAAAAAATCATTACAGAACCCTTTAGTCTATTATCTATTTCTGCTAATTTAAAGGCAACAATTCCCAGGCCACTCAGGTTCCAAACAATCTCTGGGTCTCTGCACTTTGAATTTACACATTAATGCATTTTGAGCCCAGACAAAGCTGTCTATGCACTTGTCCTCAAAAGAGTGACCCTTGTTACTGAAATAAATAACAATTTATTGCTTCATAACAGTAAATAAGCTTCTTGTGGCAAAGCTAAATACCAAATTGGTATTTAGCTTTGCCACAAGAAGCTTAAAGTAATCTCAAAGTTTCAGGCCACCTAAAATAAGAAATGCTTGCATTTCAGTGTAAGACTTTTGCCTCTCTGCACTGGCAGATGCCAGATTTGTGACAGACAGCACTACCCTGTGACTATAGCTCGGGTATCATCTTCTATTCACTCCTCACAGCCTGGTAGTGCCTTGATACGGCAGATCTGTTCTGCATAACATATCACAGATATGACAATTCCTATTAGTCCCCACAGCTAAAATTCTTATCGAGGCTCTCATCATCTGCTGTTCAGTTACATCACCATCTTTCCCTCTGGCCTTCACAACTGTAGCTGATCATTGGTACAGAAATGGTGCTGCAAAAACCATTCTCCTAGTTCATTTCTTTGACCATGTCACTCTTTTCTTTAATCAAATAAAATATAGGCCACTTCCTTTCATATTCAAAGCCCTTCAGATCTTTCACTACCCTATGTACAGACTGCCTATATGACAGCTGCTCCTTCAATCAGCCTATAAATTCAGGCTATGAATCTTTTCCTGACCAGTTCCCTATCAGCTGCAGAGCTTTCTCCTTTTTTTCTGTAACTTTTCTTCTTCTTTTCTCTCTATCAGAATACCAAAATCCATCTGTTATCCTGGGATACATGTCTTCCTGGCTAATAAAGACACTGTTGCTTATACTTGCCTGGCTATTCATCCATAGCTCTTGGCTTTTCTTTAGCAATTCAGTGCTCTAGGATTGGAGTTGTATTTTGGTTTTCTTTGAGTATCATCTAACATAATACTCCTCCAGTCTTCATAACCACCACTAGTCTCTTGATAAGGCAAATATTCCCAGCACTGTGAAGAATTAAGGCCTATTCATTCTTTCTTACATTAGGAACAAATTGTGTTTGAAAACAAGGCTCTGCATAAGAAAGGATGGACACTAAAGTTCTCATGTCTTGACATGTGTATTTACCAGGAAAAATAGTAATCGCCATATCCAGATGAAAGCAATGACTCTTCTTTCTTACAGCTACCCTTCAAATTTTATCTACTCATGAGAGTCAAAGAGGAACAAGGTGAAACTCCTTTATCCATGGCAGAGGTGCAGCAGACATCACTAAGCACAGGCCTCTGTGCACACCCAGGATGTCCTGGGAGCAAGTCCACCATTTTTTTCCATCAGGAAAATATGAGGCCTCATATATCTCAATGACAATGTGAGGTTTTTTTAACCCTCTCTTGTCTGTTGATTATCTATTTACAACTGCTGAAAATGCTTAGTAAATAAAAGCTGCTCAAAGGCAAGTGTTCAAGTTTCTCCAACATTTGTAAACATTTACTATTGCTTTACTGTTTCACTCATGTCAGATCTTGAGCTAAATAGCTATCATAGAATCCTAAATTGCCTTGAATAGAAGGGACCATTTTAGATCATGAAGTCCAACCATCACCCTAACCTGTCAACCACCAATAAACCATGTCCCTCGGCACCACATCTAACTGTCTTCTAAATATCTCAAGGAATGGAGACTACACTGCCTTCCCGGGCAGACCATTCCAATGCCTAACAACCCTTTCTGTGAAGAAGTTTTTCCTAATATCCAATCTAAACCTCCCCTGGTGCAACTTTGTGTCATTTCTTCTTGTCCTATCACTTGTGATTCTTATGGAAGAGAAACACCACTGTGAGCTGTTCCAGTTAAGGCTTGAGTCTGATAAGCTACTAAATAAAGTGGTAATATTACAAAATTGTGCACCTGTAAGACACAAAAAATTAGCTCCTGCAAAGCAACTGTGTCTTGTTCCCTGCATGAAACTTCCCTAAACCACCAGCAACTCAGTTGTAATGCTTTTTCTAACTACCTCAGTGGCACCCTTTACAAAAGCCATTTCCGCAGTGAGTAGGAGAAATGAACATTCGCTAATAATATGCAATACTTATATTTACAGATTTCCTGAGACTACATCTTGCTGCCAAGGGAAATCACTTATGACACAGCAATCAATCCTTCTGACACCCTAGAAGACCAAATATCTGACTACAACACAGAAAATAAAACTAAATTCTAGATACATTGCTATGTAATCATCCTCAACAATATGAGTAAATACCCACTAATGCACGTACCACTGCACTGTGGAATATACACCCACATCGCAGCTGAATAGGAATGCAAAATCTGGAGCATTTCAGGATTTGCAAAGGCTGGTAATACCATTTGTACCTGTTTGAGAACAGCAAGCGCTAGGTAGCATTCTGAAGTGATTTTGCATTAAGGCCACTGTCTCCAGATAATTTCAGCTGCATTAAAAATTATATTGTTCCTTTCTCTTTTCCAAATACACACATACATGAATTTCCTTCTTGCCTGATATCCAAACAGTGGTTTTTAGTGTTTCCTAAACCCAAGAAAATGTATTTGCAATAAAATACCTGAGCATATATTTTCCTCTCTGTGAGTTTTGCAAGATAATAAAAATGATCTTACAGAAATTAAGACTATCTGGAGCAAGGGGATTACTGTATGTTGCTCACTGTGGATGAAAATTAAATCGGCTGCTTCAATGTTTGAAATGGATGACTGAGGAGCTGTTCTGTTCTGGACAAAATTCCTTCAGATCATACGTAAAGAGTCTAGAGAAAATTTGGGGCTGGTTACAGACAAAAAGTATAAACTTGCCTTTTGGTATTAAGCATGATTTGAAGTGGCAGGTTTGGACCAATGGTCTCAGTCTGAAACTGTTATCCAACTTGTTTAGCTGTAACTGTAAATTAAACACGTGCTTGTTTAACCTTCTGTGATTAAGGGAGTGAAACAGTAATACTAATTTTCAGTTGCAGAAAAAAAACAGGATTATATGCTGCATTAGGATGATATTGAGAGAATTATTAAGACCTAAGAAGATGACAGAAAGTAGTTTTAGCCTGCTAATATTAGCAGTGGCAGCCCACTGTACTCACACAGGAGTTGCTTTCATTTCCTGAAGGCAACACATCCCATTCCTGAACTCCTCCCCCATACTCCCTCTCTACCCCCAGTTTTATCTTCAAAAGCTGTGGTGTGGCCATTAGGCACATCTGTTCCCAAAGTTAACAGAAGCTTGTTTGGTGTAAGTTTGGGTGGCAGCATGAAATGCATACATTATGCTTGCACAGCCATTATGTAAACACATCTGGGTAGCAAATGAGGATATAAAGAGACACATAAAGCTTAGGGGGTGTGCATGTAAAAATAAAATCAGCTTTGCTTGCATATCAGTACCTCCAGAGCGTGTTTTCAAACTGTCATCAACAATCTAGAATAGAAGCAAAAATGGATATATATGGGCATTTATTTTGTCTCTTTTTTTCTTGCATTATGCATGGTGCTAAATCAGTCCCTAACATTTATTGTGCAGATTAGCTTGCTGGTCATTGGGTAGGAACTAGCACACAGCTCCCTGCTCCCTTGTAACCACATACATGCAGAGGTCTTGAGCTTACAGCTGGATCACACTTGGGTGTTTCAGGTGAGTCTCACTACAAGTCTGATGAGCCCCTCCTGGCTCATCAGTACCTGCTACAAAGCAGAGGTCCTCTCTCCCACTGAAGTTCTTCAGAAGCCATAAGCTCTAACTGGAAATGACAGCTGGCCTGGTGACCTCTGAATACATTTTCTGTGTTTGTCATGATCTACCTGCCTTTTTCCTGTGATTCTCAATCATTTTAATGATCAAATAAGACAGTTTCTCTTGACTCCCTCACCAGGTCAGGAAGTTAAACAGCAGAATGCTAACCAAATTGTTCTGGTGAGGCGCAGCCTCATCAAACAGGAGCATATCCCCGAAATTAAAACTCACCTCTATCTTTTTCAACCAAATTTGAGTGGAATGGCCCACCCTTCTGATAGAAATGGACTAGAAGAGTTCCTGGGAAGTTAAATCCATGAAAACAAAAAGAAAGAACCTTCCTAATTGTGCTGGTGTGAAATACTGACTGTCCGGTGCAGGAGATACAGACTGGCATATTTGGTAACAATGAACCCAGGAACCTGTGTTTGACCACAGAACTAAACCACCACTTCAGAGTACCACCAACTGTCTAGATAAGGAAATAGGGGATATGAACACAAAGGTGTTCTCCCAGTTTAACATGAGAGACTGAAAGATAAAATGGGAGGTTTTCATACCAGTAGCAGTCCTATCTCAGGCAATTTCTGGTGAGTACAGAGTCTTTCCAAAAGAAGACAACATTTAATTACAAAACACCTAACATTCGTCTTCATCAACATACAGAAGCAAAATTAAAAGAAAATCCAGTTCCTAAGAGCTGTTATAAGTTCTTTGCCATTTTTCACTGTGCTGTACATCATTTGTCTGAAGGAACTTTGAGAAAAACAAGAAAACAGTAGTCTCCCTACATAAGTACAGGTCTACTAGATTTATTATTTTCAGCAATAATAAGATGCTACATAAAACTAGTGTGATGCTTGGATTATTATGCTGTATCTTCATATAGACCAGAGCATTACATTAGTCATTCACTGCAGTTCAGTGACACGAAATATCCTCTTATTAGAGAGAGTGTATGTCACTTAATATTTGCAGAATTTATTTACTTAAGCTCTCCCCATCCCATCTGCCCTTCCCTCTCCAAAAATCCATTCATTTCCTTACCCCTTGGGAAAAGGGACACTCTGTATGTTATGCACACATAAATTACAGGCCTTAAAGAATGAACAAAATCATAAACCCAAAAATATAGCCTCCAATATGAATGAAAATTAGGGAAGATAACTCTTCCCTACAGCCTCCTCTGACCCCAGTGCAAAAGCATGCTTCCTGAGCATGACAGAGGGAAAATGCCATTTCAGCTTTTTATACCAGAGCAATATATCTGCCTTTGCTAAGGCAGCATGCAGAAAACATGAACTTCATCCTAAAAGGGTTTCAGTGTTTAGAAACCTCCTGGGACAACTTGTCAAAAAAACAGTGAACCAATTTCTAATTGCACAAACCTACCCTGGTCTTGACAAACACAACAGTTTGGTTTGAATTTCAAAAGTCTTCCCATCAAAATCCTCGGGAGCAGAGAAAACACAGTTAAGGTGTCTTTTTGAATCTCAAAGAAAAAAATCAGAGGCTGGTAGTGTGCCTTGAATGAATTAAAGTGTTCTCCTAGCAAGATCTGAATCTAAATATAGCAACTGTGCTGATCACAAGGAAAGGCTGAATTACGGAGGGGGGTTCTTAAAAAATGACAGATGAGACAGGGTAGACAACCTCAAAAGATCTGGAAATTCAGTGTAGGTAAGAAACCACATACACAGCGCTTGGCAGAAGCTTATCCAAACTAACAGGCCCTTCTGAAGGATGCCCTCCTGCCACCCTTCTACTCAGTCTTTGCTTTTGATCTGCAAGAAATCCCTTTTCCACATCACTGTTGATGCTACTTTTGGAAGACAACTTGCTAATTTCTTTCCACATAGCATTTTCTTTGGGGTCAATTATAAGTGCTCCACGAGTCTCTCTTTTTGGAGGTGAAGATGGTCTCTTCCACTATTGATTCAGTAACATGTCTCTCTTTCACCTACCTACATAACACCTCACTAATATTTGTCACTAACAATAGTACTTCCATGCTTTTCCCCTCACTGTATTTTCTTCTGTAACTTCCTTATTAACATCTACAAGTGGTTGACTTAATTCAGTAGTTCATATTTTTAATCTTAAGAACTTCCCTGAAAAAATTTTTGGGAAATGGCATGTTGCCTGCTCTGAGATGCTGTCAGGAGGGCAGTAAGTGGGTGCAGTATGCTGCCTATAGATAAATGCATGGCTTCCCAACATCCATGTACAGCTCAACAACTTTTAATTACCGGTATCAATCAATCAAGGGAGCTACATTACAGCAGCCGAGCGATTACTCCCTCAGTGTGATTAATAGAGCAGGTGGGGTTTTAAAGCAAGGTTCTCCATGTGTATGTGCATCTGTAAGAGAGGTAGATGTGTGTTTTGAGGGGAGTTCTAGTTTAACTAGTCAAAGTCATATAACACAGACAGTTACTGAAACTTTCTTTACAGGAAAATATAGAATTCAAGCATTATTTTCAATTGTTTAAAGAAATGCTAAATCAATTTTCTCATCAGAGGAGCTACTTTAGAGCAATTCTCCAAGTCGAGATAACGAATGAGCTGTTCTTTCACAGCATTCCTCAAGGAGGAATTATCCCAAATGATATGGTTACTATATAGGAACATTTATAAAGGGACAGTCATTATGCGAATTATGTATTTTACATAATTTATTTCAACTTCCAGTGTATAACAGCACTTTTATATTTTCTTTTTTTTTTCATTCAGTGATAAAAATGCATCTATTATAATTCTCCTAGCATGTCTACAGAACAAATGTCTGCTAGTGAAGTTGCTGTGCTCATTCAGACATATAATTATACATCGGAGGGTCCTGGGCAACCCACATTCACCAAAATAATGAAAAGATAAAAACTGCACACTTCAGTGTAGCAGTTTTGGTATCTAATGCACTACAAAATATATTTAGGGAAGTGCTAGTTTGTAGAAGTCACCTACCATGTGATGAGTATTGTCCGGGCACTTCAGTTATTAAATATGTAAATTCCCTTAGGGCCTGGGGAGCAATATTCTTGCTGCTATGCTTTTAAATCAAAATGGACACAGCTGTTTTCATGTCTCCTCAGACTCAGGACGTTTTTTTCTGAGGTATGTCCAGTTTGGATGTCCAAATCATGGCTGCAAACTGTGTGAGTATGAAGGAAATATGAGGGAACCAGATTATGAAAAGCATTACTACAGTTTCAAAGAATCCATAATCAGAGGTGGCAAGGTATAATGCAGGAAAGCAATTTAGAACCACACACCAGAGGTTATTACAACAGCAATGTACTATTTAGGAATTAAAGACTACCGGGCTTTTGGTCTGCATCAGCATGCCTGACAGCAGAGGTTGGCCAAATGTTCTGGCCTGGCCTAAAAGCAATTTCATTGGCTTCTACAAGCGAAAATTCAGAAGCTGAGTTATTAATAAAATAACATTTGCTAATGTGCTTTGGCAAAGACTTCTAGACCCTGCAGATGTCAAAAGGATCTGAGAGCTCCATCTCATAGTCTTTCTACTGCAAATCACAGATACTCACAGAAGACAGGCTCTCCTGATCTGGGCTACAAAAAACACTGACCAAAAAGACCTTTTTAAAAAATCAAGGCTCAGCTGAGCATTGTGGAAGATGAGAATTTCTTATAGTAACATAGCACAGTGGATCCATGAGGCTTGAGGACACAAGTTCATTGTAACATTTCTCTATCTGCTTATGATCTTGATCAATATATCACAAATGACAGAACGTTATGAGTTGGAAGGGACTTTGAAAGATCATCTATTCCAACCCCCCTGCTAGAGCAGGATCACCTAGTTTAAATCACATAGGAATGCGTCCAGGTGGGTTTTGAATGTCTCCTGAGAAAGAGACTCCACAACCTCTCTGGGCAGTCTGTCCCAGTGCTCTGTCACCTTCACAGTAAAACAGTTGATCAAAGTATTCACCACTCTTTAACAATTTGAATGGCCAATACTTTCATAAGAAACCCAAAATGATGAGTTCATAAAATGGGTAGGAATTAATTGCTCCTTTCTAGAATGTTCTTGACTTTCTCCCCCTTCTAGTTTTATCTGCATTTCTCATCTTCTTCTCTCAGTTTTCCTACAGTCAGCTGCCAAACTCCTTGCTTTAAATGCTGAGTCAAAATACAAGGATAATATCACTCATGTCACTCTTGTACATTTTGTAGCAACCATGTAAGAAGCAAGCGGTACTATTTTCTTCTTGATAAACATATACTTCCACTACGTACTCTCAAACCTAATTCTAAAGACTTGTTTTCTGTGAATCCTTACTAGATACACTTAATGTTAATAAAAATAGGCAATGCCCCACAAATCCATTTATTTGACAGAAAACAGAGTTATTCAAGGCTCTGTTACCTAATTTGTATTAATGCCAACATTCCACTTCCCTGAGACCACCACCAAAAGCTTTCACTGATCTATGTGACATCAAGTCAATGACAAATCATGTATCTGATCTCTGAATATCTCTATGTCTCTCCACTATGATTTCTAACAGATTTGTTACCTTTAGAACTAAATCACGAAGGAAAACTGAGTTCATGTTCTCATTCTGACTTATGCTATACAAATCTATAACTTCCCCATAAAATATATTAATTTTATTTAAATTTTTTATACAACTAGGAGGCCTATCTAGCCTGTATGCCACTATGGTTCTGTGTGACTATACAGACATGGTTATCCCATCTCTAAGGGAATCTGTAGTTAAGCTATTATCTTTAATAGTCTCACTACTGTATTTCCCATAGCATTCTGTGTCTTATAAAGTCAGAATACTGGTAACTGATAGCAAAAATTATTGAATTTGATAAATACTATTGTACTGACAGGTAGTCCCTTCAGCAATACTCACTGAGGCATTCTTTATATAAAAATACCACCATAGCTGTGTATATTTGCACTGAGACAAACTGTGGAAGATTATTGACTAGCACTGTATGGGGAATGGAAACTTCATTTTTCATATCTTTTTAGTGTTCAAAGTTTCTGTTATTTGCAAGCACTACATAAAGGAAAAAAACAAGAGAATTATTGATACAAAACAGAATATGAAAATGAGGTAGAGAAAGGATCACACTGAAGTGGCTAATGACTGCTGAAACTCTGAGCATTGTAAGTATGAACTAGGTACTTAGCCTGCAAATCAATAGAGTTGTGTCAAGTTGGAGCCTCTGAGTGAGTGGAGGCTGAAAATGAAGCCAGGATGTTGGAGCACAGTCCTGGAGAGCTGGGAAGAGCCTCAGCTCTGTCGATACAAAATTCAGAAGTGAAGGGGGAAGAGGCTGTTCTACCTTCCAGAAGCCTCGCAACAACCGAGTGAGAAAACCCTGGTGCTTTTCTTCCTTCTCAGTCCTTAGGTGTAGTTTTATAAGTGAAAAAGAAAGAAATTCAACAAAGTCTTTGCACTATGAGAAGAGACTCTTTCTGGGTTTATTTTGCTATGGAAATGGCACTAGAGGAACACATACAGCCTGTACCAGAGGGGCATCCAGTTACCACCATGGCAGGTGCCACAGAGAACAGACAGAAAACAGCACTGATGCTTGCACTCCAAATGTGCCTATATATGAAATACCAATTCCATTTGCTCATAACTTTTCCAAATTTAACTGCTCGGGTTGAACACAGCCCATGCCAGGTGTCTGCCTCAGGCTGTTTTTCTTCTGTTTGGTTCTATGTTTCTGTTTTAGGGTTTTGACATTTTCAACTAGCACCATTCAAACACTTCTGAGAGTGAGACTAAAGAGAAAATAAGCTGCTTTTCTTTGTAGAAATGCCTCGTGCTTTGAAGTAGAGACATATAGTTTAGCAAGGGACTAACTTCATGTCAGAGAGATGTGCCTTTTGCTTCCCTGTGAATTTCTGCCCCAAACTGGAAGAGTTTAAGGTGCCTTTGAAAAGTCAATAGTTTTCGTACTTGCAAGAATTTTGCTAAAGGTTCAGAAACAAGTATCTTCACAAACTGTGTGCCCCTCAGCATGCCAAAGTGTCGCTCAGCTCTTAGAGCTCATCAGACCATGAAACTCTCACTCTCAGAAGAGAGACAGAGCATCCTCCACCTCCCTTTTGCCTCCCACCCACATTGCTGCTGCTGGCAGCAATGTGGGTGGGAGGCAAACCCGTCCGAGCTGCTCTCAAGGACGGACTGAGCTGGTCTTGAACAGCAACTGAGGGCTGGAGAGCCAGTTTTCCTGTAAATAACAGCCCCAAGTTCTCTGCACACAGATGGAGCCAGGCACCCAGAGCTGAGTAAAGATGAAGAGGCCGGAGGGCTCCCAGTTCTGGGTCTAAGTGTACCAGGGACACAGCGGCCCAAGCTGCCTTCTTCTCCCTCCCCATCAGCCCTCTCAAAGAGGCTGAGCAGAAGGTGCAGCTACATGATTAAATGAAGGTTGTGTCCACTGGGGTCATGCTGTGAAGGGGAACAAGAGTAGATCAGGTTTGGAAGGAAAATTTGCATAGGTTACACAAAGGGAGTGGGAGACACTTGAATCAGGGCAAGAAGGTGGAGAGTTAGAAAGTATGGTGGTGGTGGGAGCAGTAGGTTGTGACTGGCTGGATAAAGTAAAGAGAATTACCTGGAGAGAGAAGGAAGGGAGAAAAGCTGAGATTTGGATTTGGACAGCAGGGTCAGATTGAGACTAACTGGATGTGGAAACTAGAATTGAGGGGCTCAAAGACTGAAAACTGCAATGTGATATGCTACAGAACCAGGGATGAGGAGGATCCAGGATGGGGCCAGAGGGAGTCAGAGAGAGAGGTTTTGGAAGTGACAGGAGAGAAAAAGTCAGGTTTGGAGAAGTGGTCATAAAGTGCCAGTGCCTCTTTGGCTCTGGTGTCTGGACTAGTCACCATGGCTCCAGTTATCGCAACTCTGCTGCGAACAAGCAGATGTGAAGCCCGAGGCAAAGTATGTGTCTCCTCCTTCTGAAGGGGCTTGTATGAATTAAACCACTCCCCTGTTAGTGGGTAGCTCACATGGCAAACTTCCATGCAGGGGAGCTAACAGTCCCTCTACCCTGATAAGAAACATCAGATTCATATGACAGACTTTAGGTTTTGAGGTTACTGTCTTTTTGGAAAACCTAAAGGAGTTATACACACGTAGTTCTGCATTAAAGGAACTGCCTGGAGGTGTCAACACTGAAGTCTCATGAACTAGAGGATGTCAGGCTAAGGTTTTCTGTACTGGCAGGTTACAACCCTTAGTTACACGATCACACATTGTTCCAGAGGACACGACCCTTTTTCACTGAACAGTATCTAACTTGTGGCTGTGGGAATATACACTGACAGAGACCCCCTTAGGTCTCCTGCATTCTGCATCTGCTGCACAAGCTGGAGGGTATGTGGGAGGAAGGCTGTAAATGCAAGAGACAGCAGCAGATGTGAAAACATTTACCTCTTGTTACGGGGGTCACTGCTGCCAGGAGGAACTGAATTCGGCCAAGTCTGCCGTGACACATCTGTGAGATACTAAGTGAATTTCTAAAACCAAATTATTCCCAAGCAGTTATAAATTGTTTGCCTTTTCCCCTCCTCCTGTGCAATTGACATCCCACCTAAGCTTAGATTTGATCAAGTGACAAGAGCCCATGTTTGATATTAAGAAAACAGTGAGAGCTGGACCTGGATATATTGTGGACCAGAGGAAGGGCCAACAAAGTATCCATAGGGATACCAAGAAACTTAACAATGCAGAGCACAGAGCACTGCCTTGATAAGACTTTCCTGTACGCCTTTAAGAACAGCATTAAAAAGTAACCAGTCTTTTTTACGGAGCCAAATATATAACACAGTTATAGCCATCACTCAAAACATGCAAAGAAACTGCTTTTACAACCTTTTGAATTCTACACAGGAATTAGGACTGTCGGTATAATAATATGTAAGGTTTCATCAAGTAAATATGTAGTTCTGTCTGCTCCTAATGAAATAATATGCTAGACCTCCTCCCCCAATTAGCTAACTGCTCAGCTAAAAGACAGGCAATAATATAAATTTTCATAATAATGCTTTCAGACATCTCAAATTAGAGACCCTTTTACTTTAATTTCTTTGTGCCTCACTATAAAACGCAGACAATAATGGACAATAATATTCCTATTGTGAAGGCTATTGTGAATATAAATACATTAATGCTTGAAAAGCCCTTAGGAAGTACAGCAATGAGTGTCACAAAAAAGCCCATGAGGAAATGAACGATTTCATCTTGATATCAAGGTTTCAATGGTGTGCAGTGAGTAAGGCCCAGGGCCACACATTGCACAGAAAGGGTAAACCAAAATATTGAACAGCTTCTCATTAAGTGAACACCATTCATCCAGTGCCACTAGTGAGACAAAAGTCCTGTGGAAAAATGGGACGAGAATAGACAATTAAAGATTGTATCATAATGCATATACCCAATAGGTGTGGAAAATCTGTACAAGTGACCTTAGTTTTGGCATTTCAGAATGCATGACTCTGCAGCCTCGGTAGTGTTGTCTCATTTCTGACCCCAATTTTCATGTGTAACTGCGTCTGTGTTGCATAAATCATCATCTACTCCTTTCTGATGTCCAGCTCATTTGTGGGATGCTTTTCTTTCTCTCATCCCCTGTATTTGGAGCACTTTGTCCAGATATGCAAATCTTTGCAGCCTGACCTTGAGGAATAGTAGGAGCTTGTATAATTTAGATTAGTGAAGTAATTGTTTGGCCCAGATGCCAGAAACATCCCCTAGGGTATTTAACATTCATTCAGAAAATGTAGCTGTTGCTTGACAACTTAAGGTCAGGACAAAAGTACCAACTTTCAGTCAAGAGAATAGGCTGTGGCTCTCGCCTGGGATGTGGCAGCCACAGGTGCCTGGTGCAGCACAAAGCAGGCTGCCTCCGAAAATGCTACGGGGCAGAGCCTGGACAGTCTGAGCAGTCTTTTCCAACACACAGTCTGCAGAAATCAGGCTGAATCAGAGCCATCAAAAATACAGTGCAGACCTAAGGTGGGATAACAGCCTCCTTTGCTTCCTCTAACTCTGTCTGGCTCATAAAGCAGATTGCTTAATCACTTCTTTTCTGCCACCGACTCCTAAACAGATAGTGTGCCATACATGGGATCACTGCCGCTGTTGAGGACTGCATGTTTCTCTGCTTTGGACACATAGTTCCAAACTATGAATGATAATGTCTGCTGCATATTGTGCATTGTCAAGCCCAAAGACAACCTGAGAGAAACTAAAAGCAAAGAGCTATCCAAGAAGGATTATATCCTTAAATCCATAGCAAGATACATTAGAAAGAGATGTACACTGTTTTCTCATTTTCATCAACAGGCGATAAAATGGATTAACTAGCCACAAATTTCCATCGTTTAATTCCTCATGTGGTACCTGATGTGGGAAACATCATAGCAGAGCTCACTGAGAACTGGTAGAGAGGGAAACTGAAGCTGCTCTTGTATGAAAGGAAGAGCTACAATGTCTTACCTGAAAGATGAAATAAAATCACAGCCCAAAATTACTAGTTCCAGCCAGAACAGCTACAGTGCAGTCTTCTGGATTACTACTGTATCACATAATTAATGCTGGCAGGGGTGCAAGGCATAAACACAGTGCTCCACAGGCTTCTGTGGCTGTTGAAGAAGAGATGGAAACAGATTTTTGCCAGGACGGAATGAAAGCCTCTTGAAGGTGCAAGACAAATTCAGGTGCCTGCAGCAGAAATGCAGCTCTGCCAGGTTTGAGTCACAGAAACCATGGGAGTGCTTCAACCTCGGACCACACAGCTCCACCACCAGCATCTGACTTTGCTCTTTGCCTACCTCTGGGCCACTGATGCACCATACATCATTGCTGCCTGGAAGGGGAGGATTTCAGGGGATCGAGCCAGTTTCAAGTCCTTTTCTCCCTTCTGCTGTGCTACCCTGCACCAGCTGACTACCACCACGGTCTTCAGAGACAGGAAGCTGCTTGCCAACAGCTGCTTTGAGCTGGAGGTGGCCAAGCATGGAGCTGCAGCCTGAGCACCTCTCTCCCTTATGGCCTTCGTAAGTCCTTCAAACCACCCCCAAACACTCGCTGCCTTAGAACATAGGCTACCTTGCTCAGAGCCAGCCCCAAAAGGGGCTCTTTCATTCCCTTATCATCCAGGGAGAATGGATTCAATGTCTGGTGTAACCCTGACAGCTCCACCTTGCATTGGTAGATAATGGATGGTCCCCACCATGCCTGCAGCTGCCCTTCTTGCTAACGAAGTTGGAAATGAAGGCATATGGAGCCAGCTGTCCTCACCACACACTACCTGAGGCTGTGTCATTTTGGCAGCAGAGGTATAGAGACAGGTTCAGGATTAGAGGCTACTGAAGCAATTGAACAAGTGCTGTATTTTTCACCTCCCTCCCAGATAGATTAACATCCAGTTTTGTCTCTGCTCGTACCATTTCAACACCAGCGACAATGTGTTAATGCACCTACAGGACCTGCTGGCTCATGCTGGGCTCTGAGGAATCTTAATGAAAAATTATATTGCAAATAGTTTCTAGGTCCTAGAAAGAGACAGAGAAGAGGTTATAATTATTTGGCGACCAACCGAGATGTAGTACAGTCCTAAGTCAGCTGCAGCACACTACTGAGACTATTTGTGAGACTCCATAGGCATGTTGGTTTAGTTGCTTTGCTGCTCCAGTGGGAAACAGGGATTCGCACTGTGTCATGCAATGCTGGCCCCTGATCTGTCCATCAGATCTGGTGAGTGCTGTGCTGGGGAATCTCCTCTCCCTAGTGAGCATTACAGGATGGGCAGCAAACTCAGGTCAGTCTCCAGAAAAACTAAACTATTTAGCTTATGACCTGTAGGGGGCCAGAATCCTGGTTGATTTAAGCACTTGCACAACACCTATGACCCACAGGAACATGACGCTAAGCACAATACATCTGAGTAATAAAATATTAGTTCAAAATCAGAAACCACTTCTACTATAATTTTGAATCACTTAAAAGCACTAGGGAATACTTCCCCTCCTCTATACATATGAGAATTAATTACTTATTGATGGGTTCATTAAAATCCGATTCCAACAGATGCAAAAATATCTAATGTACTCAATTTCTAAGGACACTCAGTGATTAACTGCATAGGTCCCTTTTGTTATACAAAGAAAAGCAGCATCTTTACAGCACTTTAGAAGAATGCAAAGGCAATAGACCTAAGCACCCCTTTTTGTTAATGTCTCTTATCCCAGGCTTCAAACTTTCCAAGGAAATATAAACAACTGCCGTTCAAGGAGCTTTGCAGAAACAATGCCATTAAACCTACACTACCTGGCACATTCGTATTTCTGTTCCTCTCCAAGGTGTGGTTGGGAGCAACCAAGCTGGCTTTGCCTCCTCTCCTTACTCCAATGGACTATTGTCGTGGGGTGTATCTGTATGCCCTGTCACTAAGTGCAGTAAATTCTTTATGCCGTGTAGCTTAATGTAGAAATCTCATCTCAGATTTTTCATTTATAGATAAAAAACAAACTGTGTAACAATACTCATTACAAAGCAAATTTCTACAATCAAATAGTATATTCCAGAGCATTGCTGCGGAGAGTTGAAATTACCTGAAATGTCACCATTACCGGTAAATCAACATATATCACAGCAGTGTAATCTTGAGCACTCATCAGATATACATACCCCAATAACAAAGCCTATCACAGGCTGATTATAGCAGAACCTGTGAAAAAAGCACCTTGCAACTACAGAGGAAAATAATCCTGTGAAAAACTTGCAAACAATTCCCAGTTCTTTTTCCTAGAATTCCACTCTCCTTTTTTGGTGCATTTGGGCTGGATACAGTGTTTTCAGTGTGTGAAAATGCTAGGTCTGCTTTTGGAGAACGGCTTCATTATGTCAGGCAAACACCTGCACAAAAGAAGGGTTTCGGTGTCACGTGTATGGCACATACCTATTGTCAGAATAAAAGGGAACAATGGTGACAAATGAGAAGCATTTTCAGCTAATTCATTTTGTGTGTAGTCATCTCAGAGCCAAGAGGCTCCACCTGGGACGGGTGCCTGATTATACTAGAAGCTGCACCAAGTCAGACAGCAGCCTTCTCCGAGCACCTCAGGGGCTAAGCAGACAATCAGACAAGTAGGGAAAGAATAGAGCTACAGTTGTTCCTTTTCAGCAAATGAGGAACTGAGTCACAGAGCTAAAAAAGGGCCCAGCCCTCAGTCAGTATAAAGTGGTGCAATAGGATTCAGGTCAGCACAAATACACCAAGTTACAGCGGCTGAAGCAAACTCTAGAGCTGAATCTGTAATAGCTGAGAGAAATACAATGCACCCAAGTAAGATTTAACCATGTGCAAACAGTGCAAAGGGCAAAATGTACTTAAAAATACTGTTGTTTGCATGTCTTCTTTGACAAAATACACAGTGTAAAGTGATGGTGTTGGTTATAACACTAGACAAGCACAAAATGAAAACGCTGCAACATAAACCAGGCAGCTCATTAAAAAGGTAGGGTATATAATGTTCAATAACGGACAAAATACACCCACCTCTTCTCAGGGGAAAATGGTTTTACTTATAATTTTCTTCAGTCCCAAAGTAACTGAAACATTTGAAGAAATAAACTGTACTTTATAGTGAGTTCTGGCAAGGGGGCGAAGGAATGTTTCAGGGATTTATAAATTTAAAACAAAAATAAAACAGAATTTATAAATCCAACTGGATCTTGAAAATACTCCAACAGAAACTTCTGGGTTTTAATTACATAAAACAATGCTGTACTTTTCCCCCTCTCTTCACTGCCCTGTTACACAAACACTCCATACACTTCCATCGAACCCAAAAGCTGTTTTCCTTAAAAATAAAACCAGTGGATTTCAAATGCACAATTTTGTTCTCTGATCTCTAAGTATGGTATATATCCGTTCTCTTTGCCTTGCCCACAGGAAACAATAATGTGAAGAGGCAGATTGGAAGGAGGTGTGGAGAGTCCCTGCACCTGTACCCCTGAGCCACACATCCCTGCCAGGATAGGGATGGGGATATTTCACTCTGTGGGACCCTGACCCCATTTCTAGCTGCCTCTTCCTGAGCTGTCAAACAGGCCATTTTTGGACCACACTAACTTGTCTCTCTCAGAACATGATTGCCAGGAAATAACCCACTCCTTTGGCATTACTTGCAGACAGAAGATAGAAGAAATCTAAGAGAAAATAGATGTCTGATGGGATGGATGAAAGCAGAGTTCAGGAGAACTGCTGTTCTGTGTTAAGAACAGAAAGGAGAAAGACCAGATATCCCCAAAACCACCACCTCTCAGGGAAATAAAATAAAGAAAGCGCTCAAGACTGTGAAATTCAATACAGACATAAATGCAGGAGCATCAGCTGTGGAGGCAGATTCGAGAAAGGGAACTATTCTAGGATATACAAGGAAGACCTGCCTTTGACCCAGCAGGAAGAATTGCCACAGTGCCAATAATGTCATGAGAAGTGTTATTAATATGTTGGTTGAAGAGTGTGTAGTAAAGCACTCGAGTATGTCACTTGTATTAATAGCAAGTCTAAATAAGGTGAAGGTGTTGATCGAGAGCTGTTCCCTTCTAGCTCTTCTAATTCTTCAGGATTATTTTTTAATGTTTTAAATCAGTGTTAATACAGAACATTTCTACAATCTATAGAAGCATGAGGATGTAGAAAGGACAAAAGAGAGGAAAATTGTTTCCATGAGTGAGGCTTTGCAGGAAGGAAAAATCTATTACTTGCTACAGAAAGGTTCCTCCCAAAGTTACCTCACTTGAACTCGTCCCCTTCTCCTTCAGAGACCTGCAGGCCATGGGAGGTACAGTACCACAGAGCCAACCCTCACAGTTGGGTTCTTTGGCAAACATCGCACAATTAGCTGAGTACAAGTGTGTGTTCCAAATGCTTACCCACTTTAGTAATGCTGTTTGACAGGCATGTTGAAAATCTGCTGGTGAAGAGCAATGTTCTCTGAGCGGAATGAAACACTCCACATAATATCTGAAAAAGATGGTCCAGGATATATGGCTCCTCCTTGCCATATGGTAATGGCTGGGGACACCACTAAAGGGGCTGGATCACAGAAACTCAGAATGAAGTTGGAAGGGGTTCGAAGGGACCTCTGGAGATCACCTACTCCAACCCCCCAATCTGCTTCCAGTTTTATTAAAGATGAATTCTCACCTATCCTGACTCTTCTGAAAAACCTGCACCTGCCCTTAAAAGACATAGTGGCCCCTCATATACAGAAAACCTGGATGGCACAGATGGTGCAAAAGTTTTTTGCTAACTTCACTAACACAGATATTCATCACGGGTTTTGACTTGTGGGTTTTTTATTGTGTTTTCAAACATTACAAAACCCAACCTAAGTAAAGTGGAAAGCACCCTGATATCCAAGTTCTCCCTTCTTCAGAAGTTCTTGTGCTGAGTGGGAGGTTTTCAGAAGGACATTTTCATTCAAAGTTGGGTAACTCCCATCGGTACCTTTTTGGTGTTGTTTGTTAGAAAACAAGTATATATACCACTTTTGAATCAAATGTACAGCTGGAAGACTGTACTGACAGGAATGACAAATTGCTATAAATATTTGTCTATGGATACAAAACTGTGTCCTGCTTATTTGTTTGAAAACTACTACACTCGCACCTTCTGCTTAAAGTGTAAATCAAGATTCTTTTCTCATTTGTATACATGTAAACCAATTTGATCAAATTACCGAGTGTAAATCTAGTTCAGGGTCACAAATTACGTTTGCAGAGTTAAATAGTTTTATTTAAAAGAAAAAATCATCAAGAGCTCTAGAAGTCAAGTCTACCCACTTTGTGTGGAGATCACATTTTTACTCTAACTATTCAAGCAAACTTTATCTTTTTCTATGCACTTGATGTTGTCTGTGTGTGTGTGTCTTTGAATATGCACACTCATTGTAATAGCGTTTAATCAAAACAGCCTCTCCAGCAGTGTAAAACTGAAAATAAATTGAATTCTCCCCACTTTAAGTATTTATTAACAAGACCAGAATCTGCTCTGTTTTGCTGATAATGTTGCTGTGCTACTGCTTAACAATGACATACACAAAACACAATTCACATTAAAAAATAGCTAAATTAACTATTTTTTCCAGAGAAATAGGAAGAACTAGAATAAAAAAAAAAAAACACAGAAGAGCCTAAATACAGATTTTCCTAAATCTGTTAATCTTCTAATTCTCTTACTAAAACTCTACCAAAGACAGAGTTCTAAACATTCTGCAGAAAAGAGAACAAAAAGAAGTGACAGGCCATGCTATAAATATGCTGATTTTCACTGCAATAGCAAGGAGTGATCTACCTTTACATGTTAAATCAATTTCCATACAAAGTGTTATGAAAAATACATTTGAAAAATTGTTATTATTTTAAAAAATAACTGGGTCGGGGTATTCTAATACCTACAGAAGCAGATATCCTGCCCTAGTCACAGGGAATGTTGTATTATCTCAATCTCTTTGACCTTCATTTCTTTCAAGTTATCCAGAGGAAAAAATTCTCTTCTCCTTATTAACAAGAGTATTCCCATTTGGTATTAATGGGTTAATTTTGCTAGTTTGGTTTTAGATTCACAGGCAAGAACTTTCTCAAAGAATCTGAAGCGTAAATACTGCCTGGTTTCTATTTATTCCACTCAGTCACTACAGATTTTTTTCAGTTTATTGAATAAATTCTCTTTTAGAATCAAATGTTATTTTCTGGTAGCTTTTAAATCAGTCAGATATTATAGCTGATTGTACTGTTAGATAAAAAATTTGCACTAAGTCATAAGATTTGCAAGAATTTACACTGCGGGACTTGCAGAGTGCTCAGCAAGGTAGCTACAATGTTGTAACTCCCCAGTGATGTAGAAATACTCCACAGTCTTGCAGAAGTCTGAAGAAACCTGTAAATGCTCATAAAAGACACTACAGAGACAGAAACAATTCCTCTCCCCTGGACACATGAGGTTCAGTAATCCAGCCACCACAGGCTGTTACCCATTAGCAAATTCGCTAAGAACGTTACACCAATAAAAAACACTCCAAACCAGTATAAAGGCTAATGCACATGTTTCTACTTGCTTAAGTAGAGGCATGCACATTGTGGGACTACAGTCTCATTTTTCATATTTAGTCCTTTAATTACATCATTGAGAAAGGGAAATGAAATGCTACAATTTTATTTTTTTTTTAGATATTAAACAGCCTCACACAGAAATTGGCTAATGCTGTGGGTGTTTTTGTTTGTTTTTTTTTTTTTAATTTTACCGTGTTTTTACTAAAGTTTGGAAAAAAAAAAAAAGTTTAGAAAAAAGTCTGTGAAACACACAACACTATTAAAAAAGAATTTCTAGAGGCAAGTTATTCTAAAGCATATTTCAGTCTAAGGATCATGATCCTGATCATCTTGACTTGTGATTTAATGCTTTGCTGTCTCAACTTGACTTTATTGCAGTAGCAGTGCAATGATGCTAGAACTAGACTGTAAATAAAACATGCCAACTTAGTTGCGCAATCCAAATAACTTTAAATAAATAACTCCATCACACAGACTTGTCTCAAAAATGCAATTAAAAAGAGTCTTTTGCTCTGTATTGTAAAAATATAAAATAGTGCTTGGGACAGGCTGTTTCGAATAAAATTCTTCTCTATGTTCAGCAATTTTAAGGTCAAAATGCTGGAACTTCATATTTCAAAGCCTAAAGGATGATTTAATAATTATTTGGTATGAAGAAAACTGTTTCTTTACCCTGAATATGATATCAAGTTCAGTATAGCTTGATACATCATGCATTTTCTTTCATGCTTTCATTACAGCCCCGTGAAGTACAATTATGTATTATACATTCTCTCAAATCCTTTTGAAACAGCAAACAAAATGTAAAATGCAAAGGGAGAGTCAAGAAAGCACCAGAAATCTTGCTGGAAAAACAGTATTCCCTTTCTTATCTTCCTTGTTCTACCTATGAACCACAGTGAGCAGTGAACGGTGGTGGACATTGGAAAATAAAACCAAACTGTAGGACTTTAATGTTATAGTACAGCAGTGATAACTGCCACCACACTGCCACAACAGGGTCACCTCTGTGATAATTACTCAAGCAATAGATATTCTGTTAAAGAGATCTAAGTGTCTCAGAAACAGTCCTTGCTAGCAGAGGTAGTCAGTAGTGTATCGGAGAGAAAGGACCCATCTCTTTTTCTCAAATTCTTTGCTAAATTTCAACAGTCTAGTGTGTCCAGGACAAAAGTCACTCTGATCTTGGATACTCCTTTCCTTGCTTCAGCCCAAATGACCTAATTCTTCACTGAGCATTGGGTCAGTTACTCCCACAAGGCTCCAACCACAGGCAAATGCAAAGGGTAGAGTCATCACATGAAGGAGGATTTTGGCCACGTAATGGTGACCCAGATTCCTTTCTTGGAAGCTAGATTCCAATCAGGCAGACTACAGAGAATCATCTCCCCAGTTAACCCTCCTGGTAGAAGGCATTACAGTACAATGACCCATCATCAAAGTAAAGAAATCACCACATGAAAGTGGAAAGTGCACTCAACAGCAAGTACTAATTTCCATCTATTAAAACGCTATGATGTGGGTATATCTGGTGTTGAAATATGGAAGTATTTCTTGTTTGGCTGAATTTCTCTCATCTTCCTAACAGAAGCTTTGAATTCTCAAAAGAACTAGCTTCTGTTTCTTTTTCTGATGTCATTTTTTCAGAAAACACCCTGATTTGGAAAGTCACACCGTTCTTACCTGCCAGTCCAAGAAGAGAAATCAGCAATTTTTTTCACAATAAGATGCCAATGTGCCTGAGACGGGTTTTATAACAACTGAGAATGGTTGTTATAAAATGCCTCTACTAATAGTGATTCAAAGCTAAACATTTGTTTATCTTTACGTAGTGTTAATACCATTTGCTCCAGAGAAAATAGCGTGACTAGGCAGCCTCAGCAGCCTGAATGCAACATTAGGAGAGTGTACCTGCATGACAATAAGAAGGTCGAACACCAAAATGAAAGAAGCCAAGAAGGCTCTGGAGACCTCGTCACTTGGCAGAAACCCACGGTTCAACTTGTCCCAGCTGATCCAGTCAGTAGTGATGACAAGCACAACCACAGAGGTCAGAGTAAACAGAACCGTCCTGCATAGGGGAACAAACAATAAATAGTTCAGAGAGAATACGATAGTAATGAAGATGCATCATTCTATTTTATGTGTCTTCAAAGGGTCAGCTAGTGCTTTATCAGTACTTTTCCACTGATGAAAAGGGATTGAAGAAAATTAAGCGTACAAACAAATAATTTAAATCAAAATAGGAAAGCAGTCAGCTGTATCCTTAGTAAAATGAAATTTAGTAGCTGGTTCTAAGCATGTTGCAAAATTAGGCTGAAGCCTAATCATTCTTGTTCTTCATACCATTATTTCCACTGAAGATGAAAAACAATTAAGTAAAAGAAGAAGTGAAGTATAATAACGTAGCAAAGACTGTATGATCTAGGCCAAATTCAAATGCACCATTTGAGAAAACGTTTTCTAAGGCACCAAAGACATTAGAACCTTTGAAAAGTATTTTCTTAGGTGTAGCAGCTGTCTTGCGTCTGTACGCAAGAATTTTTCATTGCAGTAAATTCATTTTTAGGAAATTCTGGTGGTTGTAGACAAATGTGGCTGCGTGTCTCCTACAACGTCCTTTGTACAAGTTTTCAACCCATCTTACAGCATTTCTAAGAATTCGGTGAAGAGTGAATTACAAAAGTCACAAAGCCTCCATATGAATGCTGCGAGAATTCTAGAAGACACATTTGGCTAATTCATACAATTTTGCAATGTGGTATTTAAGAAAATCTCTTTCTAAGCTATACCCTCAAAATAGCTCTGCATCTTTTCCAGCAACACTTTAGCAATATCCTTCTGAGTTGGCAGGGATGACTGATTGAATTCCCGGTTCCGTGGAAACAGGCAAATTTAGCTGGCAATTTGAGGGGGAGCAAGGCTTCTCCCAGTAGCCATAGCTGTCAGTAGATCTGTGCTATAATAAGGGCATATCAACATCTGAATGCATGCACACAGCTGAATAATTGTGTCAGGGTGGGGCTTTTTTCTACAGCAATAAAATCTCATTTTCTTCAGCTACCGAAGACCGTAAAAACAACTTGAAGAATATTTCTCATGACACTTCCAAATAGGACAAATGCTCAGAAGAGTAAAAGAAAAATCAGTACCCCAGTAAGCACAGGATACCAGTCTTCAGGCATTTCTTTTTATGCATCCCTAAAAAGATGGCTGTGTCAGTGCAGGAATGGAAAACAAATATGCACATAAGCAGCAGTGTACACATTTGGACTCCTAAATATCATTCTTCTGTGGCACAGTGGGACACGTTTCTTCACAATATAACAAGACACAAAATTACTTGATTGCTACCACCTAAACTTTTCAACATTTATTTTTATTCTTAGTAAATAAATTCAGTTATATTCAACACTGTGGTTGGCATTGCAACAGTACCCCTTGAGTTTATTACTAGCATCTGGGTCAGAAAGGAATGAATTAGGCATATTAGACTTAATTAGACCTAAGCAATATTCAAGCCTGCTCATCCCTGAAACATTTGCTTAGTTATCATCTCACCTGTCAGTACATGAACCTGACGGACTTTTCTACAGGCTCCAATTTGCAACATACCCAGAATAGCTTACTTTGGAAAGGCAAATCATTACAGTGCTTCTCTCATGTATATAGTCTCCTGACACCAAGAGTAGTGCTTTTCCCACCTATTTCACATTCATATCTGAACTTCACAAGGAAGTAAACATTCTTACTTTAGCTGAGAGGTTCCAGAGAAGAGCAACCAGGCTGGTGAAGGGTCTGGAGAACAAACCTTATGAAGACCAGCTGAGGAAGCTGGGGTTGTTTAGCCTGGAGAAGAGGAAGCTGTGGGGAGACCTTATCACTACCTATAATTATCTGAAAGGAGACTGTAGAGAGGTGGGTGATGGTCTCTTCAGCCAAGTGACAGGTGATAGGACGAGGGGAAATGGCCTCAAGCTGTGCCAGTGCAGGTTCAGATTAGGAAGAAATTCTTCACCAGAAGAGTTGTTGGGGTTTGGAACAGGCTGCCCAGGGAGGTGGTTGAGTCCTTATCCCTGGATGTACTTAAAAGATGGGTAGATGAGGTCTTAGGGATATGGTTTAGGAGAGGACAGGTATGGATGGACTCAATTATCTTAATGGTCTTTTCCAACCTAGTCATTCTGTGATTCCGTTCTCTAGAAAGACCATGGTAATCACTGATTTTCTGCTGACCTATGAAGATTGCCCTGGCTGTTGGGCACACTGATTTTCCTCATCCTTGCACTGAGGAACCCACACCTCTTGGTGTAGTTTAGAAATATAATTCAAGTCTGTGTAGTTTGCTATGGGAACCATGCACCCAGAAGTTATGCTCAACACTACTCTGCTTCAGTCCTCTTGAATTATACATTTGTGTTTTGGAGCAAGAGTTCACAGCATGGAAGGTCATACTTTGGCATGTATGAAAGCAAAGGCAGACATATTTTCAGGCATACTTTATCAGTGTGCATGCAAAGATCAGTGTCTGTGCTCAAGCACAGATTTCCTTGAAGAAATGCATATGCATTTAAAAACCTGCTTTGTTATTCATGCTGAAATGTCAAATAGGAAGGGGAGGGAAGGGAGCTGAAAATAGGCTGCTAATAGAATAAGGAAAAAAAAAGGTGAATCTAATAAAAATGTTACTAGACTTAACGTTTTGCATTAAACAGCACAGTTGTATTTTTGACCTGGAATAGTGGAATGCAGCAAGATTTTGGAGTTATAAATTGAGTTGGTTTGGGTTAGAGTTCAGTTCACTTCTTGTGAAAGTACAGTATTACCCCAATGTCCTGGACATTAAGAGAAGAAGCTGAGCACTTCATTTAACATGACATAACTTGTATCAGATGAAGCAATGTGAGCTGACCTGCAATATTTAGTCTGGGATAGTTTACCCTTTATTCTGCAAGGACATTACTGAGAAAAAGTTATGCTATCCAATCATTCACAGCATTGCTGGCAGAGCCTCTGCCTTCTGTTTACAGAAGGGCCATGGGGGGAATGGCAAGAGAAAGCTGACTCTTCTTGGTACCAGACGTTAAGAAATGCAACTTCTTTCTGTCCTTCACAGAGGAAATACACTTTTATATTTCACTTCTAATTCCAGCTTGCTGTATCGAATGGTTGTGTGCCATGGGTAACTATCCAGCTACAATAACACATATTTTACAATATAGACCGTGCTCTTCAAGATAGAAGATTGCTGAAGAATCAAATTAATAATTACAAAATAAAAAAAAAATTCTGCACAAAACCACTGTCCAGGTCAACTGTGTATTAAGAAGTTAAAATTAATAGGTAGGACCAGAAAAGTGCTTATCACTCACTGCCCATGGTGAGCTCAAATCCCTAGTTTACACCAAACTGAGGAAAAGCTTGAGAGGGGAAGTTTTACTACCAGGAACCTCCTGGGAAGCAGGTGATTTTTTAGACTGTATCTCTATAATCCTTGATTACACAGACCCTAGCCAGAGTCCTAGCCAGGGTTGAGTTTGGTCTTGAATTTGTCAAACCAAGTCACTCATGCCAAATTGAGTCCACACTGCTGTCCCTCATTTGCCAGCAGAACATTAATTTTATCCTCACACACTTAACAAGGGCCAAGCCAGATGCCTTTGGTTCCTGCACTTTCCCACAACAACAGTTGCTTGTTCCATAAGATTTGACCAAGATGACTAACTACTTCACATCTATGCCCCATCATAGTAGACACTATGAGAGGTTAGGCACAGCATCGGCTGGAAGCTTGAGCAGGCTTTTGTCACTGGTGGTGGCTGCAGAGAATCCCCCATGGCAGAGAGAATCATAACCTCAACCTTGCAGTTTCTACCATGCAGAATTGCCATTTCTGGAGGAAAAAAGCCTTGACATCTCATTTTCTTTTATGTGATTCAATCTGTAGCGAGTACAGAACACCCACACATAACGAGCCATCTTCAGCAAACAATGCCAACTACCTGGCATTGATTTGCATAAAATATCTCCACACTGCTGTCCTAGTGTTCAATAATATAGCCATCCTCCTTTGAAGTCTGGACAACCCAAACTTAGACAAGTTGTTTGGAGATGGGGAAGTTCATTGCTGGGGTATTGTGTCAGCAGTCACACACTCCCATCACAGGTGTCATCTACAGCTTTGCTCTGTGTGATCTCTTGGACTTTGCAGAAGTCCAAGATGCTGGTCACGTAAGAATCTTCTGTGTGCTCAGTGGAGGTCACAGTTCTGTGAATAGAAAGAGGCTGTCACTGCAGCATATCACAAACACTGGTGGGT
Source organism: Heliornis fulica (assembly GCA_013399135.1). Taxonomy (NCBI): domain Eukaryota; kingdom Metazoa; phylum Chordata; class Aves; order Gruiformes; family Heliornithidae; genus Heliornis; species Heliornis fulica. Next base: position 6,194 of record VXBZ01008806.1, on the reverse strand, counting down.
AACAGGTCTCTGCATGGACTTTGATTTGGAGCAGTCTGGTACACAGGTATTGACCTGCACTGTAGGCAGTGCTGCATATTACCTGCTGACTCTGGGGAATATCAGTCCATAATTCTATTAATTTTTTTGTGTGTCTATAGATTTCACAGCATGCTCATAGAGCTTGAACTGGACTGCTTTGCTATGACATCACAGACTCAATTTGTTCACCTAAATCCTGTGCACATTAAGCCAGCATACATCACAAGAAGGAGCTCTGCTAACAGCACTGTCACTGGAAACAGCTTCATTTTGCTGTGAAAGTCCATACATACTTGTATTGTCCACACATGCAGAAAAAGACCACAAAACCCAGTGGTGTGAATAGTCCATTCAGTACTGTAAGGACCCAATTTTTTATGTAGGATTCTTTGCCAGAATCTTCCCCCAGGAAACGTTTCCATTCCTACTCTTTGAGTTACTTCATGGCTGGCATCACTCAACAGTGGCAAAAGTAAAGCTGGCTTCCCCCACCATCTCTAAGCAAGTCCAGCTTGTTTCTGTTACCAAGTGGTAGCGACAACTGGAGATGCTCAGTTTCTTGGGATATGAGGAGCAGGAGATGCCACACTGTCTGCTGGACATAACTGTGTTGAAAAAGTAATTCCCAAAGGAGTTTTCCAAAGTTCAGTCTGGCACAGAAGACTCTCAAGACTCTGCAGACTGTCTCACCAGCACCCTCATCTTACTGCAGACATTGCCCTTGCCATGCCTGACTGGTCCATAAATCTTCTGCCTTTGTCTTGTGTCGTCACAATCTTGAACTTATGGATTGACAGTTCTATATGAATGGGATGAACTCAAGTTTGTCAGCAGAGAAAAGAAAAAGCCACTTATTCTTGAGATCTGAAATGCAGTTGTTCTCTGCTTTCAGATGCATCAATGATTCTCTAGATCCATAACTAGCAAAGAACTAAGACCTTCTCCCATCAGAAGCCAGCAGTTTGGAAACTTCTTTTTGAAGAATGTGTCAGGGAACATCATGGTTGAGTCCATGCAGCTTATAGTGCAGACTGCCAGCCATACCGGGGCTTGCAGTCCAAAGGGATTCACCCAAAGGGAAATCCCACCACTGCCATCTGAAATGCCACTAGCACCATCCCATGCCTCTGCAGCCCATGTTTTTGGAGAGCACAGTGTTCCAGAGCAGCAGATGGGCTCTGAAATACAAAGCTGGGCTCTGGAGGAAGAGCCATGAGAGACTAAGACAGGAAGGGAGCAGAACAGAATAGAGCTTGGCAATCTACTACAACCAATGCCAAGTGCTGATGCAAACCCGAGACTTCCAGGCTTTATTTCAGGGACAGGGAGGGGCACATCATTTAGTTTTGTTTCAATTCCAGAATAACAGCACTGCTACCAACCCTCCTGGTAAGAGGTTTTCCTAGCTTTATCTGTAAAGTGCCCATGCAAGTGCACATCTTCTAATCGCTCAGAAACATAGTGGGCTATGACAAAGACAGTTCAAACTGGATGACTGGTGTTTCTGTTCTGCTTTAATAATCAGTATGCAAAGCATGAAGTTAATGATGTTCTCAGAAAGTCTTGGCTGAGAGAAGATACAGTGCACTGCAGCAGTCTTAGGTCCTGGGTGCTTCTGGACACCCTGTTCTGCTGTTTTGTGTGTCTTACTTTCCACATCAGGAATTCTCTAGGCAGAGTCTGTGATGACCTGTCTCATTCTCTTGCAGTCCCACGGCAGTACCACAAAACTGTTTATAGGACATTCCCTCCACACCTAAGCCTGAAGTAACTTCGTCTCTACCCAGCCACATCTTCAGGAAACATCCGGTGTTATTCGTCTGTACAGAGTTGAAAACTGAACAAAATGGAATTTGTCCCTGGAACGATAAAGACAAGCTAAGAAATATATATAAATTCACAAAATATCTAATGTTGGAAACAAGAACTATTCCACATCTGAGTTTCCTGATTCCTCATGTCTCAATCAGAAGGGCAAAGTGTACTAAAAATGAATTCTGGTCTATGATGGGACCTCATTTCTTTAACTGTCGCATAGTGAAAGCTTTTTGCTGCTCAGATAGCAAAATACAATTCTTTGCACAACTACACATAAGGGGAGATAATACTACCTTTAATTTATCAGCAACTTTGAGCTGCTCATAGTTAGAGCTATTTATAAGTTTCTTCTGTCTTGCATGACCCTCTGCCAAATCTTTTATGATGCTGCAGCTTTGATGATCAGATAGCAAGAGTTCTGCTAAGATCGACTGAAGAGATGAAAGACAAACTTTGGCTATTTTCCTCATCTTCATTTTGTCTTTTCCAAGAGGCAAAAAAGCCCCTGCCCTTTGACTACACCTTTTCCAGAAAAAAAATACTTTGCTTAGTTAAAAGTAGCTCTTAGATTTCTACAACAGAGCATTGTAAGAACTTTTCATCGTGCTTCTGTGAGTAATTGCCACTAATCCAGGTTATTGAAAAACATCAGACATCACTAATAAACATTCCAGGTATTGCTTAATATTGTGTACATTTGGGACAGAAGGACATATGGATAAAAGAATTAAATCTGAAATTCTGTATTCCTATTATTGTTCATGAAGGAAATTAACATATATACTTAGTAAAATATATAATATAAACATGAATTTACTAAATTAAAAATCCACAACAACTTGCATATAGTCTAGGTGTATTTAAACTCCCACTAAAACCATCTAACAATCAGCATTCATTGAAGCTTTCAGTTTCTGATGGTGCTGCAGGAAACAGAAATGCAATTCTAATCAATATTTTATAAATTATTATTTGTTTTGAGTTTCAGTGGTTTACAATGTCAATTTTTCATGAATGTGCCAAAACAGTTAAAAACACCCTGTGAAAAAAGGTGACACAGGAAGGGAGGAACAAATTTTACTGCACTTGATATATAAAAATGTTTTCTAATCCTTGGGAAAAAAAGATCATCCATCAAGTTAAATACATTTCGAAATTTTTAATCCCAGAATCAGCACTGGCCAAACATACTGTCCCACTGTGTACAATAACTATAAAGAACAATGCTACTGCAGATGTTCATATGCAAATGCCAACACTTTTTATTTCACTTGTTTTAATTAGGAACTGTTCTGTTATTAAATCTGTCAAAAATAACAACTTTAAAACCATTTAAAAGAAATTATTTAGTCTTCCTGTTGCTTGATGTCAGCACCACTTCTGCAATTAAACAAGTGCAAGGGACAGATGCTCTGCTGGTTAAAACCATCTGGGTTCCCTGGAGTAGGATGGAATCAAGCCTCATGTTGACCACCACTCTACAGCCCTGACCAGGACAGAGCTCTGAAGGGACAGCAGAGACTTGAAAGCTTTGCTTTTATCAACAGCTTCTGGGGTGCCATGGTGTATTGCCACAGATGCTACTGAAGACCCCATATTCACAGCTGAACCAAGTCCCCATTCATAACTGCAGCTCCCCAGGGGAGATCCCAGAGAGCAGCTTCCACCTCAGTAGCACCCAGAAGAAACTGCATTTGTGCACCCCAAGGTCAATCTCTGCTGTGAACTGAGAGGCAGGTGGATAGGTGACTGGGAGATCCACTTCAGAAGACACACCCTAGAAGAAGAGTCCAAATATCTAGGAATATTTGGAAAATTAATTACACTGTATCTCTTTTGTTAAAATAGTATGCTTGTTCCCCTGAGACATAATGGAATAATGCTACTCCCAGATTTCAGAGCACCACACCCCCAATTCTGCACTCTCCGCAGGCAGAAATAAGTGGGGAAAAGCATATTAATGTAGATTAACATTAAAAAAAATTATCTGAAGTTAAATACCAATTAGAAGAAAATGGGGTTTAATTCAAACTTTAAACTGCATTATCTTTTTAAAACCTTGCAATCACAATAGAGTATTTCTGACTTCTATCCTACAGTAGGCAGTAACGGGTAAGTAATCCAGTACTGGTCAGTAACCACCAGTTCCGAAATATCTGTCCTGAAATTGCAAATTCTTAAATATTCTCTGTTCCAAAAAGGGAATAGTAAAGGGAACCCTATTTTGGGACAGGCTCCAAAATGCTTATAAATAGCAGATACTGCACATTTTGTGAACCTTGCATCTCCAGTTAAGTCTGTGCTTGTCGCTGTTCTGCCTTGTAAGCTGAAGAAACCAGACACCACAGTGTCTGAGACTGGCAAAAAATTGAATTGTTTATCCTGCATTTTTATACATTCATTTTACTTAGAAACATGAAAAGCAGTTCTGTGAATGTAAACAGCACTAGTTTACTTTTTTCCAGTTATATCAGTTCATCAGAGAAAGGATATTACCTCTTCCACAAACCTTGCTTTATTTCTATCCTTTGACTGCAACAGTTGCAATTTTATTAAAGTCTATCAATATGATTCCAGAGCTATTTGGGATTTTTGCACAAAGATTTGTATAAACTCTGAAATTACATTTATGTTAATGCACAGAGGAAACATTTTACTGTGTTTCATGTAATAAAATGAATAAGATTAGGTAATCACATGCTGAAATATTAGAATTCTAGAGATCATCATTTTTTTATTATAGGTAGAAGCATCTTTGAGTTTACTTTTGCCACACCATTAATTTAGTAAAATGAAAGTGTTATCTATTTCAAACAGCAGCTCATTTAAATTAAACTCATCAGCCATAAGCTCAAGTTTCAAATGCCATTTCCTATCTGTGACTCAGAAAAGGAAAAACAGTTTAAGAAGCTTCGTGGTCTTGCTTGTAAAAACATTTTCAATCAACACCTATCATATGCAAGGCAGCATAGGACTGACATGAATTATATCCAGGGAACTTTACTCCATGTTCAACTTCCAAAGTTAGAAGTTAATTGCCTAACTTGAGTAGAAAGCATTTTTTTTAAAAAAAAACAACCATAATTCTATGTCAGGTAAGGTGAAGACAGTTTTCTGGTTTACTTTGAGATAGATACATCACCTTATCAACAGAATGGGAGGCTGAAGACAGCAGCTGAAGAAATAAAAGAAACAACATTTTCAGAGCATTGAATGTGCTTTGGGATAGAATGACCTGCCTGACAATTTTTCAATGAAAACGGTTTATATTCAGATAAGGGCAGTTCATCAATACATGGAATTTACCTGTGAATGGGCTGATTTCTGTAACGTGAGAGACACTGTCAGAACTGGGCATGACACCCACACATTGCTGTGGTCGAGGAGCCAGGAGTTAGGGCAGCATCTCTGCTGTAGAAGATGGGGGAAACAGACCAGGAGCCAATACCTGTTTTGTGTGATTCTGAACAGGTGTTTAAGTCTTAAAGAAACCAGATCACTAGCAAGATAACCAGGCTATTGGATACAGCACTGTTTGTCCAGCCTCTCTAGCTGGAGGTGCTCTACTTTGTATAAACAAAACAACATTGCTACAACTCTCTGAACACAGATTTCCCACACCCAACTGAGAATCTTAGTGGCTAGTTATTCAGTCATGATCTTATTCTCAACATCTGGTAAGAGTGAGGTATAGGCTTAATGTTCACCACAGTGGGAAGACATTGTTTCATATGATAACATAAAGTAACATAATGTAATGTAACACAACATAACATAAACATAGACTTTTGCTTTCCTTATTTCCAGAATCCCCAGTAACTCTTACAGAAATGGTTACAAGAATAAAACATTCTTGGCTGCCTTTTCTCAGTTATCATTAAGTACTCAGTAAAGTCTTAAAAATGTTGCAATGTAGAAGGGGAAAGAGCTTTTGAAATGCAAAAAAAAAAAAAAAACCCATACATTTTTTACATTTAGAAGACAACTGCCATTTCAAATGCATTTAGATGGTAATTGAAATGCTACCCTAAGAGCCTAAAATTAGGCTCTTCAGATCTACAGCAAGAGCTAGAGGTATATCCCAACTCCTCCTTGATTTTACAGAGTTGAAACATGTTATTAAATTTTAGCTTTGGAAACAAGCAAGGGCATACATGTGGATTTAACACCACCTATGTTCTGGGTTATTTGTATTTCTAGTTAGTTGATTTAAGACAACCATTTTTCAGAAGACTCAGTTAACAACATGCAACTCAGAGATGGTAAAAATCAATTCATTAACTGATTTATTTATTATTTCATTCATTATTTCCCAATTATTTAATTTACTAGCTGTGGAGGATTTTAACGGGTAA
>VXBZ01008805.1:333370-371758 GCA_013399135.1 Heliornis fulica | reverse complement strand
CCACCAGCACTCCCCAGCCCTGCTCCTCAGGGCCTCGGAGGACAGGTGCCTCCATCTTTTCCTCACTACTGTTCACCCCTCTGTCCACCTTCCCACGGTGTGTCTTTCATCTCTTCTCCCACAGCCGAAATTACTTTAGGTAGTGGTCTCCTATCCATTGCACTACAACAAGGCCCCTCCCAAAATTTTCCACTACTACACAGATGCACAACTTGAAAAAACTCACGTGGAGCGTTTGCAAGTGCTTAACCTCAGGTGAGCTCATGGGCTAAAAAATCATAAGGGCTCACTGATTTCTCAAAATGGCAGGAAATTTGTGGCGTTGATGGAGACCATACCAAGATCTCTGGAGTGCTGTTTTGTTGTCTTGACCACAGGCATATCCTTCCTTGAAAAAACTTCTGAAATTCAGTGGAACCCATTCTAAAACCAGGTTGGAAATAAGGCTTTGGCCAGCAACTGCAGCCAAACTGCAGTTTCATTTTGAAGACTGAGGTTGATTTCTTCAAAATGTAGATTTTTGCAGTTCTGGTTTTGTTGTTGCTTGTGTGCACAACTTAAAACCAAAGTGTAATAATAATTATTTATGTGCCTGAGGAAAACAAGTTGAAGAACTCCAAGTTTAAGTAACAAGACAAGGCAGAAATGAGTGTAAAGTTTGGCAAATAATTTCTGGAACATGAGAGCTTCCATACAGGGTCAGACCAAGGGCTTTGCTGTCCCAATACCGTGTTGCATGACCTTGCCCTTTACTAATGCAATAGTCCCCTTTGGTGCTTTCCCTGCAAAGATATGTCAAACTCAAGAGATTTTTCTGAGGCAGATGTAGTTTCTGTAACCTTAATAACCTTCACCACATTTCTGTCAGGGACTTGCCCATTTTCCTTTAAACCTACATAAATCTGTAGCATCTACAGCCTGATGTGGGGGCAAGTTCCACAGATGAATCACAACACTTCCACAGACGTTTTTTGCAAAAAAAACTTTTGCATATTTTCAACCTGGCTACTGCTGGATTCCTTTGATGCTCACTAGGTCTTTGTCATGTATCCTGTAGCCATGTTCCTGGCCTAAAGGATTTTAGCTCAGTTAGCTGTGCTTTACATGAAAGGTGTTCCTGTTTTTGTCCTAAAGCTGATGTGCAGGGACCAAAACATTATATGAAGGATAATGTTGCCAAACACTCCTTGGGAGTGGCAAGTAGAAAATAAGGAGAAACAGCTCCTTGCATTGGGCAGCTGTGTTGAGCAACAACGATTAAAGCTTGGGAGGTTCAGATGGAACAAAGGGAAAAATTTATTCACCTAAAGGAACATGTAGCACTGGAACAAACTGCCCAGACAGGTTGTGGTATCACCATCCGTGGTTTCTGACACTCAGCTAGACAAGTCAGTCAATAGCTGATCTGATCTAGTGTTGGCAGTAGTCCTGCATCAAGTGGAAGGTTGGTCTGGGTGACCTGCAGAGGTCCCTCTCAACCAATATTTCTATAATTATTTACCTACAAAGAAGATGGAATCAAAATACAGATTTCTGTGGCAGCAAAAGATAATCTTTGTTCTCTACTGCTTTCTTAACACTTCCTATTGTTTGGGTTTTTTTTTTTCATCTTTTGGTAGCTGTTGAGCACCAGGCTGATGTTCCCATAGAGCCATTTTCATAACACCAAGACTCTCTCTCCTGAGAGGAAATGACCAGATCAGAACCTGCCTATTCATAACCAAAGTAAGGACTGTTTCCCCCACCTTGTGCATCACTTTGCATTTATCTACACTGAAGTCCCATCTGCCATTTTATTTCTCAGTCACTTCCTTCTGTAAACTTCTCTGCAGATATTTAAGGCTGTCTCATCTTTATTAACCTAAATAACTTTATATCCTGATCAGACTTTGTGACCTGACTGCTCATCTCTTTTCCAGATCGCTTATGAATATGTTGAATAACTCAGGGCAAGGTAGATTGATATTGGCAACTCATCATCCCTACAAGAACTGATCCCTTACAACTGTATTTTCTTTTTCATCTTTCAGAAAACTAGGCTAGCAGAAGTTTCATTCTGTTCGTTGAACCCCAGGCGATGGGATCTGTGCACTTTGGCTGCATCCACTCACTCCTGCTTTTGGAATCTAGGATGGGTAATTGCTTTAATGTTTGCTTTTTTGACCCTAAAGATTGGCTCATAATAATAGACTCCTGCTTTCACACTCCTGTCTTTTCAGACAACACTCACTGAAAACTCTCAAATTGTAAAAAATTGTTTTAGAGAAATTAGAATACATTTTGGAGTATAATGTATGGATTTTAATTAAATTTTCTTTTAAAAAAGTCATTGAGTCCTGTTTTATTACCAATAATTAATTTCTTGCAATAAATATATATATATATATATATTGGATAATTCTTTGTAAAAATTTAGATTTTTTTAATTATCATATTAAAGATTGTCTCATAGTTTGCAAAAAAGATGAGGAATATATATTTCAGAGTACTGATTTTTAGAAACGCAATGTATAATATATAGTAGGCTATAAAAATATAATTGTTGGAAAAGTTCCAGTACGCTAATTTTATCCTTCAGAAGTAATTTTATCTCATTAGAAGATTAGCAAGCACTTTTGGTATTTTTACATGTTCCAAAAATAAATTTGACATCATATACCAACTGAGAGATGTTCTCTTGGAACTGAGTTTTGAAAGGCTGGTGCCTAAAATAAAAAAAATAATTGTCAGAGAAAAAAATAAAAGCAAATATGCATTAACATCGAGAATGTACTGACTTCTATCAAAATTCTTTCATGTCTACAAAGAAAATAAAAGGAGAAAAAAAGCACAAGTTTTTACCAACAGATTTGTACTCCGGTTTTGAGTGAATTCACAGAAGTGCACTATTCTTATTTTAGGGTAGATAATCCACAGAATTAGCAACAAAATATTTCCAAATAAGTTTCTCCTAGAATGCTTTTTTACAGGTAGAAACTTGAGATAGGAGCTTCTGCAACATATGCTGAATGTGGATGTACCAGCTGGGCAGCCGCTCCTGGAATGTCATCTGGCCTCTCAACACCAGAGGAACACACTCTGCTCTCATGTGGGTCTTGCATACGTGCGAAAAATGTTTGGTTGTGGCAACAATGTGCATTGTCTGCAATCTCTGAGTTGTATTCCATGTAGTGCATTATGTCTTAGCAAACAGATGTACCTACCCACCAAATTTACTACGTATATAGCTTATGGGAAACCAGTCAGGTGCAGCTCAGGAAAACCAAAACAAGGTTTATAGATGTCACAAAGAATGCAAACGCATGTAACCAAATTAAAAGGTCAGTGCATAGTCCCTATCCATACCCCACAAGTAGTCAGCTTTAATCTCTTCCTCTTCAGCCCTTCTACCCATGTATACGCTTATGCATATACTTCATTCCAAAACTAGTGATTACTTGGAAGTTGCAGGTATCTCCCCTTCCTTCACACTTTATAGGCAAGCTACTTCTGGGTACTCTTCCAGCTCAGCTGATATCATAGGTTTCACTTCTTTTCTACTTTTCTTGTCCCAGAAAGACTATATTTTTCTGAGCTTTAACACTTTTCCAGTCCCCAAACGCTAAACTTGGGATAACTCATTGTCTCACAATGAATGGACGTGAGGTAATTCCTACTGCTTTCAGAACAAAGAGATGTGAAATACAATGGATCTTTCTTACAGGATCAAGAATGGTCTCCATGGTAGTGTCTCTTCTGTGGCAGCTTGTTGCTACACAAGTCCTTTTGTTTTGTGGACCAGTTGGGGTTTGGTTATTGTGCTGTTCAGAGGTTCCTGTGACACAATGCTGACTGGTTAAACTAAAACACTGAGTGAAACAGACTTCTGTTAGAGACCCTGGCTTAGAGGACTTGGGAAAGAAACAAGAACTGCAATAACTTACATCATTTTTTAAGAGTGCACACAGTGAGGACAAAGAGTAACATCAACAAAATAACATCAAGAGCTCAGGAGGATTCTGCATAGACCAATGGATTATTGCAGTACCAGCTGGCAAACTAGTTAGTCAATTTAAGTTGGGTACAGGTGAACAAGAGAGTATGATGCCAGAAACAGGATTAGCAATAAGTGCGATGTCATCAGCACAAGAACTTACAGACGACAAAAAGAAGGAGAGATGAGAAAGTCAAGGTGTCTAGTTGTGACCTGAAGTTCACAATAAGAGTTTATGAATGAGATATATGGGCAAATAATAAGCTTTGAGGGGGAAAAAATCCCAAACCACTTTGTAGTAGTACAAACAGTTAAGATCCCATTTGTGAATTAAAACTATGTCGAGCTTGTGGTCAAATCAAGAGAATGCTTTCTTCGGTGAGGCAGCAAGCAAAAAGAAGTGTGGATATATGTAAACATACGACCCACAGGAGAGAGGCTTATCTAACTGCAGTATGGAAGTGAGTTATTAGACCAGCCACCACACAACTCCTGCCTTTTTATTATTTCTGTCTTGACAGCAGTTCTAAATGAAGCAGGATGGGTTTGTTGTTCTGACATTCATAAGTTTAGTAGAAAAGCAGAGTTGATTGTTCACTCATCACTGCTAAATGTGCAGAATCTACAATTCTTACATGATGCATAGCATCACGGAGAATTTATATATATATATGTATATATAAAGCAAACATTTTCCTCAAGGAAAATTTCTGCGAGGAGATGTACTTCTGGAGATGTGTCAGATGGCAAATATTCTTATACACAAAATGCATTGGAAGGTTGCAGGCAGGTACTGTTGACAAGAAAAAAAGAAAACCCACACTGTTTTTGTGAGCACACTACTTCAAAGGAAACTATTTTCTCCAACTGGCATTCCCATTGCGCTCAGCACACCGGCAGCTTTACTGGAAAATCAGTGAACTGTAGATGGTAATACAGCAGACTGTGATATGGATAAACGATATTCTGGTGTGAGAAGAAAAGAAGTGCATGAACAGAGACTCTGAGAAGCTTTGGAAAAAACCTCCAATTTTGCCTGGCTAAAGCTGAATATTCATTCTCCCCCAAGTCTCTAAATTCCTATAATGGAAACAGCATACCAGAGAGGAAAGTTAATAGAGTGACGTTGACATGTTAGATAAAATAAGCTTTAAGCTACCATCAGCATGATTGACCAAACAGAGGAGAAAGCGATTCCAGGGTAAGATGAGCTGACAAGGGACATGGTGCCTAATCTCATTATTCAAACCAGCCAGTGGGAGCAAAATGTACATCTTAAAAATCTGAGAAATCAGAGGAATTGACAGCAATATGTTACAGGAGAAATGAGGCTGAGGGAGCTGGGGCTGTTCATCCCGGAGAAGAAGCTAACCTTATTGCTCTCTACAGCTCCCTGAAAGGAGGTTGTAGTGAGGTAGGGATTAGCATCTTCTCTCTGGTGACTAGTGATAGAACAAGAGGAAATGCTTTGAAGCAGCACCAGGGGAGGTTCAAGCTAGATATTAAGAGAAAAAGTCTTCACTGAAAGATTGGTGAAGCATCGGAACAGGCTGCCCAGGGAAGTGGTGGAGTCACCATCCCTGAGGGGGAGTGTTTAAAAAACAGGTAGACAAGGAGCTTCAGGGAATGGTTTAGTGGTGTAGGCCTAATGGTTGGACCTGATGATCTTGAGAGTCTTTTCCAACCTTGATGATTCCATGATTCTGTGATTTAAAATGTGGCATTTGATGTAAAACTGATTGCCTGTGGTACTTCAAATCTGAATATTGAGGCAAACTTCCTCTAGAATTAGGGTAAAGGAGGAAAAGTACGAAAAGGTGCAGCAGCAGAAACTGCATTTTCAAGACCTCAAAAAAAAAATTAAAGGCAGATGTTTGCCTTAATCCATAGGTACTAGGGAATATTGTCTTTATTATTGGTATTAACTGAAAGTGACCATAAACTGCTTACTGCTGTCAGAAACACACCCAGGAGAGTACAAAATTAATTTTTCAGCTATAGCTGTGTGACATAAATTGAATTCAAACCTGAGAGGAAAAGCCCACACCTCAAAAAGACCATTTACTTAACCACATTCCAGAATAGTATTCCATCAAAAGGCAAAACTTTCTTTTTGTTTGTTCTTAGTAAGCAGTGTCTGTGAATTCAGATCCGAAGAAAACCTGGTAATACCCTTTTAAAACTGCATTCACAGCCCTGAAATAGCAGGATGTTTCTGCTAAAATTATTAACAGTGTAATAGCTACCAATGTTGGAATTTTTAAGGTTTCTCTTCAGACTTCAAACTTTATATTCCACTGAAGTGAACTCAGGCATTTTATACCTCTCAGAGCCATCATTACTATTAGGAAAACAACATTATGTTTAGTGCCAAAACCCATGGTGAATACAGCGTCGGGGTTGCCAAGTATGCCTTGTTGCTGTCCAGAGCATGCTAAACGTACACTATCTTTGAGTCTCTGAAGCTGGCAGGAGAAACTAGGAGCAAATAACATCCAGGAAACATTTTTAATGCAATTTTCTGTTTTGCACCCCACATATCTCCCTCCAGTGCCTTCTGCTGGTGTATTCTCACTGACATCCACTGAGTTAGGCAGAGCTCTGTCACACTGGCAAATGAGGGAAGGTACAGCTGCAGCTGAAGGAATGGGGATCGTTTTTGTGGGTGATACTATGCAGGAGATTGAAGTAAATTCTCATAACTGTCCTTCTTGGCTCTCAAAGTCTTTGCATATTTCTAATAGTTTTAAAGCTGTCTGTAGGTTTTCAGCTTGCTGCTGGAATCATTTCCACATGGTAACAACCCAGCAAATAGTTCAACAAGGCGAGGGAAGGCAGAAACGGTTCACCCTCATCAGATGCCCCTTTGCAGTTTCTCAGTATGAATTTCTGCAGTGAGGTTTGCACAGAATCACATCTCCCGTGAGCCACTCTGACTGGGCCCTAAGGATTTCTGAAGGTCTGGCGTTGTTCTCAAGAGGTTACAGGCAGAAGTGTTCCCAAAGGGAACCCATAGATTTATGGGGTTCATAAACATAAATTTTTAGGTTTAGGTTTGGTTTTTTGTTTTAGTTTTTTTTTTTTTTAGATCTGACCTAAATTTGACCTTTATTTTAGTAAAAACATTTCCTGAGACTGTCCGGTAACCCATCCTGTTTCACTGTCATTCATTACACTCCCAGGTTCAGGCAACGTGCATCCTCATGCAGGCACAAGGAGACTCACTAGGACTTCTCTCAGAGGCAACTGTGACAAAGGAAAGGAGGAAGGAGCAAGCTACAGCATGCATTTTCCCCTTGTGGAAGTCAAATTAACAACATATATTAATTGTCCTGACAAAAATCAAAGGTAGAAACTAAAACACTTGTCACTGTTGTCTTTTTTAGAATTTGCTTGGGAAAACTGTAAATTTGAGGGTAAGTCTCGAGGGTAGCTGAAAACACAAGAGCTGAGATAACCATGATGTGAGCTGAATTTTGGTGAGAAAGTTCTGCTTCTGTTCATTCCTGCCTCAAAACTCTCTAGTGGGTTGTCAAGCTGTAATGCTCACAGTGAAACATACAGTGCAGAGTGGAACACTAGTAACACTTGGGGTCAGTTTTTATCAAACTGTACTTCCAAAGGTATCATTGAATCAACAGTAGCATGTTGTTTATTACCCCAGCATATCCACAATTTTTGAATTAAACATACTACAGAGTCCATCTTTGGTGGACTTCCACAACTCTGTGGATTATTTGATACCAATTTAATATTCACCCCCACTGGTTTATTTGGCCCACTTCCTGGTACAACTGATAAGGTTCAGGAGACAAACACAAAACCCAAGCAAGATAGTGGAAGGATTTTTTTTTTTTTTCATTTGCCAGGCCTTTGTATTGAGTCTCAAGACAGAAAAGTGATGCTGGAGATTCAATACACACATAGTTTTGCTTCCTCTGCCCATTACCTTTTTTGCTTCTAATTAACTCCTAGTCCAGTCTCCTTGCATAGTTTAAGTGTATTAAAGGAAAACAGATGTGATGAGATTGACTTCAGAGTGAATTTCAAGCAAGTTAAAATAAATGGAAAATTATAGCTCCAACTTGTAATGGAAAACTGACACTCATCTTAAGAATTATCACACATCCACATACCTCTACTCAGCCAAGATTTTTAAACTAACAACTGCACATGACTCAGTTACCAAATCCTCGTTAACAGTATGTTTTGTCAAACCCCCCCGAGGTGGGTTTGCCTCTTGTATTTGTGTGAACCTCATCTCCTTTTCAGCAGAGGCAAAAATTTATAGACATTTGGATTATTACCAGAAGTTGTGGGACTACTCACTGGATAATCCTTCTCTATCACAGCAAGCATAAGATATTTGTTTGCATGTGCGGCTTGCACTTCCCCATTTCCTTTTCATTAAGATGCCGCTTCTTATTACAATGCCAACTCCTCTCTCTGCCTGTAATATCATGCAGTATTTTCCACCCATGTGTTTGAGCAAAACCCATCACACTTTGCCTGCTTCTGATGTTGGATCTCTGCTCTCCATTTCACTTCAAAAGGAGCTTCTCTTTTAATTCACAATGTCCTGTCAAATTCTTCCTTAAAGTTCTCCCTTTCTGTGACACCTAGAGAACAACCACACTATAGGCTACTGATAGGCAGAAGCCAAGCACATAGACCTTTATAACTTTGTTGTCTCTGCTGTAGCCTCCTTTCCGCCTGTATCCCATTTATGATATGTATCAGCAAAAGACTGTAGCATCCCGGTTTAGGAGGGGGAATCTATAAGCAATGATAACACAACTAATAAATGATGTTTTGCAGCATGGGATAAAATACACGTGCACATACATTACTTCAGTTGCCATGCTGGTTTTGGAAAAGATCAAAATAAATGTGGTTGTTCTGCTAGTGCCAATACCTATTCTGTTTCAGTCACAATTACTAACAGAACACCGTTGCAGCAACAGCTCTGCATGTCCACTTGAAAAATCTCAGGTTTAGTAACTCATGAACTGCATCTAAAAATACATCCTCATTTGAAAGTCCACACTCAATCTACAGCCTAAAAGCAGCTCCTGTTTAAATCTGTTTAGTTCAAATCTATTTTGTTGATTCAGCATTTTTATCTAGGAACACAAAAGATAGCTTTTCTGTTCCAGAGAGCATTCTTCCATTTTCCCATGACTTTCATGACTGACTTTGATGACAGTGTTCTGCGTTTCAGTTATCACTGATAGGAGTTTTTAAAAAAATGCTGTAATTCATTTACCATGCATCAGCTTTGTACTTCTTTGCCCTTTGACAGTTAGTGCTGAGTAGCAGTAGGAAGCAACTGGCTGAGGTCACATAGATTAGAGAAAGAACTATAGAATACTGAAAAGCATATGGAAGTGCCCTGTCCTTTGATTTACTTTGGCAAATACATGCTGAAGACTATATGCCTAATCTACAGACTTACAGAACAAAATGGCATTTTGCCTTCCAAGTTAAACAAGTACCCAGCCAGGAGGAAGGCCTCCCAGTTGCTTACAGCACAATAAGACGGAGTCCTCCAGGGCAATGTAAAATTCTTCCAGAGAATGAGTGTCCAGAGTCAATGCGAACCTCTTCCTGTTCATCCTTGTTCCCTTTCTTGTTCAAGTTATTACCCTTTTTCTCAAGCCTGGGAAGGTCTCACAATGTGTAGTCATTTACTCCAGCCTGCGATGGGCTGTACGAGCCTGAGAGTGGCTTACTAAAGCTACAGAGCTGTAAGCATCTCCATCAACTCTTCCACACTTTTCCTGCAAGATCTGTCCAATGACAGGGAAGGAGTTAAAAAGGAAAGACCCGGGCTGGCTGATATGCCTTGCATTTAGCTCATGACCAGAGACTGGTAGATGCCAAAGTTTTTTTACAGTTGGATACATTTGGCTTAGGACTAATGTGTTTACAATGCTACCTGCAACCTGTTGAAGGTCTGAACAGGGATATGGCAGCTAACAATATCTAGAATGGGGCATCTGCCCTCTGTAAACTTCATAAACTTAATCCCCATTGAGGTTCATTCAGCAATTTATTTAAACATTCCAAGCGGTGTAGTTGCACAGACCTAGAACAGGATAAGCACTGTCCTCATGTTGGCATAACTATATATACATACATATGGAACATTGCACACAATGCATGTGTGTACATTTGCGAAGAGGGCAAATAATGCAGGCATATGCCATCTGTAAGAATGTCAAGAGCACGATTTAATTAAGTCATTTGATTAATTTCAGAATCCCATGGCACAAAAATCCATAATGTACCTACTAACACGAATAATGTAAAAATAAAGAAGCAAATGTAATGGCTCAAATTTACAGACAAAACTGACTACAACCCTCTGATTATTTTCAGATAATGTGTACGAGCAGAGTCTGTCACAAATGGCATGTGCAAACTGTTTGAGCAGAGGTCACACCAGCTTCCACACAGAAAATTCCTTTAGGGAGGTAAATTCATGCAGATTATTCACTGGGCTACAGAAAGCCAAACTTTTTAAACACATTTTATAGATTTAATAATGACTTATTATGACTCCACGGTTAAAAACTAAAGCACAGAAAACAAAATCCAAAGGGAATAAGATAAGACTTGTGGGCATATCCAATGTCTTTCATTTTTTCTTAGGTACATTATCACAGTCAGGCTTTGTTGACTTCATCAAATTGTATTCCTGCTTAGTAGCATTATTATCTTAACTTTAAAATATTCAATTAAAATTTTCTTGAATGGGATTCATTAGAAATATATAATGATAGTATTTCCAAAGTATGATACTGACTTCATTTCTTGCTTCTTTATTCTTTCACTTGCCAGAAAAAAATTGGAAACACTGGATTCAGTTCCACTGACTCAGCTCTTTCTAGTAAAATATACAGAATCCCAACTGGTTAGTCTCATTTATTAACTCTGGAATGATCTTTTTGGAGATCATTTCACATTTCACAAAATGTTCCTATTTTGTTTTGACTTCTAACATATAATTCTGAAAAAAGATAAGATTAATGAATTTACTGCAGTGTGAATTAACTAAACATGTGAATAAAGGTTTTGGTTTGTAGAATGGACCAAATTGATGTATCTAAGCTAATTTACCTCTTTTTTTTTTTAATTTTCAAGCTCATTCTGCTATCCAAAGATAATACAGTTCTGCTAATGTTTGCAAAAGCAAATTACATTGCTTTGTAATAATCAAACATTACAAAACTAAGATATAAAGTACTAAAAAAGTTACTGCCCCATGTAGGAATTAATTTTAAAAAAGATAACACCCAAGTTTAAACCAATATTGCATCAGTTCAGTGGATTAAAAATACTGTATGATTAAGTCATGATTTGGCCAAATCACCCAATTTAGAAAAGAAGGAATCAAATCACAGAAGTTAAATGAACAAAAATTATTTATCAACCCTGTATGAGATTATCAAAGAAACTGAAATTGTTTTAATCAAAATCTTATTTCTCTCTCATTCCTAGAACACAGCTGTGACATTGAAACAGTTGGTGGAGGATCTTTCTACCCATGTTGATTTTAGGCCCCAGTTACAGATAATAACTGAAGTGGTAAAATCAGTTTAGCTAGTCTTAAATAGTTTCTTAAATTTCTGATTCAGTACTATTACACAGTTGCAAAATTAAGCTATGTGCTTTGTAGTTGTGCAGTTGATCTGATACGTCTTGTGGGATGTGGAGCCTGTCATGGAGCATGCTGGGCTTTCAGCTCTCCCCACCACAGGCACCTCTTGGTCTTTCTCAGGTGCTGTACTTGATGAAAAGTCTGCATGTTTCAGGCACTGGTGATTGAAAGAGAGAGTATTCAGGTCCCTATTTACAGGCAGAATAATTTCATATAGGATAGTTAGAGGTTGTCATTTCTCCTGAAGATAGAAAAGGGTTTAGAGAAAGTCCTATTCAGGATGGCTTCTGTGGCATGGTCACTAATGCAATCATATGGTGAGTAATATGAAGGAGGGAACCCAAGATTGCCTTTGCAGTAACAGGGTTCTTATTTTCCATAAATAGGTGATAGCCAAATGATCTACTGTTTTGGGTTTGTGTGGCAAGGTTTTGGTAGCAGAGGAAGGGAAGGGTGCTACAGGGATGAATTCTGCAAGAAGCTGCTAGAAGCTTCCCTTAGGCCAATGTCAACCAGCTCCAAGACAGATGTGCCACTGGCCAAGGCCAAGCTCATCAGCCACAGCAATAGTGCCTCTGGGATATTTTTATATTTGAATATATGCACATATATTTATATAAATTATATGCTTACATAAATTATAGATACATTTGTAAAAATTATAAACACATAAATATATTAACTATGAATATAAAATATATATGTAGATATATAAAATGTAAAACTATATTTAAGAAAGAATGAAAGAAGGAGCAGCAGCTTTTGAAGTCAGAGAAAGGAGTGAGATGATATGAGTGGCACTACCCTGCCAACACCAAGGTCAGTGAAGAAGTAGGGGTGGGCAGTGCTCCAGGAGCAGTAGGTGCTCCAGGAGTAGGAGGTGTTCCAGGTGCCAGAGCCAAGGTTCTCCTGCAGCCGATGAAGAAGAGCATGGCAAGGCAGGCTGTCCCTCTGCAGCCCATGGAAGATGTTGGAGCAAAAACTCCACCTGCAGCCAATGAAGAAGAGCATGGTGAGGCAGGCTGTCCCCCTGCAGCCCATGGAAGATGTTGCAGCAGAGACTCCACCTGCAGCCTGTAGACGACCCCACGGTGGAGCAGGTGGAGACACATAAAGAAGTCTGTGACCCTGTGGGAAGCATGTGCTGGAGCAGGCTCCTGACAGGACCTGCCACCCCATGGAGAGAGGAACACACATTGGAGCAGGTTTGCTGGCAGGACTTGTGGCCCTGTGTAGGTCTGTGTTGGAGCAGTGTGTTCCTGAAGGTCTGCACTCCATGGAAGGGACCCACACTGGGGCAGTTCATGAAGGACTTCAGCCCATGGGAACGACTGCCTGGAGAAGTTCATAGGGGCCTGTCTGCTGTGGGAGGGACCCCATGCTGGAGCAGGGGCAGAGTGTGAGGAGTCCTCCCACAGCCAGCAAGCAGGAAGGTGTGGCTGAGTCCTGTGATGAACCAACCACAACCTCCATTCCCCACACTTCTGTGGGTCTCCGATGGAGGTGAAGTCAGGGGTAAAGTTGAGCCTGGGAAGAAGGGAGGGGTGGGGAGGAAGGTGTTTTTATATTTGTTCTTACTTCTTATTACTTGACTCTGATTTGATCAGTAATAAATTAATATGCCCCCAAGTCGGGCCTGTTTTGCCCGTGACACTAATTGCTTAATAATCTCTCCCTGTCTTTGTCTCGACCCAGGAGCCCTTCGTTACATTTCCTCTCCCCCGTGCAGCTGAGGAGGAGAGTGGTAGAGCGGCATTGGGGAGACCCTGGCCTCCAGCCAGGCTCAACCCACAGCATGTACTCTGGGTGTTTATGCCTGGCTTGGCTCTTTGCATGCTCACAGAAATAGCTGCAAGCCTCATTGTTGAGTCTTTCATTCACCCTAAAAGCATCTTATGTTCCCTGAACGTACTGGAAATCAGCTGAACAAACCCACTGTCAATAGCCACATCACAGCACCAGGCATGAAAGCTGAGGGGGAATATGTGGAGCCTCACTACTTTTTACACTGCATGGTTTATACCAAATTAATAAGAAAGAACTAATAATAAAGATCTGCTTTTACATTTTATGAGCATAAGCTCCGTAAAATATAAAATCATTAAACTATGTGCCAAAGAAAAATTCTCATTTGAGCTATTTCTCTCTCAGCCCGTTGTTATCATGGCTGTCCATTTTCCAGTGCATTCTTTAGAAATGAAATTGCACATGGATTGACATCATAGTAGTTTTAGCATCAAAGAATCAGAGCCTATAGAATTTATACAGCTACAGTGTGTCATAAATCAGTTTCCATAAAAATGTTGAAAGAACTGAGCCAATTTTATCATAACGAGTTTCTTAAAAAAGAATATAATAAAATAAATTGTGTGCAGTTGCCTTAATTTAAAAATCAATGACAGATATCTCTCACGATTTTGTTGACTGTTTTCATACCACTTTAATGCATCCAATGTATCGGTGTCAGTGTATGGGAATCGGCACCACCAGAATGAGATGCCTCACTGGTGTTATTGTTTATTCCAGTCATTGCTCTCAGTCAACTATTGCAGTCCAAACTAAATCTTCGACTTAAACCTGATATGTAGCCACTTGTCTTTTTGTTTTGTCTAAGACAAGTCCACAGAGCAAGTAATTACAAACCATTTTCCTCTATATATTCCAGGTATTTGATTTTAATTCCTTTATGAGAGACTTAGACATAAGCTATGTCAAGACTGTCACTACCTCTGACAGAAACTTTATGTATCTTTAAGGTAATCAGCTTCCTCGGGATTTTCTCCAGAAATTGTATTTAGCAATAGAGGAAAACACAAAACCAAAACCATAACTGGAGCTACAAGTTCACAATATTCTGTAGCTTTGACTGGTTTAGAGTGAGATGGTTTCTGTCTCTAGGAGCTACCAAAACTCCCTTTATGGCTAGATTAAAGACAAGGAGGGGTAGTAAGGCAAGTGGAACAAAGGAGAGGCATTTACTAAGGCTCTCAAGGGTCAGTGCAGAGCAATTAGGCTTTTTGGCTCTGAATCTGTATAAAACTATAGAGGGAGCCTAGAAAGATTAGTTTGAATGGCTTAAGTTACCTGTCTGGAATATCTCACAGATGCCAAACCCTTAGGTGGCTAAATTTAGAGTGAATTGAAATCATCGGTATGGTGTCAGCTCAGTGGTATGCTCAATCATGAGTTATTCTACAGCAACTGTCTTCCATTGATGAAAACTTGAGAACAATATAAATTTTTTCTGGATCAGGTTTATGAATAAGTACGATAGAGGATTATTTTGAAATGTACTTAATTAAAAAAATCAACATTTAAAAATTAAAATATTAATTTAAGAATAAATATTGTTGAAAGATTTAAAGAAAATTAAAATACATGAGCAGCAAGATAATAGTAATTTTTTTAGATTACTGACCCTTTGCTTGTGGTCTTATGGGGAAAGGACTGTGAATCCTGAATAAAAGTATTAAAGGCAAAGATTTTTGGAGTGAAGACTGAAAGCTCAGGTTTTGTGTTCCTACTGTCTCCTTTGTTATTTTTTTAGGATATTAAATCATAAAATATTTCTGCAAACAGGAACTGTAAACCAGGTCTTTATGTAAAGTGCAATCTGTCTCTCCATGCTTTCCAGAGTTTTATTCTTTTATGGGAAGACCGGATCCACATCATTCTATCTTTTTCAAAATATATAGCAGAAATTGTGTCTGAAGACTAAATCTCACACAACAAATATAATTTAAAATTTATCATTCCATTTTCCCATGCCACTGCTTTAGATTTCTCTGTAACAAAGAGCAGATTGAGAGGAGAAAAATTCCAGTGCTTGAGAGGTGGTTGCTTACACAAATTCCTTCTCCACTGTATCAATTCCAGAGAAAAGTAAGATATCGGTGTTCTCTGCTGTCACACTCCTTCTGAAGCCATGTATCCAAATTCACTGCAAGAACACTGAACTTTGAGATTTGCAAGCTTAGCAGATATGGCAGGTTTTCTTTCCTACCATCTTTATATCCAGTGTTTCTCATGCTATCTTTGACTTTCTTTTGCTTCCTTGTGTTTCCTGCTGTCCTGGAATTCTGGTACAAGATGGTCTGCTGCACAAAAGGAAAACAAAAAACCACATGATCTTGTACATTTGCAGATGTTACACCATGAACTATGAAAGGTCTACATAAACTTCATAGATGTTGTAACATCCAGCTGCTAACAAAAAGAAAACTAAACAGCCCTCTTTATAGGCTTACCTTGTCACCTCATGATTTCAGAGAATGCAAAAAATCCACATAAATGTCATTCATGTTTGATCTGTTCTCACAGAAATAAGTGGTATGAGGACTAAATAAATCTGAAGGATATCCTGCCTCAAATACTAAGGGAAGGGACTCTCCTTTTTGCCGTGTCACCAGTACTAAGACTTGACTCATAACTGTCAGATCTTTGTGCAGTAACACACATATCGTAGTTGAGAACAAGACGCAAAATGAACACGTACAGGGAATGTAATGAGCTGCTGTAATCATATTATATTTTACACAGTAACTGCTTCGTTAGCTGTCTGTGTGGGTAAGCATTTCCTGTTAAAAGCAGACTTGTAATTTCAGGTTTCCAATGAAAACAGCATTGGTTTTGATCTGCATTAGGAACACCTTCATGTTCTTACTGTATCTGGCCATCAAACTCCTTCTCACGTATTAATAAATTATTTGAAATTATACTAAATATTTCCATAATTATGGAGAAAATCAGAACACTGTAACATATTTCAACATTTTTTTATTTTAATGAACAAACCACAATTCTGTTAATAGTTATAGCAATTCTGGCAGAGACATAAAATAAAGGAAAAAATTAAAATAATTAAATAGACACATGACATCAGCAAATAAAGACCATTTACAGTTTTGCCAAGAAAAACTGTGGCTAGTGAAATTAGATACTGGGTCAAGCACCAAATGCAGCACAGCTTGGCAGAAGGGAGGCAGAGAAAACTCAGGAGTCTGGAAATCCATGCCTGGGAACACGGACAGGATTAGTAAAAGCTAAAGCCCATGAGGAGGACCCATGCTTGCTTGAGAGGACGAGGTGGGAAATTCCACCTTGGTTCTTGTCCCCAGAAGAAAGACGACTTCCAGTACTGGTAATGTTTGTCATACTATTTAGGGTTAGAGGCTGGAGGGTAAAGAGGTGTGAGGAATTGCCTTCTCTGTGCAATGTCAGTATTAACTCCATGCCAGAAGGGGAAAGGGCAGAGGAGGCTGGTGCAGAGGCTAAGTAGGGAGTCAGGGAACCTGTATGCTGGGTGAGAAAGAGAGTGGTCTGGCATCCTTGTGCCTGCAGTAGAGAGGATCTCATTTCCAAGGCTAACCACTGCAGTTTGTCATCCATTAAATAAAACAGATGACTTCTCGTTTAATTTATGGAGAGCAAGTTTTAATACATTACCTTTGCCTTTAGCTTTTTGCTTATCTACCCTGTCTATTGCATGCTGCATTCTCAAGTCCAGGCCTCTAGGAAAGTAAATGATTTGTTTTCTCAGGGAATTTTTCTGCAGTTAGATCATAAGCGTTCCTGGCAATTTAGCTCAAGGAGATGATATATGAAGACTGATCTATTAGGTCTCTCTGACTGCAGAAGAAATCCAATTACCTAGGGAAGAAATGTGAAAGGTTACCACTGGTACCTAAGCATCCACCTCTGAGCTTCATGAGGTCTTCCATTTCTAAATGTAGTCAGAGCTCAGGGTGAAAGGGGAAGGAAGGGAAACATTTTCATCCCATAAGCAGGAGCTTCTTTAATGTTTCCCCCTCAGTACACCTTTTTCTTTCAAACTCTTACAACATAAGCTAAATCCAAGAAAGCCCTTTAAGAGCAAAGTAGGTACCACAGGGAATGTTTGCAGGTGTACTAACTTAGTCACTAAGTACATTAAACATTATGGCCATTAAGAAAAGCTGCAAAAGGATATAAGAAATATGATGTGATTGATAGTCACAAAGTATCCATGTACTAAAATGGCAGATAACATCCAGCAGAGATTACCCTAAAGGGATGTTTATCATAGGAAACAATTTCAGCTTTCATAGCAAAGTATTAAACAGGACTAATATGAGAAAATGGACAACTCGTTTTGGAAAAGAGTTGATCCAGAAGAAAAAGATAAAGGTTTATAGTATCCTATGTGTCATGGATATGGGAAATAGGGAGTAATTTTCAATCACTGTCTCTTCCAATAAGAGTAACGTCAAATGAAACAACCGAGTAATGGATTCAAAATAAATGAAAGGAAGTAATTAACCTGTGAATTTCCTTGCCACATAAGTTCACATAAATCAAAAGTGGTTTGGACAAACTCATGGAAGCAAAATCTGTTCCAGGCTTATAATGCACATACACCTCCTCTGGCTCAGCTTCTGAGCCAGAATTCACTCAGGAGGCTACTCTGGGAAGTGTCATTACCATGCTTGCTAGCAGCCACTGCTTTGGTTTTCTAACCTAGTTTGATGTTTGCTGTCAGGAGAAGAGAGATAGAGAAGACAGTTTTCCTTACAGTGGAAGATGTCTACTGACGTATTTTAGATATGAAACACTCTCCCTCAAGGGAGACAGAAGAACTGGGCACTCCAGAAGGAGAGGACACATCTTTTTTCTACACAAGGCACATTAGCTGAAGAGATCTAATGAATCCTGAAGATGCAGCTGCAACAGAAGATAACATTTGCCATATTTTTTTTAGATGTGAAAAGAAGCCTTTATCTTTTTAAGATATATTATGCCAAGAATTCCTGGGGAATTGTCTCTGGCAGTTCTGGCTCTATGCCATCGTTCCTCACAATGTGTGCTTCTCCAAGGGGTGCAGGCTAGGTAAACACAGTGGTGCTTATTTCTTGTGCTTCCTTTTGTTCACCTTCATGAGCTGCAAGCAAATGTCTGCTCATCAAGTATTTAATGTGCTCAGTATGCATATTTGAAGACTGTGCTTAGAGCTAAGTAGGTCTTTGGTTTGACCCAGTACAGTTGTTCTAATAGTCTTATTTCTTTAATGTTCTGCCATGCGATAGAGCCTAGAGAATTAAAGGATGTGCTCTCACGTGATTCCACTCAAACTTAGAAAAGCCTCATGAGCTCACCTACCTTTTGGAGTGAGTTTAGATCAAGCTGTAATGGAAGAATCCTGTCCACTTGAGGTCCACTTGAGCACTCTTCTGCAGTACCTGAACTTGAAGAAATACAAAAGTAGTCTCATTCTTGTGAGACATGGAAGATGTGAAGGACACCATGAAGCCATCCAGCCACACCAGACTGAGAGGGAGGTGAACCCAAAGCTCCCAATTACTCGGTAACTACTGTAACCACTAGGATATTATGTAGATAAGGGAGTATTAGCACTGTTCAAAATAGCATCTAAAACTGCATTTTAGGAGCACCCAAACCTGTAGCACACACAGAAGATTCAAGCAGAAGAATGGCTTGTTGCATCCTCCCAAAGTGCCCCTGACCAGCCCCTGGGGCAGAGAGGTGTAGTGCTGAAGAGGCCAGAAACCCCCCAGTGCCCTCTTCTGATGTAATGGGGAGCCAGTGTAGGCAAAAGCTAAATGGAGGAGGGTGAAGTCAGACTAGATTAAGACTGTGGCCTCTCTCAATTCATGGCTGTTTTTAAACAGGAATCTTTGATTAGCTGAAGTCCTCTATCATGTTATCCTTTTAAATAATCATAGTATGACAGCCTGTTTTGGGTTGGAAGAGACCTCAGAGATCACCTAGTTCGAACCCCGTGTCAGGGGCAGGGACACCCTCCACTAGCATGGGTAGCCCAAAGCCCCATCCAGCCTGACCTTGAACACTGCCAGGGAGGAGGCAGCCACAGCTTCTCTGGGCAGCCTGTGCCAGGGCCTCACCACCCTCACAGGGAAGAATTTCTTCCTAACATCTAATCTAATAATGAGAATTATGAAGCAAAGATTGGGAAAAAAAATAATGGTACATCTCTCAGGGGAAGTTACCTGTCCAGTCTCTAGATATGTTCTTAGCTGGGCACTGCTCTTTTAACAAAAGAGGTGTTTCTGCTCCTTGTAGAGGCAAGGACTGAAGAGGGAAGTGCTACTTTTTTTTAGGGAGCCATGAAAACCTCATTAGTGTTTATAAATATGTAAAGGGTGAGTGTCAGGAGGATGGATCCAGGCTCTTCTCAGTGATGGAAGGTGATAGGACAAGGGGCAATGGGTCCAAGCTGGAACATAGGAAGTTCCATCTTAATATAAGGAGGAACTTTTTCACTGTGAAAGTGACATATCAGTGGAACAGGCTGCCCAGAGAGGTTGTGGAATCTCCTTCTCTGGAGACATTCAAGACCCATCTGGACACATTCTTATGTGATCTAGTCTAGATGATCCTGCTTGGGCAGGGGGGTTGGACTGGATGAACTTCGAGGTCTCTTCCGGCTCCTGATATTCTGTGATTCTGTGATCATCAAGCCCCAAGGACTGAAAAAAGAGCAGGGATGCAGAGCCTATGTCTGCAGAGCCCCTCACTGAAAGAGACTAGTAGAAGTGCAGAGATTGCCTATGGAAAAATCATGGTTTGTTTATTTACCAGATGAGCTGAAGCATTGATAGACTTTCCATTTACACTGCCCTTCCCATGATCTGCATGCCTTTCCAATCCACTTAGAAGATAATTGAAAAAATCACAGATACAGGGGTAACAGCCTCTATGCTGAAGATTTGAAGGAAAAACTGTATTGTCCTTCGTGGAAGCTAGAAATGATCCAGTATTATGGTCTTCAAGGGTTATTATCTATTACTCTTCCCACTTCAGTACAGCCAGCAGCCTAGTAATATCTTTTCTTCATAGTTTAGAAGTTTAACTACAATATATGGAATACAAACAATTAATATCTATGTGAATTATGCAATAGATATGGAATATAGGAACACCCTGTAGCACTTGAACTCAACAGCCTAAGCTATCGTTTATCTACAGAGGTAAATCTGCTTAATCAGACCTTTTGGAACAGCTTGTTTCCATACTTTTGCAGTGCTGCACATAACACTGTTGGTTCTGTTGACACAGAAATATCATTATCAAATTAAAACAGACAGCCAGTGACTTAAATCAGTCAATAAAAGGTTTTTCCTGTACTACTGAGAAATAGCAAATATTGCCAATATAAACACATTAAGAAAGCATTTTTAAAAGTTAGTCAGCATTACTGCAGTATTATTGCCACTCAGCTGGAAAATACTAAAGAGTTGGCATTTGCAAACCAACACTTTGAAACCAGCACTTAATTCTTTAGTTCAATCTCTATGTAATATAGCAATGCAACAGTCGATCCAGGATTATGTCTCACAGCATGCTTTTTCCCTTCCACTACAGAAAGTTAGCATCTAATGCATTTCTAATGCAAAGACTGTCAGAAAGCTGTGAGCATTAAAAATTACCTTCTCAACTACCAGAGAAGCTAATTTTGTTTCAAGTTTAAGGAAAAAAATGCAGTAAAATATTGGAAGACAAAGAGCAGTGTTTTCACTCCACACACCTTTTCTTCTTTTTTTTTTTTTTTTTTTGAGCATATACTATGTGTATTTGAATAAAAATGTTGAGAAATCAAATATATAATGGCTACTCAGACTGTATGAATGTAGTGCATGCTCTTAAACAGCACTTTAACGAGTGCTGGGAAGAGTCTGTACAGTTCTTGAGCACAAAGTTTTCTGGCTTCTTTCAACTTAGCCGGTGAGTAGGTGTGCGCCTATGCCAGCTCACCTCATCTCTGCCGTGCCGCCCGGCTTCCTTTTTCTCTACCTTCAGTTCATGTAGGAAGAGAATCACATTCCCAAGCATTTTGCCAAATGAAACTTTTCACTTCAAACACCAAAAAGCAGGGATTGTATCTGACAGGTTTTGCCCTCTCCGTCCAAAAGCATCAACCACGGTTGAAGGTTTTAGCTGGTGTTATAACACAACAGAATTAGAATGAATCTCCTTGATACAAACCTGTGTGTTTCCCAGACTACTGACTGTCACCATCAGGCCAGTCACTGGAGCGATGCAGCACAACCGTGGAGTGCGGTGGAAGTCAGTCCCAGCATCCCTAGCACACTAAATCTTATCTGTATCTCACCGAATTGTTTTTATAGTTCTCAAACTAATTACTTTCTTCATTGCTTCTACAAAATATATTACGATCCAGGTGCTGCTACATTCTGAAGTGTTTTTGTAAGTAGCTTTAAAATCATTTGTCACAGAAATGAACTTGGCACATTCCTTAATACCTTTATTTTTTCTAATTGTAAATCATACTTCCTTGGTCAAATGTAATCCATAATGCTCTTCTGGACTTCAACCAAATAATAAAACTATTGATACAGAAACTACAATTGGATTTCAAATCTCTACAGATTATCGGGATAACATTGGAAATGCTTTCTTGTCACATGCCGAAGCATTGCACTTACAAAATGTCATCTTACTCTCTGTGGTGGGTTCAGCCTGACTGGAGGCCAGATGCTCCCCAATGACACTATCACTCCCCTCCTCAACTAGACAGGGGAGAAATGATATAACGAAAGGCTCATGTGTCAAGATGAGGACAGAGAGAGGTCACTCGCCAATTACCATCATGGGCAAAACAGACTCGACTTGGAGGAATAAATTTAATTTATTAACAATCAAATCAGAGTCCAGTAATGAAAAATAAGAACAAATCTAAAAAACACCTCCCTTCAACCCTCCTTTCTTCCTAGGCTCCTCTTTACTCCCAAATTCTCTCCCTCCTCCTGCCAAGCAGCACAGGGGGACGGGCAATGGAGGTCGTGGTCAGTTCATCACACATTGTCTCAGCCACTCCTTCCTCATCGGGCAGAGCACTCCTTTTTTGGCTGCTGTTGCACAGGGTTTTTTCCCTCTTCTTAAATATGTTACCCCAGAGCTGCTGCCACCACAGCTGATGGGCTCAGCCTTGGCCAGCAGTGGGTCTGTCTTGGAGCCAGCTGGCATCGGCTCTATCAAACATGGGGGAAGCTTCTGGCAGCTTCTCACAGAAGCCACCCTTGCAGTCCCCTGCTACCAAAACAGTGCCTTGAAAATCCAATACACTTGCTCTGTACCTTATCTTCCAATTGGATAACCAAAACTAAACCATACATCTCTAAACTGCCCCATTTAATTTAAACTTGGAAGGATAAAGGTGTCCATATGTACAAATATGATGACAGAGTTGGAAGTTTTAGAAAGAAAAAAAGTTGCCCCAAAAACTTCCCAAAGTTACTTTGTGCAACTCTTCAAGCTGCATCCCAAAATACTCAACCAGCTTCACCCTACCTCAGCAGATCTAAAAAAAACAGATGACAAGTGAAGCATTACCAGTATTGGATGCAAATAAAATAGGACTTGTTAATATTGTGTTGGGAAAATGTCAGAGATCACAGGAAAACTGAAACAAAAAGTTAAATTAATTAGGACACAAATGCTGCCAATGCAGAATAAGTAATAAATACGTAGATGTCAACCACCTGCAAGACACTTCCTAAGAAATTCAACTACATACATACAGCACAATGTTCTACATTAATAACTCCAATGATTTTTTAATGTTTTTGTTTTATAATTCCAGCTCCTCTTGCCTGTCTGGATTTCCTCACCTGAGTGTCTTACAGACTTGAGAAATGAATCTTTGCATCACGCTGTACAACAAGGGCTTTGCAGACAACATGGGAGAGCTGTTAACTGCAGGATCATTCATGTCCACAGGCAGGTTCTCTGGTAGAAGGTCAAGTTCTTTTCAGAGTCTGAACTACAAAGCTCTTCAACCCTAGAAAAGGTTTTTGTTTATTTTCCGTTTACACTGAAAACAAATTTGTTAATTGTGTCACCCCCACAAACAGCTACAAGTAGCACAGATGTGCCGTGGACACGACTGATGTGACTACTGCACATCAAACCATGACTGCAGCTCTGTCACTGTGACTAATGATTGTGTGACTATAGTCAGTGGTATCCATCCTTATTATTGAAATATATACTTATTATGCAAGCTTTTACTTAAGGAAATAATTTCTAGATGTTAGCAACAGGATGTAATAATGTTTACTCTTTCTCTTGGAGCTCAAGAAAGGACATCAGTGGCTTGCCTTGTAGCAATGATGTATGACATGGCATGGCTATGGAGAATAAATTAATTCTCTTGAGAGCAGAAACTGTAATGCGGTCGGTGCTGGAGTGACAGTTGAAGTTCCTGCTCTTCCTTAAGAAAGCACTTAGGCATCCTGACTCCAGAGAAGAGAGCACGGGTAAGAGGCTGCTATTCCTCTCCTCAGCTTGCCTGAAATGCCTCAGGCTTTAAACCTTTACCTCAGTTGGCTGAAGTGAGGCAAGCCTTATGTATTATGTAAGCGGGGGGCCCTTGCATATTATTGCTTAAAAAAAGACAGCCACACTTAAAATTTATTTTCCTTTTTCGCACTAAAACACTTTAGAAAATGTTTGAGTGCCAGATAGATGATCCAAGTATCTTCCTTTCCTGAAAAAGATATGTTTGAATTATCTGCCATTCTCAGTTCACAGACTAAGTCCCAGCTCAAAGCTGTGCTGTTTTTCAAAAAAAGCTTTGCATTTTATCGTTACGCTAGTAGCCATATCAATTTTTTTCACTGTCTCTGTGCAGTCCATGTACTCTAGGTTCTTAATAAAAAGCTAATGTAGGATTTATTGGTTATGTTTTTAATATACTGGGCCAAATTCCCAGTTCATTATTGCTTGATGAAATAACAATAACATTAAAATGTGTTAGGTTATTTTAGTTATTAACTTATTTTTGCTATTAATTTAACTTTTACACAGTTATAGAGATCTTACCATAATCTTCATGTAATTCCAGGGCAAAGCAGATGGGATACTGTAAATCAAGATAATTTTAAGGTCCTCCAGTCTAGCATAACAGTCGCTTTCCTGCCAGATAACCAAACCAGCAAGAATAGGTTAACTGCTTTGTTTGGGATCCATCCTCTGACAGGAGAAAAGAACAAATGTTCCTTCTTGGAGCAAAGCTTTGTCCTGAAAAGTGTTAGACACTGTTCTTGGTCCAGCAGCTAAGTATCTAAAGACTTTGATAAATGAGGGCCAGAGCTCTCAGCACCTGTCAGGAGCGTGTTTGTTGTGAGGCAGCCTCATGCGCGGGATCCCTGCTCTTCCAAATGAGCAGAGTGCTACAATAGGTGGTTCAGTTAACAGAGGGGAAGAAAACCCTGCTGAATGTAAAGGCAGATTTGAAGTCCTCACATCATGCAGAGTCTTTTTAAATATACCTTGGATTAAATCTACAATGCCCAGGTGTCTGAATCACCAGTTGAGAGAAATTATTTTGAGATATCAGAACCAAATTGGTTCAAATGCCACCTAGTTTTAAAAGAAAAGATTCAGGAGATGAACTGCTGTACCTTAACCCCATAAAAAGGAATTAAGGAGCTTTGGGTGGGAGGGAAAGAGAGGACTGCAAGGATGACAAGAGCTGCAGAGCAATCAGGTCTAGTTTTCTTAACCATCTGAGAACTTTAGGACATAAATAACTTACCATGCCAAAGCTGGTATGAAGAGGTTAATGTCAGTCCTAATACAAAAGAAAAAATGTGAGATTTACAGTTGCAGAGTGGAATCCATGGACAAGATAAATTATATATATTTCATTCATAGTGTTATTCATATATAAAACATGACATAGCTTCTTAAAAATACATTACAGCAGGTTCCATGAAAAAAATGTAGCCGAGGGAAAAAATTACAAACTGAAAGTGTGGTTGATAAAGCACTTTATCACTTTACCATTTTATTTCTTTAAAACTTCAAAATTAAATTCTAGTATGGACCATGTCATGATTTCTTGATCACAAACCCCTTTACTTTCTTTAGAAATCCAAGGCTGAACACAGAAAGAGGTTTCCTGGTTATTAAAGAAAGTAGGTCACTGGTTTCTGCATTCAGATACATTCAAATAATGTGGCTTTTTAAACTTTAAACACATCTTATGGTATATAACCCCCAGTAAGGAATGTGCACTTTGCTGCATATGAAAATACTGCTCGAGACACCAAGACGTTTGATATACTGCACATGCACCAATCATTAATTTTTCCCTGACAATTTATATGCATAGCTGTTGGGTTATCCAAATATAAACTTGCACATACCCTGAGAGTTTGGAAAGTTCACGCCCTTTTTAAATGCAGGCAACCTCTCTTCCCCATGAATTCCCATTTGGCCTTCATACTGCACTTGCCAGAGGGCTGAAGCTCGGCAGGTGTGGTCTTTCTCTCAGTTTTTCCCAGTGGAAGTTTTATAGGAACTTCTTGCACATATAAAAAAACACAGAAATGTTTGCTGGATCAGGACCTCATTTTTAAAACTCTCGACTGCAAGGAGTTTTATTATACACTGCACATCCTCAATCTAGATTGGAGCACTGAAACAGGCTGTCCAGAGAGGTTGTGGAGTCTCCTTCTCTGGAGACACTCAAGACCAATCTGAATGTGTTCCTGTGTGACCTAATCTGGGTGATCCTGCTCAGGCAGGGGGGGTTGGACTAGATGATCTTTCGAGGGCCCTTCCAACTCCTGACATTCTGTGATTCTGTAATCGGGGTCCTACATGCCAGAAAACATTAAATAATAACTGCACAGTTCTAGAAAAGCCATAGGATAATTCTGGAAACCAAAAGAAATTTAGGACACTCAACACTTTGCATGATAGGCTCTTATTTACCAGGTTTAATGTTTTGCAAAAGAAAGTAAAAAAGTATGGCTACCTGTTTCCAGGTAGGTGACAAGAAGATTATTCACCTGGTCTTTACAAAGTAGTTTGGAGATTAAGTGTGGTGCAAAGGCTACGTGTTATTAAAACAGGAGATCTCATTGCATCTTTGTACTGTCGTGTTCACTAGGATATTATAATTAAAGTGGCCCTCCCCTGAGCTGGACGACAGCTTCTGTTCCTGGCCCAATTTAAAATATGTTTATAGCTGAAACTGAACATACCAACATCTGGCCTAAAAGTAAGAACCTTATGAAATCAGATACTATTTTAAAAGAAGTTAAAATCAACACTTTGTGATGCAGGGAAGTTACCCCCACACACACACCTTTCAGCTGAACAGTTTGTTCAAAGCCCCAAGTCTGAACTCACTGCATGTCCCATGTAGCTGGTTCTCAGAAGAAACCTTTGGGGATCCAGGTCTAAAAGACACATTGGATTATAACTCAGTTGGAATATACTTATTTATAGCAGGAAATAAATCAAATTAGCTCAGTTTTGAAGCACACATAATCACAGAAGTCAAAACAAGTATGTACTATAATTTCATCTATAGTCAGTCACAAGAATAAAAATTATAAAGATGCTACCTGCTGAGTTACCTATTTCATGGATGCACTGTGTGAACCATGACCTCCACCCTTCTGTAAAACTCCATTCCAGTCCACCTAAATTTCAGTAATTAACGTATCCACAACACACAGTTAAAAAAAAACCAACCCAAACAACCGGGGACTCTTGGCACAGGAAGCAATTAATTATTTTTCTTATTAGCAGTTATTCTGGTAACAAAAGGAAGAAAAAAGCCCACTACCTTTAGTTGACTGTTTTAGGAGGCAAGATCTTTGCCCTTATGGTGGAGAAGTTAATGTGATAAAGAATACTGACATATCCCTTTAACATATATTAATAGTACCACCTATATCCCTTTTTTGTTTCCTCATCTCCAAATCCACCCCCTGAAGTCTGCATTAGCAAGGATAAGTCCGTGCTAAACCTTATACCCATAGCACTATGATTTCTGTGGAGCACAGCCCACATTTATTGTGCTGTACTGACTGGATTTGGTTTGGGACCAGTCTGCATCACGTCTGTTGCCTTTCCTCATCCTTCCTCTAGATGTGTTTGAAGGTATTTGTCAAAATCCTTCATATTTAGTTTTCTACTTGTTTCTACTTGATTTCTACTAAGCTATAACTAGTAAATTGTTGTGATATATTTCTGCTTATAAATTTATTGTCGAACAGCACCTAGTGAGACCACACCATCTAGGGATTGAAAACCATAACTATTTCTTTGCGGCATGCTGGATATTCACAATAAATTCATGACTACCCCTCTGTAGACCACTGCTTCTATTCCAACAGAATTAGCATTATACAGTAGGATCACTCTTAGGCTGACTTGAAATGACTGATTGGTTCCTAAGTGTCTGAGCACCTCATTAGTGCAGAGTTAAGTTGCCACCATGCTCCAAAGTAGAGCTATGTGCATACTGTATACATCACCTCCAATCCTGATCAGCGTTGTCCAATCAACAATTGAAACAGTTGCAGCCATGGAGGTTTTGTGGTTTGACCAAAGATTATGCGTATCAGAAATAGGACAAGTTCTGGTTTTCAGAGAATGAGGAGCTCGCTCTTTGTAGGGAAGAGGATAATACTTATGCCCACTGTTCAGTTCCTGCAAATAATGTCAGCGTTTATTACCATCAGAGCAAGTTCATCAGAACCATTCCAAGAACTACAGAAAAGATGTATGCTGTCAGGATTTTGAGAGAGTCTTGTCTTTTCTGACTCATGAAGCTATGTCCTTATGTCAGAGAGCCTGGCAAAAGAAAGTCTGACTGTACGCCTACAACTAGGGGAGGGAGGCGGAGTGAGATGCGGTTCAGAAGCCCTTGCAACACCGAGTGTGTAATGAAACAGTAGATTATATTTAATCCAAATATTACACAAACACACACTGGATTACTCTGATTTACTTAACACCACTAAGAAAGAGGCCACTGAGCTATTGTGGATCGTTCTCTGAAAACTGGCACAGAATTGTAGAGGCAGTAATAAAAGTTAATACAGTTTCAAAAACTATTTATATGCAGAAACTGAAAAGGAAAGACAGATTATGACCTTGATGTGGCATAAAGTCATGTGAAATACACTTGCATCTTGGACACTGTCTGCATAATATGGTCATCTCAACTCCAAGGAGTTTTAGCAAAAACTAGAAAAAATATAGAGGGTGGGCTGAGGTACAAACCAAAAATTTAAATAGTTTAAGGCTTCAGTTTAGAAAAAAAAGCTGCAGAGGAAGAAAACACAGTTCTCTGTATCTTGATGTGTGTGAAGTGTATAAACAGGTAGTTATTATTTATAATTTCTCCTACTACAAAAGCAGGCATCATCCAACAAAATTTTCATATGTGACCTGAGAACACATCCCACCATGTATTTTAAAACAATTCATTGCTCATTATGAAACTGGCGGCCCAGAGAGGTTGTGGACTCTCCTCTGGAGTCATTCAAGACCAATCTGGACATATTCCTGTGTGATCTGGTCTAGATAATCCTGCTTGGGTTGGGGTGGAGGGTGTGTGGACTAGATGATCTTTTGGGGTCCCTTCCAACTCCTCACATTCTGTGTGATTCTGTGTGTGCGATTCTAAATTCATCTCACCTGGACATTGTATAAACACAAGCACAGGGGTTCAATAAAGAATCAGACAAAATTCATTTCTATTAAATGTGGTGGTCTGCTTGTAAACTCTGGCTCAGGAAATCCCCTAGTCCCTGCAAGATATTGCTGTGAACTGAGAGGAATGTTACGTTTCCTATGATCTCTCACAAGGAAACCACCCCCATTCCCCCCACCCCAGTTGCTCCTAAAATCAGGATTTTGAGAGAGATGGCTCTTTGATCAGACCAAGTATGACACACCAGAAGGTTGTACCGTCATTCAACAGGATTTAGACAGGTTGGAGAGCTGGGCAGGGAAAAATTGAATGAAATTTAATAAGGACAAGTGTAGGGTATTGCATCTGGGGAGGAACAACCCCAGGTACCAGTATAGGTTGGGGACTGGCCTGTTGGAGAGCAGTGCAGGTGAGAGAGACCTGGAGGTCCTGGTAGATAGCAGGATGACCATGAGCCAGCAACATGCCCTTGTGGCCAAGAAGGCCAATGGCATCCTGGGGTGTATTAGAAGGGAGTGGCTAGCAGATCAAGAGAGGTCCTCTTCCCCCTCTACTCCGCCCTGGTGAGACCTCACCTGGAATATTGTGTCCAGTTCTGGGCCCCTCAGTTCCAGAAGAACATACAACTCCTTGAGAGAGTCCAGCGCAGGGCCACCAAGATGATGGAGTGGAACATCTTCCTTATGAGGACAGGCTGAGGGAGATGGGTCTCTTTAGCTTGGAGAAGAGGAGATTGAGGAGTGACCTCATTAATGTTTTTTAATATGTAAAGGGTGAGTGTCACGAGGATGGAGCCAGGCTCTTCTCAGTGATGGACAGTGATAGGACAAGGGGCAATGGTTCCAAACTGGAACATAGAAAGTTCCATCTTAATACAAGGAGGAACTTTTTCACTGTGAGGGTGACAGATTACTGGAACAGGTAGATTACTGCCCAGAGAGGTTGTGGAGTCTCCTTCTCTGGAGACATTCAAGACCAATCTGGACATGTTCCTATGTGATCTACTCTAGATGATCCTGCTTGGCAGAGGGGTTGGACTAGATGATCTTTCGAGGGCCCTTCCAGCTTCTAATATTCTGTGATTCTGTGATTCTATTAATTTAAGTTTATGCATTAGACATGTAATATTTTACTGCCAGCAGAATAATTTGGATGCTGATCATGGTGGTTCATATTGTCCATACAATTTTGGCACACTGAGCCGTACATCTATGCAAGGGTAAAGTGGGTTTGCCTGCTGCAGTTCTGTGGTGCTAGACCTGATATTATTGTCACAGCAAGGCTGAGCCCAGGTAGTTAATCATGAAAAGATGCTTTCTGTGCTCACACTCTGGCAACACAGAGGGATGGAGGATAATAAGATGCTTTCATGTTGGCATATAATGGTGTGAGGGCTTAAAAGATTCTCTTAAAGGCACTCTTTTCCCTAGCAGGGCCTTCCTTTTGAGGCATGTTGCAGCACAGAATGCATGGCCTATATGGAGGTGAGATTTGCTGAAAATATATGATGTTCTGGTTTTAATGGAGATTTAGAGGTTTGGGGTAATAGCATATGAGAAATCCATGGTGTGAACTTCCCTTAAAGAGTTAGGAGGACTCTACAAGCACTAACGGTAGGTTAGAGTAAAAAGTACTAATATGTAGCTTTTGTAGACATGCTGCTCTCTCCTGTTAAGATTAAAACAATTCAGGGATTTTTAATTTTTTATTTATGTTACATAAGCACTCGTAAACAGGTTTTGAGTAGTGCTTTTCTTCAGGAAATCTCTTCTTGCTTCTGACAAGTATGAATCAATGGAACAGCTCACAAACTTAATCAAGAATGTATCTGATTATTTGCCATGTTAGATAAGTAGTTCTCTATGGCATTGTTTTTATCAGTCCACTCCATGTACTCTACTTAGACTTTCCCATTTACTCCTATTTCTCCCTAGAGCTTGCTAATAGCCCAAATTTATTTAATTTTTGAGTAGCATTTCCTGAAATAAATAAACTGTGCCCTTCCACTGTCCCTTGGAGTTAATTATGTTAACTGGGGCAGCTATTCTTTGTACATTTTATAAAACACTGAAACTCTCATTTGAACTAGGCCACTAACTAATTGCTATGCACAAGCAACAACGCCACATTATTTCTGAAACGCTGTCATCATTGTCCTGTAACTGAAAACCCACAGTAATGGTGAATTATCTTGTGCGTGACCACTTCAAATCAGAAAATTTGCCGCTTAAAGTCTGTAATTTCCTCCCTTTGGCATGACAAAAAATATTAGATACTTTTACAAATTAAACTTCAGAAGAAATAAACTTGACATTGTACAAGGACATAATGCTATTTTCAAATTGTTGTGAAAGCTAAAAAAGGCAACCAGGTTAATCTTCAAAATACTGTCTTAAAAATCCTTTTGGATTTCTCATACCTGAATAATCACAAGGTTGA
This sequence comes from Heliornis fulica, assembly GCA_013399135.1. Classification (NCBI taxonomy): domain Eukaryota; kingdom Metazoa; phylum Chordata; class Aves; order Gruiformes; family Heliornithidae; genus Heliornis; species Heliornis fulica. Next base: position 340,186 of record VXBZ01008805.1, on the reverse strand, counting down.
GAATTACATCAAAAAGTAACTGGAGAGAAATGCTCTTCTCTATCCTCCAGTGGAGTGGGAATTGAAAAGAACCACCTCTGGGGGCTATTCACGAGCTCTTACTCAAGGGTTGTCTTTTAGGTGCTAAGCTTGGTAAAATGATAAACAATTTTATTTTTCCTTTATGTTTTGTATTCATGATGAAGTTGTCCAGGCCTTTTACAGATTATTTACAAATCAGGCATCAGACCCATCAACATCCATGAGTCCTTGTACCTCATCTACAGACTCCTGTTAAAGCAGAGTGGCAGCAACACATTATCTCAAGAAACTTGTGCCTCATTCTTCTTCCCTGCTGATGCAGATGGTTTTAACTTTTAATTGGTCTTGTCTAAATGATTTGTACGCAAAAAACCCCAACCTAAGTAGGGCTGGAATCTCATGCGCCAAACCTCTGGTGCTTTGGCAAGGGAACTGCATGTAACGGACCCCACACAGCTTCCTTTGCATGAGGAAGGGTTTCTGATGAACTAGGAATTGCGCTTGAGCTTCTGCCAACATTTTCGTCAGAAGGTTTGTTTCTTAACATTGCTAATGATTTGGAAAACAAAATGGAGTTTTCCATTTACCAAAATATTTATGGTGATTAGCACATGGAAAAGAAAAAGCCCCTCACAGGCTCCCCAGATCATCTGCCTTTTTATAGGAGAGGAAGTAGTTAAAAGAGGAAAATTTCTGAGGGTGCTTTGTCAGTTGCTAAACCATTTAAAATTACTGTGCCAAACATAACCACAAAAGCAAACAATGGGAGCACACTCGCTAATACTATTCCAAAATTATCCTAAAGGTGCTGAAACTGTTTGGAATTATGTCTGTAATTGGCAGAGTTGTAAGAATTCACCACGTTTTCATAAACAACGGAAGAAGCCTCACAGAGTTACCAGTCTTGTTGATGAAACATACATCTGATACAGTAATTTAAGTAAAAATGCTGTTTGGGGCCTTTTTCTAAATCCTATTATTCCTAGCAAGACAGTGAACTCCCAGTATTAAGATACAAATCATACCATAAAGTCATAGTAATTTCATTTTGGCATTAAACAATTTTCAGTTCCACATTCATTTTTAGGGCAACTAAAATGAAGCCAAGAAAAATTTGTTCCAGGACACTAAACTAAACAGTCTAAAAAAATTTTAATTCTAGTAATCTGAAACATACTTCCACTCATTATTTCTAAAATAGCTGAGATAACAATATGTGTGCACATCTAAATTTCTAAAATTGTGTGCAGTGTTAAACGAAGGCATCTGCATTAGTGATGAAAAAAACAGCACTATCAAAATTTCATATCTTACAGATAAACAGGGTTGGAATTTATAAATATTTTAAATTCTTCATCACCAGCCAATTCAGGAAATTAATTTTAAAAGGATATTTCAAGGAAGATTTGCTTCAAGCATTTTGTGTAGTTTGAAGAGAAGAAATGTAATTTTCCACAACTTTATGTAGGTCATTTAAGTCACTCCAGACTGTCTGCATATTCAAAATAGAAGCATTTTCAGATTACCTTTGGAAATCTGTTACTGCTCACATTAGATTTCTTCTTGTGTGATTAAATGACAATGAAAGCAGTGAATAGGCCTCTACAGTCTGAATTTTTGGGAAGAATTATTTGAAAACTCTGCACACTCATATAAATACTGAAAAATGTTTGGATGTTTACTTTGAGCAACATTTAATCGCCTTGAATCATTAGGCCAGAATACCCTCTGAAAACATGCTGCACTGTAGCATACACATTTCACTTGCCTTGTGCTAGATTTACTATGAGGCCACAGCCATGGCCTACAAATCAAAAGAGTAACACCGTCACGAGGGAGAATTAAATTCTCATTCTAACTCAGGCATACTGTGAAGCACAAATGAATGGCTATGTAGGCATGCAATCACTTCTGTGAGTCTCTCCCTAATTTGCAGCTGTCTTGACAGCTGATGAAAGTTGCTAACAATACCACGTATCAGTGGATATTCTCACAGGCCTTCAACACACCCAGCAGCATGTGTTGGCCAGGTACGGCTTCATATCCTGCAATGCTTTGACTATGCAATGTCAACTAATAAAAATGGCAACAGGCATTTTTAATGTTTTATTATATTTATGAATATCTCATGTATGTGTTATACTGAAATAATTTTAGTATTTCTATGAATGCAGTGCCAGATTCCAAAATTGTGGTCTTAAGTTATTTACCACTATTTGTTGAAGTTAAAGAGTTTAATTAGATCTAAGGAATGTAGGATAAAAACCTGGCAAGAAAGGGATAAAGTGTGAGGGGTATGAAGACAGTTCTGGATAAAAATCCCATGGGTCAAAGAGATACATGCCTGACTAGAAAAAGAGACAGAAATAGAGGAGCAAGATCACAGAAAGTTGGTGAATTCCTGAGGAGGAACAGCCTTTTGTGGCTATGATGAAATTCCTGTAGAAATGTCTGCATGTTCAGAGAATTTGTCATTCTCAGCAGTGTACTACCCACAGAATCACGTAACAGCCCAGGTTGGAAAGGATGTCTGAAGTTCATCCGGCCCGACCTCCTGTTCAAAACAATCAGAACTTCAAAGCCAGACTGGGTTGCTCAGGGCCCTGTCTTGTCAAGTTTTGAAAATCTCCAGGCATGAAACCCCTTGACCTCTCTAGGCAGCGTGCTCCAGAACTCAGTACCTTTCTCGTGGGAAGTGCCCAGCTCAAGACCAACTAGATGTTCTCCAGGTGTACCTTGCTGTGGACACCTCTTGGCATCGCACTCATCTGTGACAAGATCTTCCTGGCAACTGTCTGCCATGCTTGGGGGTTGCCCAGGGGTTTCCCATGTGGGCCATCATGGCATAGTCTCACAAAGCCAGGGCTCATCCCTCAACCCCCAGTGAAGAAGGAGGTAGACTGGGGTCAGCTAGGGGCAGCTCCACATCCAGGTCTGCTGCAATGTTGAGGCTGGTTGAAGGTTGAGCTGAGACCATGAAGCAGGGTCAAGTCTGGTGAGGGTAACCAGGGTCAGATACAGCCCCGTGATCACCGAGTGAGTCTATAGTGATGAGGTTGGCCGAGGCCTGGCTGGGAAGCCAGCCCACGGGTAGTCAGGGTACAGGCCAGCAGGGCCCATGACCAAGCACTGGAGGGGTTGGGGTGGATCTGGGGGCTGCTGTTGCCATGGTGTCACTGGGGCAGAGACTGATGGCCTTGGGCTACTGAAATGAAGTCCTGGGCTATGGGCAGGGTTGGGGGAGCCCTGGTGTGTGTGTGTGTTTGTGGACAGTGATAGGAATGACGGTGCCCATGGGGTGCTGGCACTTTGGGCATTTCAAGACTACCATTAGATTCCTCTCTTAACTTCAGCAGTGCATTGTCTAGTTTAATATTTGTTTTTTTTTAAATCCACCTTTGTGTTACAAACAACTTTTAGAGAATAACAATTTGTCAAAATTAAAATTAAACAATAACCTTCTCCTGCTTACGCTGTTTAATTTTTCTTCTCCTTCAGCTTAACTAACTAAAACCACGCTTCTCCATGATCAAAAAATGAACTTCATTTTGAAATTACCAAGCACAAGTCAGGATTGCTAACACTGCTGCAAAATGTTTACGTAACATGGGATTTAAAAATGCTTCAGTTCTATTTTTGAATCATTAAACAATTCACCTTTTTTAAAGCTAACCTTGTGTTTCTGCCAAATTTGACTTGATATTGCCAACTGGTTCAGCCTGCAATCCTGCAGGAGGGGACACGGGGTTATATGGGATCACAAACCCAGTGTGAGTAAACAATGTTGCCCTATTGCAAAAAAAGCAAACATTGTGCTGAGAAGTATCAGGTGAATTGCCATGGGTAGGACATGTGAAGTAAAGCTGCAGTTGATACAGGGCTGGATAGGTCTTGGCTGGAGTACCATGACCCATAGAAAGCACCCAACAGTTATCTTCTGTTGGTCATGCACAGACTACAGATCTTGATGGGGTAGGTCAGACATGACAGACAAAACCACACTTAAAAAGGAGTTAATTGGATGCTCTCTTTCTCTTCTTCTGGACTGGTAGCCCTGGAAGCTAACCCCTCTCCAGTGCCACAGCAGTATGTGGAGATCCAAGACGCAACAGTGGTTCAGACAATGGTTTGAATGGGTCCAAATCAGTCACAGTATGACACAGGGATATTTCCCAAGTTCCATTCTGAAACATTTAAACTGAGTCAGTTCTCTTAGCTATTTCAGCAACAAGGAAATATTTCTTTCCGCTACTTCACTCTTCTTGCTATTGGCTTGTCAAAGCAGGTTAAGAAGTCTCATTTATTGGTGCTTTTTAACAATAGACTGAGATACAATGGTACAGAAGATGACCACTTTTTTTTTCTAGGACTGTTCAAAGCACAGCTTTTCCTATATTCATAGTATGTCTGGAGGGATTTGAAAGAGACAAGAAGTTACCAGAAAGTTTCAAATTAATTCATTAAACTTAAGAATAGAGTGGGTGGGAGGAAACTGAGAATACAGGTACTTATGAAAAAACATGAGTAGGAGTTTTAAAAGCCTACCATATAGAAATCCTTTGAGGAATACAATTAGGTACCTACCAGAAGGGCAAAGCCACTGTTATTTTCCATCAAAAACACCTCAAAAATGTACCCTGCTCACTAATCATTTATCTGAACATGGCCTAACATTTGCAAAAAATACCTGTATCACGTACGCAGCCATAACAATATGATCACTTACAAAGGCCTTATTTATATTCTTGTAATACAGCTTTATTGTGCAATGCAGTCTTCTGTTGGAATAGCCACCTCTGCAGATGTAACTGCTGAACATTCCTCCTTTGGCCTATTTTGAACTGGTTTTGTGGTTCAAATATTGTGAGGTCCTGCAAGAATCACTCTCAAATTCATCTTGTGCAGAGATACTCTGCAAGTGCAGTACAAATGCACCATAAAATTTGCAGGGGGTTATAAACACTAAATAGGAAAGCAATCACTAACAGCAGACTCAGACAAATAAATCCCTACTAATCCCATTAAATGCTAAAATGTTCCCAACATCCAATCAGAAGACTTCTACAGGTGACAGGAGACACTACGTCTTGTTTCTTTGGTCTCCCCTTTAAGCTGAAAAGTACTGTTATTCTTATGTCTCAGGGACACATTTATCCTAACAGATACCTATGATTTTGTTTTTATTAGTGTTTAAGCAAACAGAAATTAATTCTATTACAAGGAGGAGTGATTTTGTACTTAAAACACCGTAGCAAATGGTTTCTGAAGTCTGATTAACAAAAAAAAAAAAAAAATCCAGAGAAAGATAGCGGTTTCATTACCAACCTTTTATAACTGGGGCAAGGCAAGTAGGGACAAGTCCTTAGCAGGGGTCAGACCTCAGAAACAGGTACTCAGTGGTTGCAGTCACTTTTGGCATAAATCAGAGAGTTTTTTTATAGACAGTGTTGCAACACAAAGATAAAAATTACATCACTACACATTGCTCTCTCTTGGACAATAATATGCACTTAGGTTAGCATTATATATAGGAATAGTTTCAGTGTAACCAGAAAGAAAGGCAAAGTATGTTTCTATGTTGCTTTTTGTTTTTAACATGTCCGGGACAGACTTGAAACACTACCCTGATATCCCAGATACCTACTGAAGGTAATATTCAGGACTTGGGTAGGTAGACATTCAGGTACCCAGACAAATCCAAGGCTGGATATTAGTCACAAAGTCTCCAGGCTTAAAGTTTATTCAAAACTTTTTATTAACACCTCTTTCCATAATACTTTCGGAGATAGCAGAGTGAGGGTGAAGTTTATTTACTGAATTTTCTGCTGAGTTGCTATTCAAGTCTCCAGTAATACAGACTTGGAACCCTTCCAATATTCTTTTGTTAATTAACCCCGAATGAACTTTTTGGAGCTACTTAACAGGAAATTCAGGAAAAGCAAGATTCCGTGGGAACATTTTTTTATTATTATTTTAATAAGATATGAGGTAGTAGAATGGATACAAGGCCTGCAGATTAAACATGGAAAATTTAAGAACGCTACGGCATTTTGAACTGCTTGTTGCTGCTTGACGACAGAGAGCAAAGCCCTTCATTCTTGAATATTTTCATAGCCACATTTTTAAAGCTGTGCAACTTCTCTAGCAGAGTCACAGCATCCGTGCAGAAATGACAGGGATTTAGAGGAATAAAGCCACAACCATACAATTCACAACAAATTGTAGGCAAACAGTGTCAGAACGTGATGCAAGCGCCTGGGGACAGTGGTACAAACCAGCACAATGCCTCCTCTGCCCAAATTCTCTCCATCCTGGCCAGGCGTAAGCCCTGAGAGCACAGGTGAAAACAGCTCCCCCAGAGCCAGTGACATCCAACACGTGCGGATGTAAAGGGTGAGTGTCAGGAGGATGGAGCCAGGCTCTTCTCAGTGATGGACAGTGATAGGACAAGGGGCAATGGTTCCAAACTGGAACATAGAAAGTTCCATTTTAATACAAGGAGGAACTTTTTCACTATGAGGGTGACGGAGCACTGGAACAGGCTGCTCAGAGAGGTTGTGGAGTCTCCTCTGGAGACATTCAAGACCCATCTGGACACATTCCTATGTGATCTACTCTAGATGATCCTGCTCAGGCAGGTGGGGGTTGGACTGGATGAACTTTCGAGGTCTCTTCCATCTCCTAATATTCTGTGATTCTCTTTGGGGAAGGTTGAGTTTCATAATTTAACGACGGGACACGTGAAACTGGACTGTTTGTAAAGCACACAGGCCCCTCTCAGACAAAGGGTCCCCC
>VXBZ01008805.1:211511-332923 GCA_013399135.1 Heliornis fulica | reverse complement strand
GCTCTGCCCCCTCCCTCCCCGCAGGATCATCCCACCCCGTCGGGCGGTCACCTCAGCAGGAGGAGCTGCCGCCGCCGTCGCTTTGCCTCCTCCGCACCCGCAGCGACCTGACAGCAGCGCGCCGAGCCTCGCCATGGAAGCAGGGAAGACAGCCGAGAGGCGGGACGCCGGCCAGACCCTCCAAGTCACTATGAAGAGGGGCTATGAGGTGCTCCGCGACCCCCACCTCAACAAGGTAGGGGCGGCCGGGGCAGGTGCACCGCAGCGGCCGGGGTTGCTGGGCGCCNCACGCCGCGGCTGGGGGCCGCCTGCGAAGCCGGGCCGAGGCAGCAGGGGAGCCCAGCGGCCTGTCGCCGCCGCCACCTGTCGCGGCGCAGCGCCGGGGTAGCTCCCGGGCCGGCCCGCCCCCGCGCAGCGGCAGCCGGGCCGGGTACGCCGGTGGGCGCGGGGCAGCGGTACTTCCTGCGGGCTGGGCCAGGCTTCCTCTTCCTTCGGGACGGCACGGAGCTCGGTGTCGGCCCGGGCCCTGAGGCGCGGAGCTCGGCGCGGGCAGCAGCACGATCCCCTCCGCATCTTCCAGAGACGAGAAGCGGCCGCAGCCCGGGCAGGATGCGGCTAAAAGTTACGCCGCGCTGAGGCGCGTTCCTGCAGCCGTGCCCGTGTCTTTCCGGCACCCCCCCTTTTCCAGCCCGGTTTGCAGCGGGCACACCTGGCTCTTCGTGCCTTCCTATGTATTACACTCTGGCAGGTGGAAAAGGCTTTTTACCGCCGTTGTTCTGCTTGAAGCCCTAAAATTCAACTCCGTTTTTCCCCCTGCTCTGCATCAATGAATGCAGTCGGCACAGCATAAACCGTTCTAATTTGTTTAGGAATGCTAATTCACATTGATAAATCAAAACATGCTGATTTAATCTGGAATAATAAAAGCTAAGTAATTGTTTGCACAGTTCTGATAAAGATGCAAAGTTCAGATAGTAGAATGCCTTATTGGCCTAACGGGCCCTGCATTTGCTGCCAAAACGAAAAATTACTAAAGTCAAAGGTAGGTGATAAACCACACCTTGTATATGAAGTCTTGGTTTAGTTCTTAACCCCAGTGTTGTTCTTGCATATTACTTCTAATGCTTAGATCTGGTGCTCTGACTTGTACCTTTGCATCAGAGTGCATATAGTTATTTTACTTACTGCTGAGTCGTATAAATTGACAAAAAGTATGTCTCTGGTTTTACTGAATAGGTTGACTCATCAGTAAAAGCTCCATATATTAGCTACATGAATAGTGCTTTTATTAGTGTTGGTGCTCAACTACAAAGTTTCCTCAGAGGCTCTCTTACATCTGTGTGTACGTGCAGACCTGAGAAGGTCTCCTGAGGTCAGGTGAAAAGAAAAACTAACCAAAATGTAAAACTCCCAAGAAGAAGCCAATGAGAGGCTGTTTTGCTTGGGATAGATTTTAAGGAGCTGCAGTATTCATGGAAAAAGGTCTGAGTCATACTAGCCAGGGAAGAGAACCAAACAGAAAACAGGCCTTATCCTAAAATGGGTTTGTATAAAGAGTACTCAGAGGCAAAGCAGGCTCATTCTTACCTTTTCCACCTCAAACATAACAGCTCTTGCCTCTGAACAGTATATGTGGCAGTGGGGTGCTGTAGAGGAAGGGTCTTGCTTGATTTCCTGGCTTAGCCTTTACTTTTCCCTTCCCCCTCAGTTGTAGTATAGCATAGTATACATATGTACTGTACAGCAAAGAAACAGGAAAAAGCACTTCTTCATTAGCAGCCAAATCTACTCCGTCAATGCAGAGTTTGAGGTGAGAAAGGGTCAGTTGAAATCTCTGGTCTTTACACCTGTCAGGAGAGTCTGATGCTGGTCTGGTAAAGAATGAATAAGCCAGTTTTCTGACCGAGGTGGATTACACCTACTATGAATACATATACACACACCCCAATAGATATGTTTTATTGCCAGATATGGCCAATAAAATCAAACATGTTGAAGACTGCCAATGTGTTTGCTGATTTGATAGCTTGTGGCCTGGCTCTGTACATGGGAGCTGGTACTCCTAGTTCACTTTCCATTGCCAAGGCTGTTAAACAAGCATCAGATTGCAGAGAATTCAGCTTGAAGTAGATAAAATATCTCCTTTAATGATTCTAAAGTACAGGGATTGTTTGCAGTTCTGCAGAAGCGCCAGAACTTTTCTGCTATCTCCTGGGCCCTAAGAGCTGCAATTCCTTGGTATCAGCACTTTTTAATTTCTATGGTACCAGTTTTAATAGCCCTGTTTGCGTATACTTGGCAAAAGTAGCCTATAAGTCCTGAGTAGTGCTATCTAGCAGTAGAGAAAGATGATAAATAATGTTTTTGGGGTCTCTTAAGCCAGGAGAGTTGGCCTGTCCAACAGGTAAAGCTGAAGTGTGCTGCAATATGTGGAAGCTCGGGGCTTGTATACTCAAGTAAGGCATTCCTTTTCTCAGAGAAAATGAAAGGAAAACTTTACAGGGTACCATTTATACTAGACATCTTTAAAAACTGAGGTAAGAAGAAAGAAGGAGCTAGATATATTCTTTTTTAAAGTACTTGTCTCACTTTAGTGCCCTTATCATCCAACAATAAAGTTGGATTTCTGCACCCTCAGTGCATGCATTTTATATTCGTTTTATATTCAACCTTGGTGGCTGGTGAGAGAAAGAGCTGCCAGAATGCCAGAGTAAATACACCAGTGTCTTCTTTGTCACTTGCTCTTTGTTTCTACCTGGATGGCAAAATTTCTCAAACATAATAGCACTGAAGTGTATTGAAGCCCTAGGCAACATCTTTCTTAAACCTTTTGTTTTTCTTTGTGATTCGCAAACACATACAAACTTAACTGAGGAAAAACTTAAGAAAAATATTTGTGTGGGTTTATTTTGTTGTTTGTTGGAGGTTTTTTTTTTCCCTCCTGCTGGGACATTTTGCCTGTATATGAAACCATTTCTGCTTTTACAATGTCCCTGAGTAGTTTGCGTTGTCTTAGCAGCAGTGATGCATGAAAAATCATGAGGAACAGCAGATTGTAACACACTGAATTTAATTACATGAGTACAGGTATCCAAGTCTATCAGTAATTGTGATTCAGTTAGTAAAATGATGTTTTTAGGTCCATAGTGTTTTAAAGTGTATTTAGAACCTTTTGGCAGGTTTCTTTTTCCCTTGGGCAAATTATTTACATTGTAAGTAACAATTACAAGGAAAATAAAGAGTTTTCAGTACTTTTCACTGAAATAGATTGTATTAGAAACATTTGTTTCAGAGTTGTAACTCATCAGTTTACAGAGGATACAGAAGTGTGAAAGTAATTTGTTCCATTCCTACTGTAAATCTGATTCATATTTTATTTGGTATGTGAGTTTGCTATTTTGAAGCAGCTATTTTAAAGCTTCAGTGAGAAGGAAATAAGCAATTCAATCATACCTAGGTACTGGAGGGCTCTCTTCTGTCATCATTGCTAAGTGTAGTGTGCTTGTAAACTGGTGGTCTGTCTTCTCTCCTTCCAGTTGCACTAAAGCACTGTTGAATTTCAGAACAGACTGACTGATGGGGCTGCTTACTATCCAGGAGTTCCCAATCCCACCTGCAAAGGCACCTTAGCACCTCCTGTGCTGATGCTCTTGGATCTTACTGGATTCTCAACTAAGCAGTGATGTTAGTTGTCTGTGAGTTCTTTGACTTGCTATGGGATTTACTATACAGCAACCACACAGGAACAGACCAAAGGTCTATTTATCCCAGTGTCTTATTTCTGACAGTGGCTGAACTGGATCCATCAGGAGGAGTAAAAGAGCAAAGGATGCCTCTAGTGATGCTTTCTCAGAATAATCAATTCCTGAGAGAAGGAACAATTTATTAGGAAGCATTAATATCTTAACAACCCCCTATCAGACTATACAGACTATGTGTACTAATTTACTAAAAAAACAATTGTGAGTTTTTTGTTTTAAATTTCAAAATTGGAATTGTTATCTGAGCCAAAGAGAAGCACGGACTTACTGTTTTGCCCCTGTGTTTCAGATTGTAGGAAGAGAATGCTTGGGAAATACAGATATATTTTGTTCCATGTATAGCTAGTTGGTTCACTAACATCAAATCTTATTTGGAGAAAGTATAATCATGTGACTGGTGTGAGTGACACACAAAAGAGGTCTTATGACTTTGACAATTGTTGGTTACCCTGTAATAGACCTTAAATACCCCAAACCTCAGTGAAAAATCAGAATTCCAATGAGATTTTCTCTATGTGAAGCATAGAAGAGAATAAACATTTGAGAATCTCCTCTGAGTACATCTATTCCTTTATCAAATACCGATCAGTAGAAGTCTTTTTTTCCTTTTTTTTTTCCTTGGTACTGTTTGTATGTTCACATCTTAAACTTGCATGCACTTTGGCTGGGACCTCTGCAGTGGCCAGTGCTCACTGAGTGTTGCTTTTGCCTTAGCTATAGATAGATATTCTGGGAAGAAAACTGATGAGGCTGGCAATGGAGGAGGAAAATAGTCTATAAAATGGCATACTAGAAGCATCCATGTTAAGTATCCATTTGTAAAAAGGTTTTCTGGAAGTTACTTGAAATTCCAAGGGTTTATTTCATATGAAGTGGTAGTAGGTGTGACACTGTGTTTTAGACTGGAAGATGGTCAGCTCCGTGTGAAAGTAAAAGTGTAATTTGAGGAAATTTTTTTGCAGTGCAGTTGCTAACACTCTCCCTGTTGTCTGCCTTCTTTTTTCCTATAAACTTTTTGCCCTTCACAACTCTGTAGGTTTTAACAGTAATAACTTCCCGGTTCTTATCTCCATCAGATCACCTAGCAGAACAGTTCTGATCCTGATAGGGGTAAGCACGTGCTATTTTTCTGGTCTTTGACAAGACTAAATGGTATAGTAGTTATGCTAGCACAAAAAGCTAGATCAATCTGGTCTTTGTCTGAAGCCTTTCAGAGTGAATGTGTCTCGATTTTGCCTGTGTGCTTTGTGAGCACTGTCTTTTTGATCTATTACTAGGGTCTCCGACACAGAAGTTGCTGTTATGTGGAACTGCAGCTAAAATAGGAAGTTCACCAAGCATAACACTGGTTCATATCAGTCATCGCCTCTTTTAACAATGAGATCCATAAGTTGTACGCTGGCAGAAATGCATCTCCCTTGTATCTTTGGGTTTTGGGCAAGGATGTGAACTCAGCAGTGGGTTCCACAGGGCTCACTGATGGCTACCACAGGGCTGGGTGAGGAGGTTGTGGCATTGCTACTGTGTTTACCCTTAAGATGGGGCATTGCCACTGTTCTCCCATCTTGAAGTCACCTTGAGCTTTGAGGGAGAAGTTGTGATGCAAGATGAGTTCCGTGAGTGCATTTGTTTACAGGATGCGTGAAAGGGCTCTAAAAAGTAATTTGGTGCTTTTTTCTACCTTTATTCATTTAAGGCAGGTTTCTACTGCATACTCCTAATAAGAAAAAAGTCTTGAGAAAAGCAGAAAGTATTTCAGTCAGATTATTTTACCGTCATCTTCTATTTTATGTATGCAGCCTGCAGCATACATTGCCTCCCAGTACTTTGTTCTTGACCTAGTAGGTAAGTTGCTGTGATTGGTGTTATATTCTTTTCTTCCTGTTGGCCTCCGGTTCTTTGCTAGCAGTTATAAAAAAAGAGTGCTGAGACAGTGAGTTGGGTAAAAAGTTCTGTGACTTGAATTAAAAGCAAATAAAATAAAGGAGAAGTTGTGTAGGAAGCTATATGGCAGTAATAGTAACTGAACATGTCTGAGTGGTCATGAGAAGATGAAATCTATAGAGTTGTGAAGCAGTTTTCAGGCATTGAAGCTGCTTTTCAGTTGTATAATGCTCTTGTGTCAGTAATTGAACACAATGTTGACCTTTTTACTTTAGACTGAGGCGTCCTACGCGGACTGGTTCTAAATGCCACTTGAATAGAAACATTGATCTTGGCACAGAGCACCTTGCAAACAGGATTTGTGTATTTTGAATGGGTTAAATGAGCTTTTCTCCACTAGGTTTTCTAGAGGTGCTGGAATGGCACAGAACATGGGGGTTTTAATTTAATTTTATTGATGGATGCTTACAATAAGTAGGTTACGAGCTTGCTGAGAAATTGTGCTTCTGTCCCGTTAAAATGAACTGCAGAAATATTTGTGCTTTCCTCAGAAAGCGTATCTCAAAGTACGGAAGCTCTTACTGTGCAGTTCTTGCCTTATGTATCCAATCCTGCTGAATCAGTCTCTTGTATTGAGCTGTCTCCGAAAAAACAAGAAGTTGCGGCCGTAGGAGGCACAAACCTTCCTCCCCTGGCCTTGCTCCTCTCTCTGAGGGGAGGAGGAAGTGAAATGCACGCGACAGCAATGTTTGTTATTAACTCATGACCCCAAGTTAAAATATGGCAAAGACCTTGGCATGCCTTTCCCCTTCTTTCCTTGCCTGTGCCGGCGAGCTGTGTATTTGTTACCTGACTGGCTTGCAGCTGCTGTGGCCCAGACCCACAGGGGTTATATCGGGCTTTGCACCAAAGGTCTGATTGCTCCAGCCTCTGGTGGCTGTGGCCCATTGCTTCATGGCTTGGAAAGGGACAAAGAACAGAAATAAGGACGTTGTTGGGTTTGTGTGCCTGTGTAATGACATGCATGGATTGTTGTGGTTGTTTCCATTCCCATGTCCAGGTACAGAGTCAGGAAGGACCTGCAAACTGTTAAGTGCCGCCTGGTGAATAATGGATGTATATCTATCTTCATGCATTTATCGTCTTCCTTCAGCACTGAGTTAAGCCTGTCCCACTGAGGCAGGTAGCTGTGGACTTCTGACCTGGAGATGTGCATACATGCTTATCATCGTGGGTTTAGTGCATGGAACTGAATTAGAAGAATTATATATTTTTTGTGTGGTTGTGGAGATGCTTCAAGAATCACTTAATTAGATTGTAAATGGGTATAAATCAAGGATCCCTTGTTTTTCATGAACAGTGCTGTATTTGATCATGCTGGTAAACACACCTGATCTTCTGTTGAAATGATATGGTGATTCATGAGCTCACTTAAACACTTCTGCAATGAAGTCACCGAGGCCATTTTTGGAGGAAGTAGCCTCAGCCTTAGAGTTTCCGAGAATAAGGTATCATCTATCTTCAGCAGGAGGTTTTGTGAGATGCAAAGCTATTGTATAACTAGGGAAGGCACTGGATTTGGCAACACACCCCATGGCTACCCATGCATCACTTCTGCAGAAGTAGGTGTAGCAGCTACACCTACCTAGGTGAAGCACAACCCAGATGTTGTATCATCAGTATGCACCGGCTGGTGAGGTGCTGCATCACTATGGCTCTGCCCAGTGCTTCGAAGGCACTCTGAATTTTTTTTTCTCCTTTGCCACAATTAAAAACAGTAGAACAATGTGACAGTAACAAGCCATTAGTTACATTTTTTTAATTATCCTTTTTCATGGAGGCCCATGGAGGTCATGTCAGGCCCATGATTTGGTATAGTTTTATAGTAATTATCTCAATTTTCTGCTTTAACACAATGTTAAGGACCTAAATCTGGCATAGAAAAAGGCAATAATATGTTATCAGATTACCAATTTGTAATATGCAGTAGCCAAATTCTTTTACAGCAATCAAAGCTGCAGATAAACTCAGAACTTGTGTCTGCAAAACTGGGATAGATGAACTTGGAGTAAAACTAATGAACAGATAGAAGTATCAAGACTACGCATTAGCCTGTCAGAGGCTTTGGTGACCCTGGTATTTTACTTGATGTAAAATCTTAGTTTATAGATGTTGAAGGTTTACAGTCAACAGATCTAAGGCAGAGGATGAATTTGTCTTGATGCTAGACTAGTGTACCATATTATTCATAAAAGAGGGTATCCCGCATAGCCAGTGACACCGCTTCCTCTCAGGACTTGCAGACATGAGAAATCTACGTTATTCGATTGGTATTTTAAGGCTTGATGTGTATAATGGGTGTCCTGTTCTCAGTAACTATGAATTGACTTGTGATTCTGACATTGAAACTGTGCAAGCTCTCTGTGAAACTTATATGTCTGTTCATCTTAAAAAAAAATAATCAAAAGTCATGGCTGGTCAAGCAAGGTAGGAGTAACCATCTTAAAGTTACTTTAAGAAAGTGTCAACAGTTGAACTGTTTTTGTTAATATTCTCCTCGTGTAGCCCTCATAGATTGAATTTTTATGCAGTCACTTTTCTTTGCAATCACCTTTTTCCCCCTCAATACCACTTTTATAATTAAGCATTATACCTTTAATTATGAAGTAAATGGTTGCTGTGTTAAGCATATTGAAAGTCCATGAAAATACAATTTAGAAATACTTCAGGTTTTTGTGGTTTTTTTCAGAGCTAATAGCAAGGTAATGGTACACTTTCAGAGAGGTAAGAAAATTACTGCATAGTTATTACACGTTGGGTTATTGTTTTGAATAATAGTCATAATTTCATGACATGTAACAAGATAGCAGGAGTGTTAAGTCTGGCTCCAAGGTTTGTTAGGGTTGTACAGATTACTGACACCTCCAGGAGACAGGACTGCTGTAACACATGTCCAGGGGGAATCTAGCCTCGACCACAAGTAAGTTCAGGGCTTTTATGAGGATGACAACTTCCTGTAGAGTGATACTAGGGAAGGACTAAGAACCTGATTCTGATACTGGTTAAACAGTGTCAACTTGAGAGTAAATTAATGGTAGAGGGATGCAAGAGGGGAAGCTGCTGCAAAACAGGTATGAAATCAGCACTGGTACATTAGTCCTTTAAAAAAGACAACCCTTGTCACTGGGAGAGTTTGAGCTCCTTTAACCTCCACAGACATCTAAAACCTGGTTCCTATCAGACCGTTTAGAAGGAAACCAAAATATTCATTCAGTGTGCAAGATAAATGTGTTTTGGCTAATCTGATTTATCTGAGACTATAGTCTAATCTAAAATTATGAATATGATCTTATTTTTGAGTAATTGAGAGAACTTTAAATGTGTTTTTGTTAAACAAAGATCTCCAAACTAATTCAATATTGGAATTATTTTATGCATATTCCTCGTCATATTTTTTTAAGACTTAATTAAAAAAGCCTGAATTGAATGCATAAGAAAACAAGGTTTATTCTTATCAAAGCTTAATCTTTGTTAATATAATTTGTTGCATAATTACGGAAGGAAAAGTCCTGACTTAGAAGGCAGAGGTCATAGGGCACCCTGGAGGCAGTTCATGCAGGCGCTGTGGGCTTTCTGTTGAAATCAATGTCTCTCGTTTACTTGGGTACTGTTAGTGCCTATTCCTGTGTGAAACACAACACTCTGTGCAGAACTTGAGGTTGTTTACAATCTAGAGGAAGCCGAGGAAGTGCCGAGCAAGCACTTTATGTATAGATAAAGAATGCACAACATAGAACGGGGGTGGGTGGGGGAGAAGGAAAAAAAAAAAGCGTTGTCATTCCCTTATGCTTCAAATACTTGTGGCTTTCAGCCAAAGGTGTGGAAATATGCCAGGATGTGCTTGTCTAGTATAAGAGTTCAGAAAGCAAATTGATTGCTCATTTGCTCTTAAAATATAAATGAGGTGCAGAACAGCAATGCGTTTTATTGCATGTTTATACTTAGGTTTTTACTTAACTTTATTGTTCAGATAGCAGCTGTTACCTGTTTCTGGCTTAGAACAACTTTTTTCTTTAATAACAGTTTAATATTAAAATTAAAGTCATTGTTCTGCCTATATTTTAAAATTTATTCATAGATTAGAGGTTTGAAAAACTACAGACACCTTTGGTTCCATGTAACTTAATTTCAATAAACTCAGTTTTCAGTCTTGAATGTATCTTTGGAACGGTGTAGGTGGTGTGAAGTATTAAATGATTTTGGCATCCAGTTCAGCTGGATATCACAGTTCAGCTTTCTTCCTCTTGTCCCCTGTGAGTGATACACTTCTAAGTTTGGTTTTGGTGTGGAGATAGAAGAGTATAGAATCACTGTTTTTCAAAAGGACAGTAATTGTTACGAAATACATCATTCCTTTTCCCACAAATGCAAAAATATTTTTTGCTTTCAAAAATCCAAAACTTTGTGTTAAATATCTTCTGGGGATGAGTAGAGATTATGAAGTGTTTTGTAATATTTACAGTAATAGTTTCTAGCTAACTTATGTGGTTTGTTCCTCCAGATATCTGGCTATAGGAAGCAGATTTGTATGCGGAGGTGTACTTACGGAAGAGGCAGTAAAGCCTCTTTACCTAAATAGGACCAAGGAGCTCAGTAGTTACAGATAGTATTCTCACAGATACTCAAATGAGTATCTGAGTGAGCGAAGTGCTGAGTGTTAGTTTGACTTGGCTTGAATAATTTCAAGTCCTGTATGATGGCTTTATTTTTTTTGTATGGGTTGGAGAGGAGCAGTTCACCTAGAGTGGAGAAAGCCTCTTTGTATTAGTTGGTAGTCAGATGCCTTTTGAAGGTATCAATGATACTTCTGCATCTTTGCCCTTTATACACACGAGATCATTTTGTGTTGGTGCTTTTTGTTAAGATGAGATTTCATGCCAAATTCTCTGAGGATGAGGCTTACAAATTACATTGCTTTCTCTGAGTGAAGGCATTCCACTTGCTTATGTGAAAGGGGATTTGACATGGCTGTCTATTTACTAGGTCAGTCAAGGGTCGGGTAAGGAAACAGGAGTGACCCTTAAAACAGCTTGATAATTCTGAATTTATTTTTCTTTAACATTGTACAGTGCATACAAATTCTTTCTTTTATAGCATTGCGATAGTTGACCTAAGTACATTGATTGCAGGTGGGAATAAATATATTCATCAAGTCTGTGTGAACAGGTCTCAGAAAAGGTGTCTTTCTATACTGCTTTGTTTTCCTGCACCTAAAGTGGCTTTCACCACATGCCCTCAGCAGCTGCTTGAAAGGAACACTTTATCGAAGCTCAGGAAAAGTAGAACATCTTGCTTTGCATCTTACCTGGGGAAACATAACCAGTCCGGCTCTGCCTCATAGCCACTGGCCTTGCGTTTGCCAGAAGAGCAGACGTGTTCCAGGTCAGGAGTCTGTGTGAAACTGGAGCCTCTGCTCTCCTGCCAGGCTGTTTGATGTATTGAGCTCTCGTGCTTCTTGGAGAACGTGGATAATCCCAAAGTAGAAAACAAAAAGCGAACGCCTCTTTCTGAGATGTAATTCTTAGGGAGAGAGCCCAAACCCAAGCCTGTAGAATAAAGAAATGCACACATCGTATTAAGGTTATTTCCTAAAGTTCTTAGTTTTGTCTAGTGCATGGCAAAAATAACTTTCTTCTAGTTTTATAGTTACTGAGTCCTCTAAATTTATTCTGCAGTAAAGAATGAAGAGGGTAAAACACAGGTAAAAAGATTAGATGTATATAGGAAAGCAGAGTTTAGTTTTCGTAATGTTCCAAGCAGTTTGAACAGGGTGTGTCACCAGCAGACACCCTTTCTGGTTTGCTTTGAGGTACACTTCATAAATCTTTAAACACATGATTGAAGCTTGCTTTGTCTTAGTGCAGAACTATGTAATGAGTAGGAGTACACACATTTCCCCCCCTTGTAATTAGTGAGCTCTACTTCAGCAAGAGAGACAAAATACTGTAGTTGATTGGGCACTGGACTGGAAACTAGGTCATGCACTTGTGATTATTAAATCTTTGTCATTAAGTTTTTCTCATCTGAAAAGGCAAGCAACATTTGAGAAATTTTGAGGGTGAAAACCAGTATAAAGTACTTGGGCTTGTATAATTAGGTATTTTAGGTAATGTTTTGCTATGTCTTTGTACTGCTATATCTAGTTTTTACTTCAAATTTGCATTCCTTCATGGGGGGCAATTATCTTCCAGGTTTTTGAAGTAATCAGTCAGCAGGCTGCTATTTCTTTCAAAGTCACATTTAAGTAGACCCATGTCTTATCTGTATAGTCCTAACTTATTTTCTACCTTCTGCCATATTGCAATTACAGGTTGACAGGGTATTAGTGGATGTGCAGTCTCCTGCATCTACACTTTGCTAGATCCCTCAAAATCCGTTAGACAGACTGCAAATTGTGGCCAGTGATGAATGCTGTGGGGGGGAAAGGAAGATCTGATTAGGCAGGAAGAAGTGATCCATCTGCATAGCTAAACCTGCTCCTGGCTTCAGGCCATGCTGTGCCACAAGTAGATTAGTTCCAATTAGATGAAGTGGTAGCTGATCCTTGGCTGCCTCCTCTAAGCCTCCTGGTTCTGGGCATCGTGGGTAAGAGTTGCATCCATTTCAAATGAGTGGGGTGAAGAGGTGAGAAAGTGTTCACTATTTATCAGCTGAATTCTTGAGGAAGCTGAGGTCAATACTTCCTGCAAGAAAAACCCTCAGCTAACCACTACGTGGAAGTTTTTAACTTGGTGAAATTTAATGTCTTCGGGAAGCTAGAATTCACATCTCTAGGACTTAAATTCATGCAACAATGTAGAGGAAAGCTGACTTTCTAAGGGTATTTTTACCTATATGAAGACTTTTCTAGCCATTAGATAGTTAGAAGCAATACAAATTTACAATAAACTCTTTTCCTACACCTAATGGTGTTGATTCCCTAGAGAAAATCCCTTGCAAGGAAAACGTCCAAGGCTGAATAAAACTTCTGCCATACCTGGTGTAGTGGACTTGACTGTTGCCCTTGAAGATATAGTTTTAAATTTTTTCTCTTTAAAACAAGCTAAAACAATGCATGTGTATTCCTCTGAACAGATGGAACTGCATACATTTTCTTTACACATAAATCATTATTACATTCTTAGAAATTATGCTTCTGTAGTCTTAATAAATAATAGAATAAGATTTTTTTGAAAGATAAAAAATGTTTAAGTTACCAAAGTAAAATCTATTTTGATGTCAAAACACTGAATTATGTATCTTAATCCTCCCGCATTTTGTATTCATTTCTTATTTCAAAATAGATTTCTGTTTTCTGCTGTGAGATTTCAGCAGTGACCAGAAAGCCTACATGATGAATTCAATACCTGCAAACCTAATCCTGAAAATACCTAATTATATAAGTAGCTACAGAAAGGTAATGCCTATCTGGCTGTGCTCCAAATGGCCAGCACTGCAACTCTCAAAGGATATAGTGATAAACATTTTCTGCTCTGGAAAATACTTACATGCATCTATTTACTTAAATACAAAGAAATAACCTTTCAGATACTATGAGGAAATGTGGCACATGCATAAAAGCCCCATTTATTTTGTACTGGCCTCTTTCTTACACTTCATTACTTTACAGAGTCGAAGCTGCTATGTGGAGAGCAGAGCAGAAACACAGCTGTGATGTAGAAGGCTGGTGCTAGATATATTATGGTTCTGCACTCTGTGCATCCATTATCCTAGACAAATAAGAATAAACAAAACCCAACCACCACCATAACCTCAATCTCATTTTGGTGCCATGGGTGTTGGAATACAAGTACTAGCGCTGCAAGAAATCTAGGTTGGGTTGAAGTTGATATGACTTGTATGGCAATTTTCCTGTTCTTTCTTCAGTTGACAATATGTGCTGTTACAGGCAAATTAATTTCTCTTTGTAACACCACGTACATGTTTGCAGGAGCACAACCTGCTCTGCTGGAAAAAATTATTTTGAGTCATAATGTGAAGAGAGCCTCAGCAGATCGTGTATGCTGCTACTCCTCTCTGCCTTGAAATGAGCAGGAAAAGGAAATGTAAGTTAACGAGCGAGTGGTTTTGTCAGATGCTGCACATGGGACTGAAGTATTTGAAGCAATCACAACAGCATATCCTGGGTTTTAAAAGACTACCGTGTAGACAAAATTACTAGCCCCCTGTAGTCTTCCATGCTAAGGAACTTGCAAAGTGAGTATTTTCATAAGCCTTTTCTGTGACTTAACCTACCTGATTTAATCTGTGCTCTGGCACATTATCTGTCTAGTCTTTTCAAAACATGTTAGTTTGGTTTTGTGGAACTTTTTTTGTGTGTGTGTATGTTTATTGCATTGCAATTGGCCTATCTCAACAAGACTTTCCAGTGCTTTAGTGCTGATGCAGATGGTTTACACACTTGTGTGAAATGAACGTGAGTGGTTTGGTTTTTTGGGGGTGGGTTTGTTTGTTTTAACCTTGCCCAACTGGAAGAGTAGCATCAGGAACAATAATACAAACAAATTGAAATGAAAGTACTTGACATTACTCAGCATGAGATTAATTATTTCTAGTGTTAAAAACCGATGCTTCTTGAAATTATCCTTTTTTTCCTGAATCTCTGAAGATCACTGTCTGACCAGAAGCTACTTAGTAGAAGGAGCTTGTAATATCACAGGGAATAAAAATGGAATGTTATTACAAAACCATATGAAAATTCCTGTTGGAAAGGATCTTAGGAGGTTGCTAGTCCAACTTACTCAAAGCAGGATCAGATATAGAGTGAGAACTTGTTGCTTAGGGCTGTGTCCTGTCAGATCTTGAAAACCTCTAAGGACAGAGACTTTACAGCTTCTTTGGGCAACCTGTGTATGTGTTTGTGCTCATGGGAGGATTTTTATTTTTTTTCCTTATCAAATCTGAGCCTCTCTTGTTTTATGCCTGTTGTCTTTGGTCCTTCTTCCGTGTGCTGCTGTGGAGTCTGCCTCTGTCTTCTAGGTAGCTTCAGCATGGGTGCTGGAAGGCTGCTATTAGGTTCTCCCAAAACATCCTTCTCTCCAGGCTGAACAAGCCCAGTTCCCTAATATGGCAGTGCTTTAGCACATCTTGGTGGCCCTTAACTGAACTTGCTACAGTTCATCAATGTCTTTCTTGAATTGGGGACCCAGAGTTGGCCTCTATGATCAACGCAGTCTAATGTATGCCAAGGATAAAGGTGCAATCATTTCTCTCCATCTAGGCTCCTGTTAGTATGCCATGCTGCTGCTAAAATAGCCCGTGATACTGTTGGCCACATTTGTTGCCTGCACACACCAGTGGCTTCTGCTCAGCTTGCATTCCACCAGGCCCCTATTAACAGACCTCCTTCTCCTCAGCCAGTCAGCCTGACACCAGCCTGAATCATTGCAGTCTGTATTGTTTCCTTTCTAGGTTGCAGCACTTTTTATTTGTTTCTGTTGTATTTCATAATGTTCCCATCAGCCCATTCCTCCAGGCTAATTTTCTGTGGATGGCAACCCTGCTTTTGGGTGTATTCATGATTGCCCCTATTTGGTGTCATCTGCAAACCAGAGGAGAGGATGCTCCATTGCCTTCTCCAAGTCACTGATAAAGATGCTAAACAGAACAGGTCCAATTACAGACTTCTGAGGCATTGCATTTGTTATTGGCCTGCAGGTGGAGTATGCCACATTAACAGTTTCTTTGGGACTTTCAGGTCCCATCATCCCACAACAGTTTTTATCCAGCTGGTTGTCCACCTTACTGCATTATCCCAATTTGGGTGCAAGGGTTTTTTTAGAAGCCAGTTTTGAAAAACCTTGCTTTCAAGGTAAGAAAAATGATATCTGTTTTCTCCCTTAGTCCATAAATCCAATCATTTTACCAGAGGTTGATCATGGGTGGTTTATCCTTGGCTTAATGGCCTTCCTCAGTCCTCTTAGGATCCTGGTCACTTCATCCACAGCTAGCACTAATTATTGTATCACCTGCCATTTCTTCTTTATTAATGAAGAGCTGATCCAGTGCAGTATCATCCCTGGCTGGCTCGCCCAGTGGTATCTCCTATATCGTCTGTCATGATATATTCCACTCTCCAGTAATCTCCTGGATTGTGTTCTGTCACATTGTTCTTCCAGCAGAGGTTGAGGAGATTCAAGTCTACTGTAAGAACAGAGGCCTGTGGTCTGGGGACTTACATTGTAGTTACTAAAGGAGCAAGGACAGTTTCTCATCTTGAAACTTGGTTACTGTTATCACTATATGCTGCAGTCAGAGACTTTGGTTACTCAGCTAACAATAGACTATATAGACTATAGTCTGTTTATATAGGCTATAGTCTGTCTATATAAACAGCAGGAGAGGAAATATCTGCACACATATAGCACATGCACACAATCTCTCTGTAAAACTCCTAAATCCCGTTGAACACAAGTCTCTTGGCAATATCCTACATGTTTTGGAATACTATAAAAAAAGAAAAGCTATTGTGTCTTTGGTTCCTTGGCTGCTATCTGTGGAATTTTCAGAGAGGTACCAACCCTTCTGTAAAGGAAAGAGTGCAACTCTGAGAAATACAGAGCAGCTCCTTGAGAAGCTGAGAAATATTTATTCAGGCAAAACCAAGGCCGTGCTTTCTCTTTAGAGCTTCCTTTTGTCAGCGTAAGTAGCTGCCATGGGAAAGGTCTAGTGGAAGCCCGTAGTTCTCATCTCATTCAGCACTGTCTAGCCTGAGGAAAGGCTATCTGGCACGGTTTCTAAAAATAAAGGAAAACTTAATTATTACTTGTTATTTATTGATCATTGTCATTATTGTTATTATTAAGGAGTTCTCCTAATAAATACAAAGTGCATAATCCCATCATCAGTAAATAAATTAACTTCTCAGGTTGAAAACCTTCCATCAGGGAATACAGAGCAAAATGAGCTGTGTTGATCCACACCTGCCCTCCCCCCCTCCCCAAGTTGTTTTCACTTTCTTTGTGATCATTAGACCTCTCAGAGGTTTTGGTGCATGGTAATGAAACTGCAAGCCACAGGCCAAGCATGCTGTATTGGAGACCTGTAGATGAAAGGTTTGGAAAGCCTCCACATCTTCCTTCAAGCTGTCATCTGCTTCAGTTGAGTGAATTGTTCAAGTAGATCCTACCACCATTACTAAAAATAAACTAATATGGAAGCTAACAAAGGCAACTTGAAATGTACTGTTTAGCTGCCTACAGATAGTTTGCTTTCGTTGAGGTTTCAAGCCAGGCAGAAAGGCTGGTCTGCCATAACTGATTTCTCTCACTTGGAAAAAGGAGAAATTCATATTCATTGTGCTAGCAATCTGTCTCTGATCTTTGGAATTGTTTGTTCTCACTTTACCTGTTGGTTTTTAGCTGCCGGCTGTTCCCATCCTAGTTACCTTTCTTAAAGATGTTTCACAGCTTTGAGGTGTGGTTTTTTTTTTTTTTTTTATTCTCAATGGCTTTGGATGCCCTAATAGCAGCTTGGAAGCTAGGATTCATCCTATATTATTTTGTGATTCTGGAAGGGACCTCTGGAGTTTATCTGGTCCAGCTTTCTGCTCAGAGCAAGGACAACTTCGAAATACTGCAACTTGTATGAATGGAATGAAATCAAATCTAGTGGGGTCTTATGGATCTCTAACTGATAGAAAATGTAGATGCCTATGTGGTTTTACTTTTGGGTTCTTGATAAAAGCTTTCCCCATTACCCTGAAAGCTTGATGGATGTGCCACCTGCTTTAAATAAGTTTTAAAGCTGTCTCCTTGGCATCGAGTGGCCACCACTGCTGGGGTCTTAGCATGCTCACACAGGCTGGAGCTCTTCAGGCTCAATCAATTCAGTGACTGGAGAAGAAAGTCATCTTCTAGAGCTATACTAGCTATAGAGTTTACAAGAGATAAGAATAAACCATAAATTTTGGCTAACAGTGAAGAAGACATGGGGGCTGCACTTGAAACAGTCAATGATAATGGAGTAGAAATAGCACAGAACATCTTGGTGAATCAGAATCTTCAATGACCAGGAGCCTGTTTTTAGATAGAAAGGCAGAATTGGCTGCTGTTTCTCCTCTTGGAATTAGGGGCTGGGTTTTTTTCAATTTGCAGTTGTTCTGAGTCATGTGTAATTCTTTATGACTACACAATTCAGAATAATTTAATCATATTATCCTTGCTTATATTAACGTGTCAGTAGAAATATAACAAGTACACCATAAAAAGAATGTGACGTATTTCTCTTCTGAATTCAATTGAGAAACAGAGTATTTGCAGTATCCCCTGCTCATGTTTGAATAGTTTCCAGTCTGATCTCTTATATTGTAATTGAAGTAATGCACTTACATATATAGATTTGCAAACTATATGCAAGTAATAAACACTGACCTTTATGGCCTCTGTCTTCAAGAGCAGTTGCCCTGACTGTAGACCTGAGGCCCATGCTATGCATTTTCAAGGATTTCTTTGGGAGAGTCTGGGGCTTGGAGCCCTTTAAAAACTTATTTTAAATTTTTGGGGAAAGGTGGGGATTCTTTTACGTTTTTTAGGTTGGGGTTTTTTTTTTATTAGTGAGAGATTTGTTGGGGTGGGTTTTGTTGATTTTTGGTTGGGTAGTTTGTTTTTTTTACTTTTGGGTTAATTGTAATGTGATCCTAGGGACTGAACTCTTGCTTATAGCTCAGGCATGTTAGGTGAACTCCTGGAACATGTCTTCTGATTATGTTTTATTCCAAAAGAATTCACTAAGTGCTCTGAGACTATTCTGTAATATGAACCATATACAGTGACTGGTGATAATCAAGAAACTTGATTCAAAATCCTGCATCTCATCCAAACAAAACCCATAGCATGCATACACACACTCTCTCTCTCTCTATGTATATGTGTGTGTATATATATGTATAAAATTAGCAATTAAGATATTCAAAATCTTTAATTCTCTGGGCATTTCTATAGCTTCCATTAGCACTTTTTTCAGTAAAGATGTTTTGTAGGATGTTTTAAATATAAATAGATAGATTCTATGGATTAAATCCTTTCAAGAGAAGACAGTACCCTTCCTGAGAATTTCACTTGCATATCAGACCCAGTATATGAAGTTGCTGTGGCTCAAAGTTAGTGCTGATTTACTGTTTGCTTATTTTTCCACTTGAGCAGCCATCCTTCTCATAACAAAGAAGTGAGAGAATTTCATCTATAAATAAGATCAGTGAGATTAGACATGTACCAGAATGCAGGGAGCACTTTCCTGTGAGTGTTCTGTCATTTCCCTTTCAAGCTGTCATCTGCTCCAGGTGAGTGTATTGTTAAAAGGCATAAAAGCAACTGGAAAAGCTTCTGGCTGGCTACCTACAGATGGGTGGCTGTAGTTAAAAGAAATATGTTATTTATAGAATGTAATAGTGAAAGGGAAAAATGTACATGTAGATTTGCCTAGGTACAACATACTTTTGTGTCTTTACACTTACAAATAGTTTAAGGAAAACCTGCTCAGTTAGCAGTACTTCTTCTGTGTGTGTGGGTACAAAGACAAGTTACAGTTTTTAGTAGCTGCCGACTGATGAAAATATTTGTTATGCTCGCTTTACCTATTGTTCACAGAATCACAGAATGTTAGGAGTTGGAAGGAACCTCAGAAGATCATTTAGTCCAACCCCAAGTGGAGTCCAGTGCATAAGCTACATTAGCTCCTGGGAATGTAGAACTGGTTTACAGATTGGTGGTGCCAGCAGTCACTCCTAGAGTTCTTCTTAGCTTCCAGAAAAGCAGAGTTAGCTGTTCTCTTTCTTTCCTGACACAAAACGTTTGTGCCTGCTATGCTTATTAAGCCCTTAGCAAGCATATTTTCAGCTTCCTTTCCTTGGCTCATATTTAGTCACTTTGGATGGACAGTCTTTGGGGTCAGTGTTGTTTTGTGTGTTTACTCCAATCATATATAGAAGGAAAAAAGCAAAGTAGAAGAATATATAACAACATATAGTAATAAAGCCTAATCATGAAATTTCTGTGGCTGTTACCACTGTTATGTGGCTACTATATTCCTTTGTATTGTCTTCATATGGTACTTACTACTTTATATAAAATATTAAATAAACTTTCTTTGTGCTGCTAAGCTAGTAGTATCTTGATACAAGGTCTCTTTTGCTATCACTTAGTGCCAGTTAAAATGCTAACAGTTGCATCTGATCTTGAACTTGACTTGGGGAGATTCTCTCAGCTTCACTCACCTATTGCAGACCTGCTGCTGGGATGATGGTCTGTCTGCAGCTTCTCGTGCTGGCAGGCAGGTACAGCATTGAAATTCCCAGACTCTGTCAGCTTTGAAAAATGTTTGTGGCTCCTCTGATTTATAAGTTCTTTTGCATGTTCATTCAAGGTGTAAAAGCCATGAAGCCAACAAAGGGATTGTTAAAGCTTGTTTTAGAATAACATGGAAATTAAGAACAAAGAACCAACTTTTTAGGTAAAGGATCTTCTGCTGGCCTGTGAGACTGTCCATGGGCCAGCTTTTCCATGTGTTCTCCTTGAAAGTACTGGAAAAAAGACACAGTAGTATTTGCGTTCATCAGTATTGGGGATGCATCCTCTGATTTTTATTTAGGAGAAAACTCCTAGAGTTAAAAAATCCTATATAGGAGTGGGAAGTTGTTTTTGGATGGTTATGTAAATCTTTCTGATGGCTAAGTACTAATCCTAAACAAAATTAAAGGGCTCGTTGTAGGATAAGAGCAAGTCTTGAGGTAGAATGGGAACTGTGTACTTCAGCATTCCTAATGTGTCCCAGCCTGAAAGGTCTCCAGAAAAGTTTTCTTATTGCATGGGTAGTTATGTTTTCACTTGTATTTCTACAAGAGAAAGCTGATGAAGTGCATGCAAGAAATCACCTCATTCAGGGAGCCAGAATGCTTCAGGTTTTGTAAATGCTTTCTTGGAAAGTGTCCTGACACACTGATCCGTTTCCCCTTCCCCGCTTCAGAAATAACTGGTGTGACCTCGCTACCTGCTCTCCCTCTGCAAGGAGAATAACAAGGCTTTCAATTTCCG
Source organism: Heliornis fulica (assembly GCA_013399135.1). Taxonomy (NCBI): domain Eukaryota; kingdom Metazoa; phylum Chordata; class Aves; order Gruiformes; family Heliornithidae; genus Heliornis; species Heliornis fulica. Next base: position 312,189 of record VXBZ01008805.1, on the reverse strand, counting down.
TGTAGTACTGCATCAACCAGGGCTCTGTATTCGTTTCCATTTCATTTACTACAAATCTTGTTAGACATGAGTGACCAGACTGAAGCAGTTTTTGGTGTGTGTATGTGTTTGAAGTGCTACCTGCACATGCTGTTCAGCAGAAACGAGTTACGCGAACCAAAATTATTTCACCAGATGTACTTTTTAAAAAAAATTATTTTTAATGGCAGGGATGTGAAGAGTTGGTTTTGAAGGCTCTCTCGGGTAGGGCTGGGCAGTGGTTTTGTGGTGGAGGACTACAACAGACCCTCTGCTGATGCAGTTGCATTGGTAGAAGCTCTCTTGGAGATGGGATGTATGGGTGTCTGCAGGAGGAAGTTTTTTTCACTGTAGCTTTGCTGCTGTCTTGGACAACATGAACTGATCTACTGGAAACATTCTTCTGCTGGCTCGTACGTGAGGGCTGTCACTCGTATAACTACTTGGCTAGAGACTGTACCTTCCTCCACGCGCTTCAGCCTGACACAATTGGCTCTGTTGATGTAATGTGGGCTGCTCCTGTGTAGGAGAGGAACATGGATAGAGGTCTTCCAGGTCTTGGTACTTCCAGAGCTCAAGCTAAAACAGGAGAAAGAGGGTTCTCTCTTTCTTTCCCCCATTGCTGTAAGTTCTTACTGTCTGTAGTGTCTGAAGGGAAAAAAAATAATAATTCTGAATCATGTTTCTGTATGTGGATGCACATGACTCCTCTGGAATTCATCTCTTTAATGTACCTTAGAAATATATTACTTGGTTAACAGATACTGTAGGGAATTATTGTTGAACTTGAAAATGCAGCTGTTTAACAAGAGAATATTTGTGGTTTTGAAGATGCTCTTACAATCAGCATACTTCAGTGTTACTACAGTGTCCACTGGCTTTAAGTGTGTTTCTTTTTTTAGTAAGAACTGTCCAAGGGTGAGAATTGACCTAAAAAAATATTCTTCTGTCAACATCTTTCTTGAAAAGAATGGACTTTAGTTTTTGTTTCTGAATTGCCAAATAGTGTAAGACGAGTAAACACACTAGAAATAATAATAATAATAAAATTGCCTGTCTCTAATTATCTGTGCTATGCTGAAACAAAAAAGTCACATTGGTACTATAAATATTTCTATGATCTAACTTAGAAGCAATATTAACTGTGTCTAGGATAGTCCAAAGAGATTACTATCTTGCAGCCATTCATCATTCATATTAACCATGCATTAAATTAAGTTGTTAGTTGGGGAAAAGGATGTTATATTAATTTTCCCACCTTTCATAATCTCAACTAAAATTTTCCCATGGAAACCCAATAGATGGTATTACAAAACAAAATGGTATTCTGGCCCTTCAGAAATGACAGACATTAACTAGGAAGTTACCTGGTTGGTCAAGAATATGCCTGTGTATGTTACAGAAAAATTGTTGTGGATTCTTTGCACACAAATCCAGAATTTTGTAATTTTCCATGGGTTTTCTTTTAGTTGCATATGTACCTTTCACAACTCGTGTCTCTAGAATATAAAAGGTTGGAAATCTCTATTTGCTTCTCATTCTCTTGCATGTGGAAGAAATTAAGAGCATCTAGTAGGGGTTTAATTTTTTTTGTATAGTACTAATATTAAACTTGTTTAAGCCCATTTTGCAGAGGATTAGTAAATATTTCTGGATCAATGCAGTAATTTAAAGATTCCAGCTTTAAAAACTTGCCAAGCTGCAAGATGCTTTCCCAGTGCATGATATGCTTTGTGGACCCCTGTGTTCCCCTCTGAGTGATTTGAAATGCCTTCTGAAAGCCAACTGGGAGTTGAAAATGGTGATACTGGTGAACCTAAAGCTTAAATCATGATTATGAGGTGGGAACAAATATCTTGGCCAAGTAATTCCAGTACTAGTGAATGTCTGTTACTAGGTGTAATCACTACAAGTGCTTTTTCAGCAGTGTACAAATTGCACAGCTGGAAGAGCTCTCCCTCACTCTCTAGTGAGTCCCCATCCCTTCTGCTGTTGAGGCTGCCCACCCCTGCCTGGGAAGGAGCTGTTACCTTCTGAAATGTGATCTAAGCTTTCTGTCTGGGCATAATTAGAAGAAAAAAGAAAAGTCAGGTGCTTTGTGTGTGTGTGCGCCGTGTGTGAAGCAGGTTACAATAGCCCAAAGTGCTTGTGGTTCAATTAATCGCAGCACCAGTTTTTTCATTCTTGTAGTCTACTGAGCTTGGTTTCTTCAGCCTTCACATTTGCTTTCGTGCCTGTTCCCTGATCTTAGTGCATCCATGCAAAGCTTGGGCTTGCTCTGTATAGTCCATGACTCCTACCTTCTCTTTTGGTTGTCCACACAAAATAAATTCTGTCCCCGTTTCACTTGCTCAGTTGTCTTTCAATTCTCCACCTGTTTGGTCATTTTGTTTAACTTTTATATTTTGATTGCTTTGAGTCACATTATTTCAGTTCTGCAGTCTCTCTCTGCTTTCTGTTGTGCTCTTTCAGCAGCTCTCAGCATCTGCTTATTGTGCCTTTCCTGTTTTTACTTTTTTTTCAAGAAACGTCAGCAACTTCTTTTGGCTCCCATGAGAGTCAGATAGAAGCAAATCTGGCTTGTGTCCCCAGGAAGGCCAGTGATTTTGCAGTATTAAGACTTGCTTCCTGTGAGCAGTGAGAAATGTTGGTTTTAACTATTAGGAAAGCAGTTTTTCTCATGAATCTTGTAAACAGATCCTAAAGTTCAACCTATGTAAATCACATTTCCTACTAGAAAAATAAGGTGTCATTGGAAATTTTTGCATATTACAGCTTAGACCTACAGTCTTATTTGAGTGCCAATCCTGATGAAACAAATCCGATCCTTTCAAGGGGTTGCACTGCTACACTGAGAAACCTAAAACTGACACTTCTGTACAATGCTAGAAAATAACTTTTGAGACCAACCCTTTTGGTGATGGAGAGCCAGACAGACTAGTCTCTCTTGAAATGAGCTGTGGGTTTGGAAGGTTGTCGCTCCCACTTCACACAGCAAGCAGATACTTAGATTGCCATCAAGCTCCAGCTACCTTGCCATCAGGATTGACTGTGAACAGCTTAAGGCTGCTATAACTTCACGTGAAAAGGTCTGAACAGTGTCTGGCAGTATTACTACAGTATAGGTGGTGCAGGTACAGACAACCACTGTTGAGACTGCTCAGACGAGATCTTACAGCAGCCTTCCAATATCTAATGTGTCCTATAGGAAAGCCGAAGAGGTACAGTTTACAAAGGCAAGTAGCGTTAAAACAAGGGGTAATGACTTTAAGATGACAGAGGGTAGATTTGGACTGTATATAAGAAAGAAATTCATGACTATGAGGGTGGTGAGGCCCTGGCACAGGCTGCCCAGAGAAGCTGTGCCTGCCCCCTCCCTGGCAGTGTTCAAGGCCAGGTTGGATGGGGCTTTGGGCAACCTGGGCTAGTGGAGGGTGTCCCTGCCCATGGCAGGAGGTTGAAACTAGGTGATCTTTGAGGTCTTTTCCAGCCCAAAACAGCTGGTAATGCTATGTGAATGTGGTCCCCTTTGCTATCTGAGGTTTCTATCATAAGCTGTCTAAATATCCAAAAAGACATTTTGGTTGAAGAGCAGAATTTTGTGCTCTTTGAAATACCTTTGGTTCAATTTGGTTTGCTGCTTGAATTGAGAAAATCAGCATTTGTGTTTTGTTTTAATATTTTGAAAATTTTTATGTGATCCTTCCATCTTTTAGAGAAAATGTGTGACATTAAGAAAAGGAAAATTTTGCCTTGATGTCAAAATGTGTCTATGTGGGGTTTTTTTCTGTTTCTTTTATTCTCTTCCTAATTTTTTTCTTACCCTTAAAGACAGTCCAGATCCTTAACATGCTCACATGGAAGTTCCCATAATAGTGTGTGACAGAACATTCAAAGGTCATCTACTGCCAGACTGGAAGTAAGATATAGTCTCTAATATGTGTAGAAATGGCAAAACTAATAAAATTCCCTACATTGCATGCACTAGATGAAGTACAGTGTACTTCTGTGATCCATTTTTCTTCATCAGCTGGTTTCTCTATTGGGTTTGGGGTTTTTTTTTTGTTCAATTTTGCTTGAAAGGGACTTGATCCTGACCAGCAAAACCAAAATTAAGTTACTGTGGATTCGTGAAGTATTCAATAATTGGACAGAGGGGTTTTTATTTACCTTGTTAGGAAACTGATGAAAACTTATGATCCTTCATCTTAGTCTGAGTAGGTCTCTTATTCACAGATTCATAGAATCACAGAATGTTAGGATTTGGAAGGGACCTGGCATCTAGTCCAACCCCCCTGCCTGAGCAGAATCATCTAGATTAAATCACACAGGAATGTGTCCACATTGGTCTTGAATGTCTCCAGAGAAGGAGACTCCACAACCTCTCTGGGCAGCCTGTTCCAGTGCTCTGTCATTAGAAATGGTTTCCTTAAGATAATTTTGGTGGGGTCTGGTATTGTGTTTTTTTTTTTGTTTGGGGTTTTTTGTTTGGTTGGGGGTTTTTTGGGGTTTTTTGTTTGGTTTTTTTCTGTCATTTCTATTTTTGTTTAGACTTGAGTTTGAGTGGTACATACAGATAAAAGGGTGAGTAAATCTTTGGTTGGTTTGAAAACTGTAGACTCTTGAAAAGGGTATGGTCTCCTGGGAGGGAATTCTTGCCATTTTTTTCACCTTCATGAATTTTCTGTCAGGTAGAACTTTTGTGTGCCTGATAGCAAATTCATATGGTTTAATATTGGCTGGTTTCCTAACTACCATTCAGACTGTATTTCCATTACATTAAATTTTCTTTAATCTAGTGGTTGCTTTGATGGGTCTAGCTCTTTTGGAGAGCAGTCAAGTAGAAAGAAAAATGATATATCCTACTTTATCACAACTTTTTCCATGATTTATTTCAGTCTGGTTCCAAGCAGATACAATTAATATACAGGTTGCATCTCAGCCAAAGCCGAACTATATGAATCCATATGGTACAGCAGTTTCAAATAGAATTGTTCTGTCATTAGTAGAAATCTTCCTTTGATCAGCTAACTGCTTCCATACTCTGGAAGGCTGTTGCATAACTTTGCTCTCTATAACTGGTTAAATGACAGTTTTAGGTAATAAAGTCAGAGCTCACACTAAGATTCTGGGTTCACTGTATCTTATTTTTCCTGCTAGGTATATGTTTTATAAATTCGCCTTCTTAGTCAATCTGCCCCTTGATTTTTAATTTTTCCCCTTTCCTGCCATAAACTAAAGGAACAAAACCAAACAAAACTGTATCAAAGTTCAGATATATCTTCCTGTTAATGAAAAGTTTATAAATGTATGACAAAGTTGTGTGCTTTCTTTTATCCCATAGCTACTATTTCAGCTGTTGTAATAATCTTTGCCTGTGGACCTAGTAATGAGTGTGGCTACTCATGGTTACTCTGAGTGTTTAAATATTCAAAACGTGGAAAAAAGTATTTCATGAAACAGGTGTTTCATTGATGCATACGAAGCAAAACTACAGAAAGTGTATATAAAGAAGGCTATTGATTATAAATAAATTCCCTAAATTTTGGATTTGCTGACAATGAAACATACTAGTGTCCTAGGAGCTTCCAAAAGAAATAAAATAGAGAGGTTTTGTTATCTTTGTTTGCCATATGTATAAAATTAGAACAGATTCTTGCTTTGGATTGTTTCATTAGTGAATGCTTTGATTTATGCATGGTCAGAAGCCTGTGATGACCATGATGAGGCACCTTTTCAGAGGTGTTATATATGGGTCTGTTATCCAAAGAATTTTATTTCTTAATATTGGAATTCTGGACTACAAAAGCTAACTGCTATTGTAACAAACACCATATTCCACTTTTTAAAGGGAGAAGAGTGGTAGGGAAGCCCCAATAGTTTCATAAAGCTCTCAAGAATTCAGCACAGATACAAAGTGAAGTTTAGGGTGGGTTGGTTTTTTTTATTTTTATTTTTTCAATAAATGTGACAAAAACATTCACAATTAATATCCCCACAGATTTCTTTCTGATATTCTTGAATAGCCTTGAGTAGTGTGGAAAATAAGGGTTGAGGCCATAGAAATGAAATGACAATTTAGGTAATGCAAGTCTGTCTAGCCTAATTTATCAGAAAGAAAAGTATAATGACCTAGTAATATAATCTTTCACCATATTTTTTATTAATTATACATGAAGCAAATGAAATTGTCTAACATTTTGACTTAATGAAGATAACAGTGTGATTTATTGTCTGCAGTTATTGGTTATGTAATGTACCTTGAAAAGAGAAATTAATGGTGGCACAATGCTGATCCAAAACTAGGTTGTTAGATTGACAGGCCAATTGCTTGGATAGCGTTAAGCCAACTCTGTTAGTAGAGTAGTTCACTACTACAGCTGCATACTATATAATTAACCTCTTAGATTCCATCCAAGATGATTCAGTGTATCATCATGTGCATGTCTCTCATTTCTGTAGTTGTTTTTCTCTCTTCACTTTACAGTATGAACCTTTTTTTCAGCTGCAGAGGACTGAGAAGGATGGGCTTTTTAACCCCTGTGCTGCTTTTAGAAAATGTTGCTTTTTAGAGGGGCAGCAGCAATAAATTCTGGGAATACTGATTGAGAAGTGTGGTGGTTACAGTTTCAAGGAAAGGTCTGCATACACCCTACTGTATTTTTTGGGTAGAAACTGTGATCTTGATAGCTCCGTACATTTTCCAGTACTGAGAAATGTGCCTTGTCAGTAAGGGAAGTACAGCTTGCTCTCTGTGGGTGGTGCTTGTGGAGATGAGGATACTTCGGTTACTTAGAAGTTATACCCTCTTGTTCATAGTCTGCTAGGCTGAACTGCTTGTTTATAATTTATTTGCATTCTTAGACCAACTGCTGTTATGCTGTTGCTTACATTAGAAATCAATTGTACATATACACATACATATAATATATAATTTTATTTTTGTTATATTTTGGTGTTTGATGATAGTTTTCCACATGCAGATTACTGGAGCCAGCCATTTCTCTTAAAGCGTTGCATAGCCTAGATATGTCCAGGATACATATTTCATGTGAGGGAGGTTCCAGCAAGGAAACACTGGTGTTGCACCCAGTTAAGTCTAATTCAGTACTGGTTTTAGTAAAATAAGTCACTTGGGCTATTTAGAAAACAGATCTTAGTTAAGAGGCTGGGTACCAGTTTGATGAGACTGATTACAAAAGATATTTTTGGATACTAAAAGTAAAAGGTGCATTGGCACTACACAATATTTTCATTACAAGACCAAATCGGTTTAACGAGTGTGATATTTTTGTGTTGCTCTAGTTTGGTTTTAACATACTGTTGAATTCTGAGAACACATGCTAAGGTTGGATGAAGCAAGCTCCCAAACAGAGGGTTTGGATAGGCTTTCTATTTTATGTATACATGTGCTGCCAGCCTTTAGACAGACAATAAAGGGAAAAGTCACAATCTGTAGAATGGGAAATGATTAATATTTATGCAATATATGATACAACTCACAGAATCACAGAATGTTGGGAGTTGAAAGGGACCTCAAAAGATCATCTAGTCCAACCCCCCTGCCTGAGCAGAATCACCTAGATTAAACTACACAGGAACGTTTCCAGATTGGTCTTGAATGTATCCAGAGAAGGAGACTCCACAACCTCTCTGGGCAGCCTGTTCCAGTCCTCTGTCACCCTCACCATGAAAAAGTTTTTCCATACATTCATGTGGAACTTCCTATATTCCAGCTTGGACCCATTGCCCCTTGTCCTATCACTGGCCATCACTGAGAAGAACCTGGCTCCGTCCTCCTGACACTCATCCTTAACATATTTATAGACATTAATGAGGTCACCCCTCAGTCTCCTCTTCTCCAAGCTAATGAGACCCAGCTCCCTCAGCCTTTCCTTGTAAGGTAGATGTTCCACCCCATCATCTTGGTGGTCCTGCACTGGACTCTCTCAAGGAGTTCTATGCCCTTCTGGAACTGAGGGGCTCACAACTGGACACAATAGTCCAGGTGAGGTCTCACCAGGGTAGAGTAGAGGGGGAGGAGGACCTCTCTTGACCTACTAGCCACTCCCCTTCTAATACACCCCAAGAAACTGCATATGTCCAAAAGATTTACATATGATAGACTGTGGTAACAGACATCCTTGGTTACCTATGATGATGATAATTATGCATCTTATGCTTTTAGTCTGAAATAATTGTTTTCACTACTCAATAGTCCAAAAGAAGAAAGACGCACCTCCTAGAGCCCACCCAAGCTTTCCCTAGAGACTGTGGAGGTTGCCCAGATGACTAATCTTGAGTAAATGCCTAACTTTCAGACCAAGTGAAACAGAACGCTACCCAGGAGTAATCTGATTATATCACTAACATCAATGCATTCCAGTGCCCTCAATTCTTACACCAAATCTTTTTAGTTCATCAAGCTAGACAGTCCCCTTGTCACCACATCGATGCAATAGGGAGAATCCTCTCAAGCTGATGATGCTGGTATGGTTGTAGGTGTGGCAGGAGCTGTTGCAGTGTGGAAAGCTTTCAGCTTGAGGACCACATGGGCAGATGTAGCTGTGGGTAGATTCAAGGAAAAAACACTTGCCCAGGATGAAACTGGAGAGGAAGGAAAACAAGGATGCCGGGCTTCTGTGTGGCTGCAATTGCAAGCCAAATAGGCACTTAGTAGCTTCCTCATCAAATGAAAAATCTACTTCAGCTTCAGATATGCTAAGCAAAACCTTTTCTTCTATTTTTTTTTAAGTGTCCTCTAAACAAACCTCACTCCTGCACTTTCTCTGCACCTTTTAGTTCTGCAGAAATGTATCACCCACCATCTTTTATGCTCACATCCTTTTGTGCTGCGTTATTTTAAACTGTTTCTTTATATTTCATTTACTCACAGAATAACAGAATATTAGGAGCTGGAGGAGACCTCAAAAGACCATCCAATCCAACCCCCCCTGCCCAAGCAGGATCATCTAGAGTAGATCACATAGGAACATGTCCAGATTGGTCTTGAATGTCTCCAGAGAAGGAGACTCCACAACCTCTCTGGGCAGCCTGTTCTATTGCTCCGTCACCCTCATAGTGAAAAAGTTCCTCCTTATATTAAGATGGAACTTTCTATGTTCCAGTTTGGAACCATTTCCCCTTGTTCTATCAAACAACAGTGTCTTGTATCTACTCCATTGTAGAAGGGAAAGGCCATAGTTTTGATATTGGCCTCTGCCTTCCTCTATACAAATCTATGTTACAGTGTTGAAAATATTTATTTTAAATATACTGGTGAAGATAAATTTGTCAGTTAGTCCTGTCACAAGCCCTGAATTCAGTAGCTGTTAATCTTTTAGTCGCTGAAAGGCAACAATAAAGTCTGTTAAGCATATCAAGATTGTTAAATCCCCTCAGGATTTCAGGGTGTACTACCTTGTGTTTGGATAAGTACTTCTTTTAGACAGATGGAAATTTTGGCAGTCACTGAAATTGCTCTTCTACCTACATGGAAGTCTCAACTGATCCTTCAGTAATATCTGATTTTGCAAATGTAAACACTGCATACTGGAAACTGCATATTTGGGACTTACAAACTTGTTACAGTTAGAGACCTTTGATTTGGTGTTTCATTTGGCATCATTCTGGTTAGCAGTAGATGCCACAGGTCAGATATTATACTTATCTAAATTCCCTTTATAAATAGAGATTCCTTGTTAGTTATTCCACCAATAATATTGCAGGCATCCTTTATAAGAGTTATACCAATAATAACCCACAGCTGCTGTACAAATGAATTAATTTCTAAAGTAGAATTTCAGATATAGTCTAGTAAAACTTATTTCTGAAAAATGTCTTTATTTAAAAAAATCACTATCATACATTAAATTTTAATTTCTGTGAATGTTATATATGTAGACATACAGCTGCACATTGATGTATCTGTAGAAGAAAACCAGTATTGACAAAGGCAGAAATTAACAAGATTAATTTTGTTACCATGATTCATCCAAGGGATTAGAGCTCTAAAGTGGCCTACAGCCAGTATTTTTAATCTGTAGTATAGGTGAACTGTGTTGAAAATTGACATCTGTCATAAAAACATGCTCAACTAGTTTGAAAGTGATACTGTGAACTGCTGTTGTCTCTTTCCAGAATGGTTCCCACATCCAGAGCGTTCCCAAGGATAATAATAAGGATGTATTGATCCTATTGCGGGTCAATACATCCCACAGGAGTTTTAAACTAATCAAAGTATCTTGGAAATAGCCAGGGACAAAAAAATCTGAAGATTTCCATGGCTCCTTTGGCTCTGCAGTGCAGGAGGCTGCGTTTCATGCTGCTCTTACTTGTCTGTTAGCAGCAACCAAGAAAGCTGAGACTGGTCTTTACGCTGGTGTGATGCCCTTGCTAGGGGAGTGAGTGGGGGGTGGGGGGCACAGATCACACAGTGTTTGTTCACAAGTCTCGCATTAATGTAGGGTTACTGCCAACAGAAACAAGCTCTAACTGTTGATAGCAGGTAACTGTTCCCATTGAGCCATCTTGCAGTTCACTTGTGTCCATGTTTGTCATAGCTCCCCGGTCGTAGCAGCAGTGCGGAGGGCAGCTGGCCTCTTTGTTGGGCAGCAGAGACTTGTACCGCCACACATGCAAGCCAGGTGTTCAGAAAGTCCCTTAGGGGCCTTTGTTTCATAAGGTATCTGCCTGAAGTTCTCATGTGCACATGCAGCATCCACAACTGCCTTTTTGGATGTGGTCTGAGTTGTGCAAGTCAAGAGGAGTGTGTGCTGATGACCTCCTGCAGAGCTGGTGACGCTGGGTGGGATGAGTTTATCCATTCTCGTGGATCAGCAACATGATCAGTGTCTGGAGCTCTGCTGGTCTTGAGAGACTTCACTTCTGCCTCTTGGCAGGCACAGTGTGTCACCTCTTCTTGCATTCTGGAAACTCTTTCTCCATCCACGGACATGGGGAGCTATGGAGCACATTCAACCCAGGCCATGCCTGCTAACTTTCAGAATTGTTATTATTGCATGAAAAGGGGTAGATAGGATGGGTGTCTCTGCAGATCTGACACACAAGTGTCCCTGAGCATCTTAAATATTACAGGTGTGGGTAGTCTGAGAATGCTGTGTAGGTCTGCAGCTTTGGGAGGTGAGGTGCTGGAAGTTTCTGACCTCTTATGTGTTACGCTTTATAAAGTATTTGTGGCTTTAAAATTATGTCAAATCTGCTTTTGAGACAACTGGTTCTGATTGAAATCATACAGATCTCTGGCCATAGCATTTTTTTTTTGTTTGTTTCTTGGAGTTTAAAAATTGCTGTTATATGAAGAATTCGGAGTAAAATGATTTTTAATAGGACATGTGGATTGAGAAGTCTAAAGGACAAACAGTGCTTGGTGTTAGTAGCCCACATACAGGTGTCCCTTGAGATACACAGGTGTATTGTACCTGGTTTTCATCTACTCTCATTTCTCCTATGCAGTTGAGGTGTAACTGATATCAGCGGCATAATGAGATATGCCATGTTGGTTGCTCTGATACCTTCAAGCCTCCCAGGTGACAGTAGGTGTTTCTTTGTGCAAATCTGGGCTCTGATTGCTGAGTGCAAGGGACCTATTCCAGGGTGAGCTTTAGGCTTTTTTGATGGTTTGTTTAAAATTAGTGTTATGTATCTTATAATTATCATGGGAGGATAGCTTCCTAGATTGCATATGAACACCTAAATTTAGTGTCTTAGCTAGTCTCAGTCCCATCTTACATTACACCACAGCATGCAATATATTTTTACATATTATCATCTTGGTGACTTGTTTTACTGCTCAACTTGTCATTGTCTTCTGTTTGTGTAATCCAGCCATTGCAAACTTAAGGTGCCAAGAAGTTATGCAATGCAGAAATATTTTACTATGTATATGTATATTAAAACAAATGTATACAAAGCATTGCTTAAAATAGATTTACTTGCTTACTTTCAGATAATTGTTTATAGTAGGTTAAAGGAAGATTGCTAAAATAAGAAGGCTGTGATGTGTCATTTCTAATGTGCTGGTCTGACTCACGCTTGTATGCAATCACTGTATCAGCTCACTGCAAGGCTGCCAAGCTGCCCACACATTCCCATGATGAATTTGCCAAGAGAAGTCTGATCTTCTTCTGGCCATCTGCATTTCTATTGAGTCATAAGTCCCTGGGCGTGTTTATTAGCTACTGTATTTGCTCATGGTTTATTTGTTGGAAGCTTGTTTTGAATTTTGTTTCAGTCTCTCATGTTGACTTAACTTTTTAAGTTTGCTTTTGAAAATCATATGGACTTAGAATTGGGCTGTGAATATAGAATCACAGACTGCTTTGTGTTTTGTCTCTTTTGTGAGGAAGGGACCTCGGAGACCATGTAGTTCAAACCCCCTGCCATGGACAGGGACATTCGCCACTAGCCCAGGCTGCCCAAAGCCCCATCCAACCTGGCCTTGAACACTGCCAGGAAGGGGGCAGGCAGGCAGAGGGCCTGCCTCTGGGCAGCCTGTGCCAGGGCCTCACCAGCCTCACAGGGAAGGATTTTTTTTCTAATGTGTAATCTAAACCTACCCTCTTTCAATATGAAAAATGGAACTCTGAATTTCTGTAAATTTATAGTTTGTGGGGCTTGTTTTTTATCTCTGGTCCAAAAGTAGACCATTGATGACAGATAACTGTGAGTGCATTTACACCATTAAAAAAATCACCCTCTCTCCTTACCTACAGGGATACTTTGTGTAACTATTCTGGCCAAAATGCTGGTTGTAGAAGAGATGTTCATCCAGATAGCTGCATTAGCTGCTGATGCTTGTAATATTTTTGCCAGTCATGTCAAAAATGGGTAATCAGTCCTGATATCTTTAGTCATATGTAGTGCTCCAACTCCAGTGCCTGGCCATGAACCACACTTGCTTTCAACAGAATGAGTTTACTACACAGCTTGTTCTCAGAAAGGTTATTCTAAATATTTTCTGGGGTATTGTGCCTTGAACAGGAGTATATAAAGTATTTATCATGTTTTCCTAAGGACTGCACCTAGTTCTGCAGTTGAATTTTTCCTAGAGACAATCTTTTGTGTAAAAAGGTGTGAGCAATGTGGGATGATGTGTGACTGGCGACTAATAGTGATGTCACTGATTCTTCGTTTGGGACATCTTGGGGGAAAATACTGCAGAACATTTTTGGACTTTTATCCAAAAGCATTTGTCTTATTTGCAATTCTTTTATTTTTTAATTAAAAAATTGAATTGCAGGGTTCTCTAAGGCCATTTGTTCAAAGAATTGATTTAGATCTTGAGCAGACTTGTATTTCAGGCAGTTGTGGGATTTTCTCAGAGCTTTGTCTGACAAATTGCTCCCTGGCCTCTTCTACCCTGCTCAGGGTTGCCAACTGCTGCAGAAGGAGGCTGCAAGAAGTGGCATAAAGCCAGTTATCCTCTTTCCAACCATGGAAGCAGATCTTGTGCATATCTGAGTCCATCAGACTTGGGTTGTTCTTTCACGATATTGTTGAAATTGCAACAATCACAAAAGTGTAATCATTACACCTTTGTGATTTACACAGAATGGGTTTTCAAATGGAGGAGTTATTTAGCTTTTGATGAACTCTGAGATAACAATGAACCTACTTATCTGTTGACTCTGAAATATTTTACAGGCTGATTTTTCTCTGGTAGTTTCCTAGATCAGCAATCCAGAAATTCTTTTCTTGTGGAACTACAGAATGTTAGGGTTTGGAAGGGACCTTGAAAGTTCATCTAGTCCAAGCCCCCTGCTGGAGCAGGAGCCCCCTGCCAGAGCAGGAATAGGGTAGACAGTGCACACATTGCTTTAGTGCACTCTCTTTTTCTTAAGAAGTCTAAATAAGCCTCACAATCAGATGAGCTTCAGATATGCTATCTGGACAAAAACCATGTTGATGCAGTCTAATTTCTATTAAGAGAGGACTTGTCTCTGCTGACTGCAAACAGAGGCTGAGAGAGTTCTTAAAATATTTTGAATGTGCTCCCTGTCTTCTGAAGCGCCGCTTGAGAATTCAGTCGAAAGCCAGTGCAAAAAGCTCTCTGAATGCAAGATGACATTCTACTGCTCATTCTGCTTTATGGCTTTGCAGTACTGCAGCTGAGCAGGAGAATTGAGGTATATGTAATTGCACTAAAACAACTTGTAGTTGAGGGCTTCTGGAGACTTCACAGAGGATGTACAGTTAAGGGCTGAGTTGGTAAACAGAGATTAAATAACAACAAAATACTGAGCAATGGGCAGTAATCACTCTACAGTTACAAAACCTTGCAACTTTACAAAGGGAGAGTCGAATTCAGAATTAAACCTATCTGCAGTGAGTTGAACTTTTTGAAAATGAAACTGAAAAAACTGACTTGGAGAGCTCTCCTTATGATTGAAAATACCAGAGGGTGTTTGAGTCGAAGGAGCAAGAATAAACCCCAACCCAACAGGTCTGCCAAGAGGTTTGTGTGAAAGATGATGAGGTGGCTGAAGAGCAACTTTAGCTTTACCACAACCAGAGAATATAGAGAATCACATGAAACACAAGCCTTAAAGAACTGAAAACTCCTACCTGGCAGGCTTAATAATAACGAATAATAACTTAATAATAAAATTCACCACTATGTGGTATATGCTGTATTTTGAAGGCACAGAGCAGGGAATAGATTAAAACAACCTAGGCGAAGGTTAACACCTATGGTTACAGTCTCTTGCCTGTGTGCTGCTTTTTGATTGACTCACTGTTGTTATTCTTGGACAATTTATTTGCAGTGCAGAGTACAAAACAAAATGTCCACATCTTTTATTATAGTTGGGGTGCACTTTAGATGATGAAGTCTGTCCCATGCAGGTGTGCACAAATGTGGCTTTCGGGAAGAGATGAGTGTGTAAACCAAGCAGGACCTAGAGCCCTCTCTGCTGGATGGCTGGGAAACAACACTTCAAACAGGAAAAAATTAAGAATTCTGACGTAGGAAAGAAAATCTAAGGAGCCAGTGCAAGAAATATGGATGCAAACCACAAAACTTAGATATTTGAGCTCTCCCTACGATAAACAGATGAAATAGCATTTTTTATCACTTAAAATGGCATTCTTTTATTAAATAATTAGGGGATATGTATTAATGGTGATTATTTTCTTTTGAACATATATGGTAGCTGAGAGGAAAAAGTGAACTAACAGACTGTCTTAGAAATTTGAAAAATTCATAATATCTGTGCAAAAGAACAGTATTCCTGTAAAGAATTTTAAAACCACATGTAGCCTAGGAGGTGTAGATGGACAGTGTGCTTTTTAGTAATGCCCAAAAGAAATTAACACTCACTGTTGGAGCTGTAGCAATATGTGGAAAATATGCTATTCCAAGACAAGGCACTTTTTAAAAAAGGCACTGGGCAAGATGTATCAGCTTTTCATGTGTCTGTTTTAAAATAAAATATATTTTCCAGTAAGAGGAGAAAGCCTACCATGGTAATTAAAGCCCATATCATATTCTTAAAGTGAAAGCGAACACAAATGTTCTGAATTTTTATTCTTTCAGAAAACTTGACTAATAGAAACAGGGGAATGGAGGGATGCAGAAGATAATTGGATCTCCACTTTATTGCCAGCACTGAGAGATCCATTAAAACTCTGCAGCTCCCTAAAATCCAACCCTGTGGAACTGATGCTGAATTGTGTGAGCACACATACACAGGTTTTCTATGTTTAAGCAAACAAACAAAAGAAGTTGACTGGAGGTTAGAGGGAACAACTATGCATAAACTTGTGATGGCTGGTCTCTCTTATCATGGTCTTTCAGAAATGTGGTAGCAGCTGAAGACACCCATGACATATCGGGCCATAAGAAATTAATGTAGGGACAAGAAAATACAGGATTTATGTACACTTTTTGATACCTTTGAAATCTTGTGTCCATGAAAAACTGTAGCAAAATAGTCACCGACCTTTATTAAACTTGGTTTCTCACCTTTTCTATATGTGGGAGAAGCATGCTCTGGAAATGTTTGATATTCTCTAAAGTGTTTGTTATTAACTTTTTTTTTTGTGGGGGGGGATCATCATTTCACTTACAGCAACTTGATTGGTGGCACTTTAATGCAGACATGTGGTATGGTTCCTTTAGGGGTTTAGGTTTTTTTTTACTTTTAATCAAGCAATGATGATACAACCACTTGAAAAATATTTTTATTAAAAAATTGTGTTAGAAGTGTAGAGTAGTAAGAAACAGGAAGATTTTATAGTGTAATTTTGTTATGTAAGAATAAGTCCAGTGTAGTAAATCTTTCTGAAAAAGAAAAAAAAGCCAATCCATATAATCAGACTATCGGGTATGAATTTATCAGACTGGGTGACTCACTGGTGACTGGGTGTCACTGGGCAGTGATGGTGTGTTGACTATGAATTTGTTCTCTTGAAAAGGAGGAAGCAGTGCAATGTACACTGAAGGATGCCTTTTGTACTTGTGCTTTTGTTTTACCTGGGGTTTTTGCCCATCATTTCTTGACCCTGCTATTTCTAAGAGTAGCATGAACAAAGAATTTTAAGTATAGGTATAGAGGTAGTTGCGAAAGTATCTTAGTAGTATTTATGTAAATGCAAAACCAGTACATTGCCATTTTTCACTTTTTCACAACTCCCAAGGTGTTTTCTAAAATATTTTTATTTAAAAATTGCTTTGGATGTAGTTATACAATAGGGGATAAAATGTTAGGTAACTGTCTCATACTTGTTTATGTAAGTTTTTACACATGCATACATATATGTTAAGTAAAGGAGAGCTGTAACATGTCTGTGGAGCCAAAGTGTCTGTACTGTGAAGCAAATGCATGGATTTCATAGGCCTTATATGGAGGAATCTCCTCAGACATTCCTTTTTATCTTCTAAAACTTAAAACGGTCTGATCTCATCCATCAGTCCTGACTTGTAGCTACCACAGCAAAGTAAATTTCAGAGCTTGATATCAGTGAGCTCAGCCCATAGCTGTGTTTCTGCTTTAAGGGCATCCTCTTCCTTACAGAGTTTGGCTAATTTCTGAAGATGTTTTAGACAGACAGACTTCATTAAAAGCAGCTATTTGGTAACCTTTACTAATCCACAAGCTGGATTTAAGTGCTAAGCTTTCTCCATCTGTCTACATGGCATGCTAACTGCTTTTAGATATCTTTTCTGGATGGAATAAGGAAATCCAGTAACTCTGTACAGATTTTTCTTAATGTAACTGAATGTGAATTTGAAAAACAAAATAAGTGAATTGAACTCGCTCTGGCCAGGTTTCTGTTGCCTGACTGCACTAGGTGCTGGAACAGGCTCTTTGACTATAAAATGATAGCGATGACTTTATTGAACCATAGGCTTCTGTTAAAAATTCATGCGAACACCTGAGATAACCTAAGATCTTGAAAAATTTCTAGATAGTCTAGTGTTTACGCTGAAAATTAATATTTTCCATGCTTTGTGTTTAGGAGATAGCAAAACTAATGAATGCTTGAGAATCTACTGCTACTGTCTTTTCCAGCTGTAATTTAAGAATTTTGCAGGTAATAATCTTGCAGCGTTGCAATACCTTAACTGATTCTGTGCATTATTATAGTAATAATGGAATTACTGCACTGTACAGTCCTGTTCTCTTATAACTCAATAAAAAACTTTTTCCAAAATCGTTGGATAATTGTTAATTTTGTTTAAAAAGAAATAGTTTTTCTGATGCTGATTATACCTGTGCTATATTTTGCTGCTGAATTTTCTTAAAAGGAGTATCTCTCACATGTGTAAATATTTTTATTTTTCTTTTTCCAGGGCATGGCTTTTACCTTGGAGGAGAGGCAACAGTTGAATATTCATGGCTTGTTGCCACCTTGCTTTCTTGGTCAAGATTCCCAGGTTTACAGCATTCTTAAGAATTTTGAAAGGTTGACATCTGACCTAGACAGGTAAAGTATAACCATGAAACTTTATCTTGGTTGTCAAGTCTTAGGTCCCTTATAGATATATAACTATATATTTTCTGGTAGTACACGTAAAAGTCTGTGTTTTTCCAAGCTGTGGTGGTTGACAATTGGATATCATTAAGCTTGAATATATACTTTTGCTAGAATGCTTTCTTCAGAAATCAACTTCTAATTTTAAATAGTGATTTTCCAGTAATGTTGGCATGAATTTATTATTTTTAACAACAAAATAATACAAAGGTGATCAGAGCCACATGAACTCACATAGAACAAAGAAGTCAGTAAGCCTTTAGATGCATGTAGATGCGTATGCATTAGAAATATAATTTTGATAAAATATTATGGGGTTATTATGTAATATAGACTATTTTTAAAGAAAAAAAAGCTATTGAGGTCTTCAAAATTTTATGAGTACTCAAATGTTTTATTTTAAAGTGTTTTATGACCCTAGAACCGAAGACTATTCCTTTAGTATTTTTCCCCCGTGCCTTGGGTTTTGTTATCTATATGTAATAGATGGCTTTTAGATACCTTTGATTGGTGGAAACACTTTTTAGAAGTTTAAAGTTGCCATAACCTCTCTTTTCACAAAAGTAGAATAAAACAAACACTGCCTGCCTTGTAATTGAAGACCTCAAGGCTGTGGTATCTTCTTTAGATGAACTGTGC
The DNA here is from genome assembly GCA_013399135.1 of Heliornis fulica. NCBI lineage: Eukaryota > Metazoa > Chordata > Aves > Gruiformes > Heliornithidae > Heliornis > Heliornis fulica. The sequence goes on along the minus strand of VXBZ01008805.1, from coordinate 293,535 downwards.
TGTAGTGCTTTTGGAGAGGCCAGTAGGATCTTCCTTGGTTGCTTGTTTTTACTTGAATTGATGGAATTTCTATTCACCTGGCTTGTGGAATTTAAGAGGAGAATGGCAGTATTTCAAAACTTAATTGTTTAATTTCTGCAGGAAAGGAAAAAATCAGTTTTACATTAGAGTGGTAACATTTTGAATGCTGTGCCATTTTGAACCACAGTATAATGCAATATACTGAAGTTTTGATCACAGTGGAAATCATGAAATAAAAAGAACTTGTCCCCAGGTATTGAGGGAATGTTTTGCAGAAAACATGCTTTATTATGTTAAAAGGAAGAAAAGACAAGTCTGTTTTGGGGGAAGGAGGAAAAGAACTAGTTTTTTTTTAAGTACGTTAACCATGTATGATAGACATAAATGATACACAAGTATAAATATGTTAAAATAAAATATGATTACAAATAAATGTAAATAAAAGGCTTTCCAGATTCCATTTATTTCATAGTATTTTATTCCAAATCTGTCATTAAGCTTAATGTCTCTATATAATGAATAATAATAACGATAATATTTATTATTAATTATGATAATTGATTAAACAAAAATTCGATATAATTATTTCCACCTATGTTTCTTTTGCATTTTCTCTTTGCAAATTAATAGTTGGATAATGAAGAAATTTCTTTCTTGCTGCTGTGACCAAACATTCTAAAACAGAAGCACGAACAGTAAACGGTTACGTCCATGTGTCTTGAGCATTCGACTGCAGCTTGACATTTCATTCCATAAAGTCAGATTTTAGTGTAATGCCTTCTTTAGTATAAAGGTTTCATTTTACTGTGCAGCTCTGCACTACAAATTTGTTGTTGCTCTGGTGATGTACTTCAGCTAAGAAAACTAGTAAGTCATAGAAATAACTTGAAAAGATTGAAAGGTAGGCTTTTTTCTCAGAAACCATTTCCGGTCAAGGTATCTGTGTCTTCTCCTTGCCCTTATAGTCATAATGAACAATGTGGTTCAATTTATAATGCTGGATAAACTGGGTTGGAGCCTCCATGCTTTGACAAATCCAAGTCCTGACCGAAAGTGGTCCCGGGCAACCTGCTCTAGTGGATTCCACTTTGAACGGAGGGTTGGATGAGGCAATCTGTGGAGGTCCCTTCCTACCTCTGCTAGTCTTCCATTTCATAATGCAGTTAAGGAATTGGCTTTCAGGGGTAATCTTGGAACAATGCAGATTTGTCCAAAATAAATCAGGTTGACCCTTAAGCACTTAAAACTATATAAATCCACAAGTTCTCCCCCAAATGAAATTGTTTCTTTAGGAAATCATATTTGTGTTCTGTGTGAACACCCAAAGGGCCTAAATTGACTTTTCATGTCTGCTATTCTTTGAAGAAAAACACAATTTCCTCTTATGTTAGTGGTACACTATATTGCTGTGGTGTTTCCTCCAGCTTTTAGCAAAGTAAAATCATTTGTGCATTACTCGTCAGGTTTACATATAAGACCATCGATTGAATAACTTGATAACATTTGCAGGCAGAAAATACTTCCTTTGAAGATTATCAATGGTGACATCTTGGGCTCTGTTTCAGACATAAAACACTTGTGTGAATTGAGTGTACAAAAACTTGTGCATGCAAAATGTGATTTGCAGCTGTTTATAAGTCAAGTGTCTGGAAATTTTATTGGAGTATATCGGTAGAGTTCCAGCTCTTAGAACATGTGCATTACATGTGTGAGAGCTCAAAAGTATTTTTTTGAATAGGAAAAAATATTGTCCTTCAAGGCAACATGTGAACTCTGGTCTCCTGTACTTGTACTCCTCTCCAAACATTTTAAAGGGAAGAGTGACTGTGATCCTGCTGCAGGTACTACTTGGATACCTTCACTGATGGAGAGTGCCAGAAGACATTAACAATTCTAACTGGGACTTGATAAACAGCAAAAAATAATTGCAGTGCTCCTTGTACAGGCCGGTGCACAATGCCAACCTTGTGTAAGAGTGTGCAGTTATTGCCTTGCAATCAGTGTAAATTTAGTAATACTTAGAAATCAAAACATTTCCTCAGTATGATCTTTCATATGATCAGTATGATCCCATGGGAGCACTGTTTGAAAAGAGATAGAAGGAAGCTGTTATTTTCATAGAGCTAGGATTTGAGAGTGGGTGTATGGTTTGTGTCCACAAATAAAAGATGAAGTAGAAGCACTTGAACATTGCAGAGGTAAAAGGTAGTAAGTACCTTAGAAGGGTATTGTCTAATGAAACATTAATGCTGTGTATGACAGCAGCTTACACTGGCAGGACTGTAGCTTGCCCTGGTTTTGGTTGGAAAGAGAGTGTGTGTAGATTCATAAAGTTAAGCTGATAGAGCCTTGGCATGACATGCTTTGGCATGGCTGAAACTCCTTTGCTGACTTGCAGCGTGGAATTGCTGTGTTCTGAAATACCAAGAGTTTTGGTACAGAAAATGAATGCGAGACGGCAGTGAATACATTGCCTGGTATTCTTGGCAAAAAGGAGGCCAATTACAGGAAATAATTCTTACTACTCTAACTTAATTTGGAAAGGCTGTCATGGATTCTGCAAGTAATTTCATCTTTTTTTCCCCTCCTGTCTTCCTAATTGTCGTCTTGCTCAGTGTTGACACTGAAATCATTGCCCCTGACACAGACACATTTTCTGTCTGGGCCTTTCTTTCTGCAAAGAATCACACTGGTAGAATGCTTTACTGGATATGTGAACATTAGGAGAGGTGCAATCAGATCACTTTTCCTGAGAACACTACGTTATTTTGTCTTTTCTTAAAGCTTACTGACTTTTATAGCATTTCTATAGAGATACTGATGATGCAAAGTAATGGAGCTAAGTATCTCACACAAGTTTAAAATAATGGTGTTTTCTCCCATTGTCCTTCATTTCCTCTCATGTTTTGCAAAATAAACTGCAGCCAGACTTTGGGTTGGTTTCTTTCCCATTTCCATTTTGTTTTGTAAAATTCATGCCAGTGGTAGCAGGGTCAGTTATCCTAAGAAACTGTCCATAATTTTCTGGTAGTTATACCAGTTTTCTTTTGGATTTTGGTTGCTATTTGGTCTACACCCTTTGTGTCTCTACTGTATTTGATTCTCTTTGTAACAACAGACTAGGATGAAATGTTCTTAGGTGAAGTAAAGGCAAGGGGAGAAGTGACATGCTGACATGTGAGTGCTTGGCAATTCCCTCAGTCTTTCTTGCCAGACCTTGGATTTCCTCCTCTGAAACTCTTCCCCGAAATCTTCATTCAGGACTCATTGTCTGAGGACAGATAATATTTTTCTCCCTTTTTATAGCACAAATGATTGTTCTCACTGTTTTATTGCTTGTTTTCACTATGTTTTCAATTAAATGTGGCCTTCAGTGAAAGATTCCATGAAATTCTACATTTTAAATAAAACTTTTTTTAAAAAAAAACAAACCTCTACTGAAAACTACTTCATACTCTTAGTCATGTGGATAACTTGGATGTTGCTAAAAGATGTGTACTTGTTGTCTAATGCATTATAAACAACACTGCAGTGAGGATGAAGCATTTTTGGTTTTCCCCTTAGCAAAGAATATTTTGTGAAAGTTGATGCCCCTGAGGAAGTTACTATGCACAGAAAGAGGAGATTTTTAGACCTGCCAGTGAAAAGTAGTCTTTCTAATCAAAACCGCACTTCTCTAGAAATATTTTTCACTTTATAATAATGTCTCTTATGCTGATTTGGCTATGGCCAACCATGTAATATTTGCAAATGCTATTGTACTTATTACAATATTATAAGTAATATACAATTATCTTTGCAGTTTCTATAGCATATCCTGAATACAAAAGCAGCATGATAAATGCAAATAAAAAATAACAACCCTGGTTTAATGCTACAGGGCAGTAAAAACAAAAGGGAGAGTTTTAGCAGGTAAGTTTTAACTTGAAGCTGTTGAGGAAGCCTTTTGCTAAACTTTTCATTTATTTTGTAAAGAATTTCTTTACACCATTTAAAATCCATTCTTGGCCTAAAAAGTAAGAAATGATGATGAAAAAGTGTTCTAAACTCTTAAGTAGCCACATCTCATTTTAAATTAGAGATAAAAAAGCCAAAAAACCTACTGGCAACTGCCTCAAACATAGTGATTGTGGCTTGTATGAATGTTTGCAGTCTCCAGTATAGAACGGGCCAGGATATGCATGATATTCATCACATTCAAGATCCTCTGAAAACAAAATTAATACCTTCACATACATTCACAACTTGTATTTCAAGGTAATTGTGGGATAACCATCCTTGGGATAAATGTTTTAATGAAGAAAATGGTCCAAGAATTCAAGGACATTAAAAGACATGCTGTAACATAATTAAATACTGTGAAAATGAAAGGTTAGTAACAAAAGAAAATTAGTGTGTATTTATATTTGTAGCTGAGAACTACAAGTGCAGGCTATAATTTAACCTTGGAGAACATTCAGAACCAAGGTGTATGATGGGAAGTGGTTCAGGATGCCCTGAGGTATTTAGAGTACATCTTCAACTCTTGGGTTTCTAGCTCTTTATCTGTTTAGGTAAGAGACATAAGGGGAACAGTTTTACCTTGTTACCTTCACCAGCTTCAAAAGCAGTGGCATTAGCCTTGCTTCTAGTGCTTTTTAATGCTTGTGAGAGTGGATCATGAAAGAAATACTTCTCTCACATACAGGGATATACAAGCTATGCTTGAACAAAACACATACAATTGCTAATTGTTAGATAATTACCTGGCTAAATCTGTGTCTTCCTAAAATATGCATTAGATTTTATTGGTGCATGTGTTGCATTAGTATGTTGAAGGGAAGATTGTGTGAATAATGTTTAAGCACACAAACCTCCAGGCTTTTGGAATGAGTGTGTTGTACAAGTTTCCTCAACTCTCGTGTAATAAAATGATAAACATATTATACCTTTTGAGTATAAATAATTAGTACACCATTATAAATAAATAAATAATGCACTAAAAATCCAAAACAACCCCACATGAATTTATAATAAATTGATTAAAGTTTTAATGTAACCCTATTGATATCGAAGAAAATTAATTTTTTAGAGAAATACTTAACCTTAATAAAACTAGTGAATAGAGAGGTGGAGTTTAAGTTCATAAAATTCCTAAATACTAAGGGTTCACAAAGTGACTAGAGTCATATCTATGTGAACAAGTAGAACTTGAAGTCATGCATTGACTCTCATAACCTGTCATACTCAGCACTGAAATCTGGGTTCCTGGATGGGATCTTGGAGCAGTAGCATATTTATTCAGTTGTTAGAGTGATGGTAGTCAGAATTTGATCAAGCCAAATGTGAATCTTTTTCATTCTCGTTTATCTGTTTTTTTTTCTCATTTTTCTAATTTTTAGACAAATATAAAACTTCTTCAAATACAATCAAAAAATTATTTCCATTGCAGATTGAATTACAAACATAGACTTGAGTGAGAGAAGTCCATAAGCACATACCTTTAAAAAAAACCCACCGTATTGCCCTACAATGTTCAGGTGAAGTGTTTATTTGAAGTATTAGTCTAGATTTAAGGAAAATTTCTGTCAAGGCAAGAGCAGAAAAAGCTAACGTTTTAGTTTCCTTTTTTTTTTTTTTGGACCAGCGAGTAAGCTTGTTTCAGTTTTATTTAACATTGGTCTCATTTCAAGTGGAACAAGTGATATGTATGGATTAGGTTCTGACAGATCAAATACTCAGTTGCAGTGAAGTGTTTTATACCTGAGAGGGATTAACCTTCCTGAGTATGTAGACTTTGCCAATTGTGTGTCGGCTTCAGCTTCTCTGGGTCTCAACCCGTTTGTTATCCTTTGTGTCTGAAGCACTTGTGCTATTAAGACAAGGAGGAATTTAAATACTCAGCAAGAAAGAGGCTATTGTAGAACAACCACAGCTTTAATTAATTATCTAAACACCTTTGTATTTCTGAATTGACTTTATATGTTCGCTTGATGTCTGTCTAATTATATGTAATTCTCCACAGATATATTCTACTAATGAGTCTTCAGGATCGAAATGAAAAGCTTTTCTATAAAGTGCTGACTTCTGACATCGAAAGGTTCATGCCTATTGTTTATACTCCCACTGTGGGACTAGCTTGCCAACAATACGGTTTAGCATTTCGGAGGCCAAGGTATGTAAATTTATACTTCAAATAAAAGTAATTGTATCTTATTTTCCCCTTGGCAGATTTCTAACATAGCTGAACATAAGACAAAACTGCAATAATTGAGATCATGCATCGACACTTTTGGTCTACATTAAACAATAATTTGCACTGCATTAAGAAGGCAAATGGTTGTTGTAATTGTATTAAAACATGGGTACATTTTAAATCTCAACTGACTTTTTTTGAATCCTAGCTGCACGTTACAATATCAGAGTAAAATTGATCCTTATTAGATTTGCCTTAGCAGCATGAAGAGTGTAGAATTTTACATATGTTAGTATTTATATTCTGTCGGTCTTATACATATATATAATAAGAATATGTATACAAACTAAGGATGCATTATATAAGTACCTTCTGACATCTGAATAATCAATGACCATCAAAGCGCCTGTCCCACTGCATAATAATTTGTTTCATAAGATGATTGTTGAAGTGTTTTTATTCTGTATAAACTATTGGTATTTATAGAGTGATGAGGAAGTGCTGTGAAAGAATGATGGGTACTTCTGTTCCACTCTGACCCTTGGACATCAGCCCACAAGGTGTCAGATTTAGGATGGTTGCTGTTTGAAGACTTTGTGTATACCAGTGCCTTCAAGTGAACACTGGAACACCACTTTGGTGCCTTCTGTTCATGTTTCCTGGTGAAGGAGTAGATAAATGAGCTGTATGTGCACAGCTCTGTTAGCACAGTTTGTTTTTTTTTTTTTTTACAGTCAAGACATTGATGGAAAATAAGGAGCTTGCAAGGCTAAAGGGAATAAATGAGGGGTCACAAATTCTTCAGTGGGAGGTATTTGAGGGAGAAGACTTATGGCTTTAAAGTTTTGTTGTTAATGTAAAATCATTTTGGCCTTGTGACTGACAGAATGAGTCAGGACCATCTGGCCAACTGCAGAAAACAAGAATTCCCACTTTGTTACACATTAAGAAGTTCAAAAAACCCTCAAGAATGCTTACTTAAACCTGTTTAATGATCTATGGCTTTTATGTCTCTCCCCTAGCAAGAGAAGTCATCTCTTTCCCCACTCAGTATTTATCACTGTGGTGATTTTACTGGCCTTCCTAAAAGTGCTAAATATGTCTGGAAAATAAGAATTTGCCTAAGTTGGTCTCATTGCCTCTTGTTTTGACATCTGTTGTTGTATAGGATGTTGCACAAGCAGCACCTCTGTGTATGCATATACTTTTCACTTTCTTTCCAGACCTGAGCAGCATCTGCAGAGGAAAAAAACCCTCTATTAAAGCAGATAACTGTTAGCTGAGTGTCAGTCTGCAGCCAGTGAGTCACAGCTTGCAGCAGCAAGTGAAACAACCCCCCAGCCCCATTTAGAGATTTTTAGACTCCTGAACTCCAGGTCTGATCATAAACATACTCATGACATGGGTGGGGTGGGGGGGGGCGGGAATGATTTGGGAGATAGGACAGGGAGAGGAAGCATTTCAACCTTTTGCCTTTTTTGGTGATCTTTTTAATTTGGTGGAATTTTAATCTACAGAAGATTTAGAAAGACACCCTCAATCTTTCTCCCCTAGGTATTAAGACTAAAATTCTAGTTAACATTGCTCTGTTACTAATAAATTTATTGATCTGTATAGTTAACTTGAAACAAATTACACTACAGCCATGCAGTTAGCCAGGAAACAAGAACTTCTGAGTTCTCTGCAACTAAGCCGCTCTTTAGCCTCTCCTGTATTGACAATTGAAGACTTTAAAACTGTATAGATTTGTTTGCATCAATAATGAATGTCATCACCACCTTGCTTTACATTTCCTTTTTAGTTTCAAATATGATCTAAAAGGCTTTCAAAAGCAAGGCAGAAGAGCAGTAATGCAGATGTTGTGCAGGCTTTGATACAGCAAGCTGGACTTTCTCAATTCTGCAAATGGCTGCAACCTAAAACTACCAGTGTTTGTAAAGAATATACTATCTACATTCCCAAGGGATTTTTCTATCTTCTACTTTAGAGAGCTTATTATTCTGGCATATAGATAGTTAACTTCAATTCTGATGTTTAGCCCTTCTGAATAGTGATGGTGATGATCCAAGTGCTCATTGAGCATCCTCATATTTGTATGTTCTTAGAAGTAGGATTTTATTTCCCATATTGGAAATAAGTATGTTTATTGTTTTTTAAAACCCACTCATTTCCTTATTGAAAACGAACAAATTCAAGGCATATTATACTATTTTACATAAATTTCACTTATTTAACTTAAAAAATCCATAGTTTTATAGGACATTTCATCATTAGGTAATCACACTGTTTTTCATTGCAGTTGAGCTGCTAATGAAGGATGTTCTTAAAAAGATTAAATCATGTTTTAAGTGGTGTGTCTTTTGATATTTGGTTGTTGTATTCTTGAGCCACTGAAGTCAGACTTGGCTATATTCATCTGTCTGCTGCTTCCCCACCTACGTGTGTGCTTTTTATACGTGACTGGCTCTCTGAGGAGACATATATTTATAAAAGTCTGTTTTATTTCTAGCCCTGCTGAATTGCCTTGCTGTGTTCAGTTAAGTGTTTTAATGACTACTTTAAAGGTGGTTGAAGAACATGTACGGTCCTCTTCTGCCAATTAAGAACCTCATAAACATTTTTTTTTCTTAAGAATAAAATACCATCTGCCAAATTTAATGTTTACTCTTCCCCATAAAATTCCCAGCTGTTCACATCACCTCACTACCTGCGCTCATCTTCCCACACCTCCCAGCTGATACTAGTGATCTTTAGAGGACAAATGGACAGTAAATCGTTTCCCCTTTGGGGAAATTTTTGCTGATTAAGAAATACCTATACTTTGTGATCTTCCGCTGTGTTCTCTTAGAGACATCTGTTGTTTTCTTAAGGAAATCCTTTTCTAAATTATTACAAAATAAGTTGTGCAAAGCAATCAGTTTTGTTTGGTTTGAAATTATATTCTAGATTGTGGCTCATTTAGCATTAGGTGTTTTATACCAGCATCCATCATAAACAGCCCCCTCTTTGAGTTGAACTTAAAGGAAAGGAAAGAATAAACATTGAATTTAAATATAGAAGGAGAAAAGATGTAAAATTTAGTGTGGTTGATACATTCTCAAGTTTTTTATATTACTTGTAAAAACTGAAAAAAAAAACAATTCAGGGAAAAGGTATGAACTTAAAAGATCTTACCTGTAAGATCTGCATGTATCTTTTTTTTTATTGCTGAATCATATTTAAATGCTGCCTTCACTGATAAGGGAATAGCGGTTTTTTCTGAATGTTATAATTTCAGAATTTTTTTATTACTGTCTCTTCCTAAAGCTCAGAAAATGTTTGATATTTCATAGCTAAACAAAGATTCTATTAGAAACTGACTTGTGTGTGTGTGTGTATATATATATATATATGTAGATAAGTTGAAAGTTACCTGATTGCTGCAGATCACATTTATCACACTGGAAGTTGCAAAATTGTCTTACTATTCAGCTTAAATAAGCACTATTTTTTTTAATGTTCACTTAGATTTCTTTCAGTTAGATGCTGTGAAGTGAGTTTGAAGCCCCTGACTTATGTCTTCAAGCAAGCAATAATGAAAATTAATTTAGAGTTTAAAAAATATGTGCCTCATGGGATCACGAAACAAGATCTTCTGTGACTCCCCTACGTGCTTTTAGAAACTATATGGGCTCACATGATGTACTTCCAGTTATAGAAGGACGGTGTGGCTCAAGTGAGATGTTTTTCATCCTGAAGCAGTATTTTGCAATTATAGAATAAACATTTGTGGCTGACCAGATGACCATCTGATTAATCATTCCATCTGATTAATCATGACCATTTCTCAAGTGAGCCAGCTGCAATGTAACTTGGCTCATTGGTTTGAAGTTTCTCTGGGTAATTGACATTTGCTTGTAAAATTAAAACTCAAAATTGCATTACTCCCTGTGAATATTCAGCCTAAAAGCCACCAGTGTAGTGCATAAGAGCATTATTCTAGAAATAAACAGTACAGATCTGACAGCAGATCTGTAACATGCACTTGCTTAAATGACAGTTACAGAATGTGATTTAGGAGATCAGTACCTCTGCTCTTCCTCACAGACATTGAGGAAGATGAGGGAAGAAAGCTTCTCCAGGATTAAGTCAGAGAAGGAATTTGGACAGATAAAAGCTTTAAAGGCTTATGCTGGGAATGTCATGGAGTTGTGATTTTATTGCAGTGATCACGCTGTCATTAAGAGCAGTATTTCAAAATCTCTACTAGGTCATGTTTTAGTGCAGAGTTTTAGTCTGTCATTTAAAAATAAATTCCTGAAGTAAAAAATTCCCCAGTTGCACAAAGCGTGTAGATGCATTTGACATCCTTTGCTCACTTACCAAGACACAATCTATTTTTATAACTTGATTTCTAAAATATAACTGTTCTTTCAGTTCCTTTATTCATCCCAAAAGAATAAATATGGGAAACTTCAATGGAAATTTCCTCTAAGGATCCAAAATCAACTTTTTACATCATGTAGAGAACACCCAAGAGTTTAAGGTTTGTGTAAACTCAGCAGTCAGACAGGAGAGGAAAAATCGCCAAGTATTGCTGTGCTGAAAGCCTTGGATGTTGTTGAAATGTTAGGTGACTGTTTATGTATTTCCATTCCTAGAAGGAAAAGCCATTTCAAACAGCATATGAACAAAGCAAACCCTGGTAACTATTGCGGCCACACAGACATGGCAAAGTTCCTCTGAAATAACTTCCTGATGCGGTCACACGCTGTCAGCCTGACTAGGAACCATTTTTAAAGCAGCTATATTGAAACTGATGCTGCATATTGAAGATGCAGATACAATCTCTTAAAAGGCCAACTATGCAGCCTTAGCTTTGAAGTGACTTTTTTTTTTATATAGAAGCAGATCTTGTTCAACAAAGTGTTCTTGCAGAAGGTTAATAGTAATTCTATCAACTCTGAGGTTTTTTTTTTTTGGTTTTCCTTCCTTGCAAATGACTGAACATGGCATATCTAGAGGTCTCTTATTCACCCATAGTCTAAGCAAGATTACATTTTGAATTTACTTTTGGTACGTGTTATAAAAATGTGTTTGGTTTATCCCTTTTAATATTTTTAGAGAGCACTTGGAATGTTATTAAATCTTTGGTACCAACTTTTCAGCAGGCAATTTATTGAGCCAAATAGTGCTGATACTATACCAGATTGCCTCCTCATTGAAGTGCATGACTGACTCGGCACACAGAAATTGGAAATGGGTCCTTTCCTCATATTCCTCTAAGGGAACGTATTTATTTGCATTTATTGTATGTATTTATGTAAATGCATAAATACCAGTTGCAGTGGTTCAGATACACTATATTGAATGCAAGTGTGATTTCTTGTGGGCACAGCAATGTTTACATGCTGAGATTGACAGCTGACAGATGGCATCGTTATTTTCTAACGAAGATTCATTAGTAGAGTAGGGAAATTTTTTATTTCCTGTGACAGAACTTGCAGAAGGCTAGACCTAAGCAGCAGAAGTTGCAGCCTGTTTGCTGGCACTAAGTAGATCCTGCAGTACCTTTCCAAAGTTTTTGTGTGTGGTTTTTGGTTTGTTTTTTTTTTTTAAATGAAGTTTTCCTTGGAGCCTGGACTTTCTATTTTCTTAATTCCACTGAAAGCCTTTGACATGCAGGTCTCCTCAGAAACCAGATTTGGCTTGCTGGAAAACGAGAAGTTGTCAGGTACTTACGGAGCATGCAAGCCTGGAAAGCTCAGTTCCTGGTCCTTCTTTGGGACTGTCTGCCTGACCCACAGATGCGTGCTATTTTCTTGATTGAGACCAGAAGGTCTGGAGGAGAAGCCACAGCTTATTTATTGTGCCTTTTAGGCTGACCAGAAAAAGGTCCTTTTATAGGACTTACTTGTTATGTCCCTTGGGGTGTGCTGAGGTGTCGGAGGGACTCTCTCTTACCAAAGAAGTGGGACAGCATTACCAGGGATGCTATGAAGTGGTTAAAATGAAGTAACTTTGTATCAGTAACTGGTGTTCCTTGCACAACTACTGTCAGCTGTTGGTTCTGAACTGAAGCAGCAGCTGGGACTTCTTTGCAGAGTGTTTCTGTATTGAAGACCAGTATAAAATCAGTCTGTTGCTGAGGAGTTACAGGATTGTTTGCGTTTTATATGGCAGTCCCCTGGTTCTTATAAAAGTGATTGTTCTGATACAGTCCTAGAGGGGGTAAGGTTCCTCCAGGGCAAGCATGGCAGGGATTGCTTGGTAGGGTGCATTTACACCTGGATTAGCACTTAAAGGAAGATCTGCTGCTACCTTTCTGTGGCTGTTACCAGAGGTGTGAACTGTGTGTACTCACAGGCTATCCTCCTGCCTTCCCGTGTGCTACTAAGACTTGCAATTCATTGCTTAGGAAGTACTAAGAAAGATGTGTGGGCTTTTTTCTTCTTCTTAGGGCTGTGCTGTGCAAGGGAAACATCCAGTGGGACAAAAAAGAAATGGTATTGCTGTCTATATGCTAGACAGGAATCGATGCATGTGTTTATAGAGATCACCAGCAGTAGCGATATATGTGTAGGCAACTTGAGCATGTAGCAGGGAACTCTTACAGGTGATTAATAAGCATTTAGTGTTGTAAGTTTGGTTTTTTTTTAATTTAATCAAGATTTTTTTATAGACGCACCCTTCAGTCTGCTTCTATGCAGAGAGCTTTTTCCCAAGTCCCTGGTAATTCCTGTTGCTATCTCCTGATGCTGCAAAACACCATACCAGTAGTGTTTCAGATGAGACACCAGTGACTTGGAAACATTACAGTGCTTTATTAGCTCATTCAGTATATACCCCATTGCATGTCTAGGGGATATTTTTCCTTTAGGGGTGTGCTTACGCTGGAATTTCTCCAGCTCTCATTTTCTGTACATTTGTTGCACGTCCTTCAGCACCACCCAGATCCCTTGCTTACACATTCAGCAGCTTCTCCAAAGCCGACTCATTGCTCAGCATTCCAACATTGTGTCATCGTTGCATTTCCAATACAAGATATAGTAGCTTAAAAAAAAACCCAAACAAATCAATTATTCCTTTAACTGTATTTAGTGAAGTCCAAAAGAAGGAAGAAAACGGATGAAATCATTCTAACTTTGCAGTAGCTTAAATATTTTAACATCATAGATTTCTGTGTCTGTCTAGAAGCTTTCTAAATAGGGCAAATAGGTAGTAAAATGGAAAAATTGAAAGTGAAGGAGTAAAGATTTTCAGTCTTTAAGACTGCAAAATGGGATGATTGTGTGTTTTAATATACCTTGTGTTTCTTTATAGTTAGAGCTAGATGCTTTTAGCCTGGGAGATTTTTGCACACTGCTTTTGAGGCAGCCATATGTCCATGCTGATACAAGGCTTTTGGATAAGGCAAGAGACAAACTTTTTGGAATAGAAGTGAACCCTTTTACTTTTCGCATGGCATTTTCATCCTCTTTAGCAAAGTTTTATAGGTTTATAGTACTATTTTCTTCTGTGGGTTATTCAATAAAAAAGTGTCAGCAGCATGAATCAAAATAAATTTGAAACAAACATAAAAAGACCAGGTCACTGTAACTTTACCACATCTATTACAGAGTAGCACATTTACATAGCATAATTTGCAGTTGGGTGGAGAACGGTTAGTGAGGTGTCTGTCATTGTGGCCATGGTTCTCTCAGTTAAGTGGTGGCATTGCAAGTCAGTTCTGCTTTGCATAAGGACCTTCTTCTGCTAATGAGTATGAAGTGATTAAACCACATGCAGGAAAAAAAGGATTTTTTAGAAATCACCTGCAAGTGTATGAGAGGCTGCTGGGTGGGAGTGCATATATACACACCAAACAAGGCAAGCAGTTCTTGTAAGAAAAACAGAGACTTCTAGCCACAGGTAGGCATTGATGCAGAAAGCATAAATCAATCAGCAGGAATAAGGGATGGACTCCAGGGAGCTGTGTACTGAGAAATAAATAAAAAAAAAAAAAACCAAACCAAACCCAAGCTTCAGTTTTTGCTGAATGAGAACCTTTACCTTTGTCACAAAGATGGTTAAAAGCCAGTTCTCATTTTTGCCTCTATTCCCTAAGCAACTACAAGTTCAGGTTTTAGTTTTTTTATTTTAGTGTGCTCTAGGAGGAAGAAATTAACTCCTGTTGTGTGCTTTTTGCTGGAGGAGTGTTCCGTCTAAGGGAACAGTTACTACTGCTGAGGTAAAGCTCTAACGTAGCTTACAGAGACAGAGCAGCACATTCGCATTTACAAAAGTTCACAATATTATGGCAGCTTTTGTATACCGAGGGTGATTTTTTGTTTGTTTTAACTTTTATCCTGAAATTCTTTTTTGTATTTATTATCATAAGCCGTAGAGGTATGGCAGGTTGCACCTGCTGCCAGTTTTAAGCAACAGTATGTCTTTGAGGGTTTTTCTTAGCCATCTAGAATGAGCTCCTTAAACATGACATGTAGATGTTGGCTTCTGAAAATGAAAACATTTGCTTTCTGTTCAATAAATTAATGATTTATTCACAAAAATATCTGGGTTTGGTTTGCCACTTCACACAGAATGTAAAAATGCTCCAGTGTGGGCACTGGAATGACATTCTTCTTGAGGAAGGTTGTCATCTCAGTCATTTAATGAGTGGTTGGTATGTTTCATTCAAGCTTTACAGTGAAACCAATGTCATCTGAAAGATGACTGAAAGGATGACCTGTACCTATTCAATGTCAGTGTCTCAGGAAAGCCTATTCCTTCTTATTGACATTGGACTTGTGCCTTTCAGTCCCTTGAAAGGGTAGGAAGCTCACAAATAATATTTCAGAGACAATTCTGCTATGACAGTAAGGTATTGCTTTTTGAAAACACTTATCACCCCGTAAGACTGTTTCCATGACCTCTCACTACATCCATTTGGTATCCTGTGCTGCTTTGTGTCATCTCGGTATATAGAAAGGCTAGCAATAATATTAGCCATTTGTGTTAGTTGTTATTGTTGCATGCTGGATTTTCCCCCAAAATATTGATACTGATTTTATGAAATGAAAAACTTTACATATGGTCGTGACTGAATGTATATTAAAAGGATGGGAAGTACAAGACGATTTACTTCTAGTGAATGAAGTTAATTTTTATGACAGTAGGACAGATATATTCCAGATGTTTAATGCCTAAAATGTTACCTTGGGGTTCCATCTAGTATGTTTTTTTTCTAAAATTTTATGGTAAGGCTTTCTATTAATTTTTGAGTCAGAAAAATCACTAGTTTATTCTTAAGTATATTAAATTCCCTACAATTAATACACATTATATGGACAATATAAATACATATTTTCTGGCTTTTGCTGGCAAGATTTTAGTACTCAGTTTTTCCATGAGTGAATTTCAGAGAAGTACTGGTATGTTGGAACTTTAGGATCAGATAAAATAGTCTTAAACATAATCACGTATGCCTCTCAGTTTCTCTGTCTGAGATAGAGCTGGACATGCAGCTCTTTTTTTCCCATGCTAAAGCTGTTGTTGGATACAGTCCTAAAACCCTCGCATACATTCATGCATGTTGCAGATTTAACAGGAAACAGGAGCAGAAATAGGAGCAGAAATAATGATGCCGGTCAAGTTGTTCACATTTTTCTATTTTTGAAAATGTAAAACATGGATAGAAAATGATGGAAAATATTGTAGCTTTGCTATAGCTGAAGTAATTGCAACAAAATTGAGAGGTCAAAAGAAAACAATACAAATTGTGTGTGTGATGGATGTACAGCTAAACCTTTCTTACACCAAGGGCCTACAAACACAACACGTTTTTGGAGTTCAAACTGAATTGATCCATATTTTGACCAGCTCTTGTAACATTCCATTGATTTGTCTGAAGCGTTTTAGCTTAAGATCTGTGTTTAAAAAATATTCAGATTTTAACTAAGACTGTAGGCTAGGAGATTTCAGTTATTAAAGGCTTTTCAAACCTGAGTGTCTCAAGAGCAAACACTGATTTTGAATGTAGTCAGGCTTAATTCTGGTTTTTGAAAAGTTTTTATGGATATGTGTAGTTGAATGAAAACATTATTGTTAAAGCTACTTCAGTTTTAAGTTTCCTATGAAGTTATTTGATGATCCCAAACACTAAAATAAGAACAAAAGGGAAGGGAACAAAATACGACAGAAAAATAATGATTGACTTCTTGTGGTGAAAAAAATGAGATATTTGAAATAACTGGAATTTATGTTAATACAAAACTGGTCCCTTTGTCACTAGACAGTGTTCTATGTCTTCTGCATGCACATTTATAAACAATAAGCATATCTTTTCATATGGTAAAAACAAAAGGCTAGCCAACCTGAGAAGTCAGTTCTGTGATAGGATTGTTTGTTGGTGGAGAAACCTGGTGTTAGAAGCACTTACATAGGCCTGAAATTCTGCATCTGCTATTAAAACTTGTGTTTTCTGGTGGCCATCAAAGCCCAGCTTTACAGAATTTTCATGCAGAGGTGGAATAGTTTTTATATTTAGTGAAAATTTAACAAATGCTATTTTAAGTGCAAGAAGGAGGATGCATTTTGTTTAGGAATAGAAGTAGATTATGCTTGCTCTCTCCACATTGCTGATGAATGTAGAGAGAAAATGGTTATAGTGAGCACAACACTGTTTATTTGAAAATTAATTTTGTCACCTTTTTATAGCAAATGCTTTCACACATAGGTAAAAGCTTCATGCTATACATCTTACTCAAATTTCCCATTATTTATCACAATAAACTGACAATTCATAATTTCTTCTGGCCAAAATATGGGTACTGTAGAAGCAGGTGAGGGACTGGGTGAAAACATGACAGTATGTGTAAACATGTACACCCCTGCATTCTTCAAAACAGGTGAGAGTGCCCTGATGTGCCAGGGCTTGCACTCTTGGGCTGTGGGAAGATGAACAAAATAACACTAATGGAAATTTTCATTTTTCTCCATCCAATCATATCAGTTATTTTGCATTAGCAAGACTTCATGCTTCTCCCTCAGATCACTGATTCATGGTGAGGTCCCAAGGAAGATGCTGTATGCTCTAGAGGCAATAAACTCAGCCAGTCTTTATTTTTTTATATGAATAGGAAGTCTGTAACTGAGTCAAATATTAAAATCAAAGTTGAAGCAGAAAAATATTTGAGTGTAATTTTTGTGAATGATAGTAAGATAGTCTTTGAAATAACCCAAGTTGAATAATTGCTTGATTTTCAACTCAAATTGCATCTCTTCTAGTAATTGTGGGGCACAATAGTCATGCCATACCTATATTAAATTCTATTAAAAATTTCTACTGATAAAATTTCCACTGAAAGCAGGATAGTGTTCTGTGTATGTTTGGTGTGGAGCACCATTTCATTTTAGGAATAGCAAGCTCTACTGGAACAGACATTTTAATTTACCGCTAAACCCTCCTTACTGAAAACAAGGGAAAATCATGTTCTGTACTTAGCTTTCACCTCAGGGGAAGTCAAGGCAAAGTAACTGCTCTAGCTGGCCCTGGTTAGGACAGGGCCTTGGGCTGGGTGTTGCCCAGCAGTCCCAGACAACTGGGATGACACTGAGATCTGTCACAGAAGACACTGTGCCCTTGGGATAAGGGGTGTCAGACACGTCGCTAAGTGGGCAGCTCATGTGAAAAAGTTTTGCTCCGTGCTGGCATGCTCACCAGCAACTTTGTACAGCAAGTTTAACCCAGGCACTTTAACATCAGCCTGCCTGCCTTCTGACTTGTTACCTCAAAACACTGCAGCTCCTGTCCCTGTGACAGAAGCTGAGTGGTTTCCTCGGTTCCTTTGCAGCAGCAGATAAGGTCAGCTCTACAAATGGAAGATAAGTGTCTCTCTACAGAAGCGACTTCTTTATTAAAGTGGAAGTTGAGTAGGACAGGCCTTTAAGAAGAAGCCTTTTTAATAACTCTTCGCCTTTGTCCTTGTTAATGGTTATTGAGAGCAAATGATGGTGATTTAAAGGTCAATGAAAAGGAGCTTAAAGGATGCTATTGTCTGAATACTGGAAATTTTCCATGTTCGAATAAGCCAGGGCAGCACGAGTTTCTGGAGTAAATAGAAGGACAGTGATCTCACTTGTTTGAGCACTTCACAGTTTAAATAACATCAAAAAGTGTTTTTTTTTTTTTTAAGGCGTCATTAGCATTGCGGGATTACTAGTAGATACGTGATTGATGTTGTTGAGGATGGTTATATATGCAGTTAATATTAGCATGAAACAATGCAAACATGATAGCTATTGAGGCAGAACAATGGGTTATTCTTTGTCCTGAAAATGAATGGGTCTGGCTCTGGTAAACCATTCTCTCATTCACAATCTTCAAATAGTTCTATTTGTGTCTATTAGAGTGTAAGTAATTAAGTTATTTATTGAGTAACTGTCAGATGGATTTAAGTAGCTTAAAAAGTGGAGCAGAACAGCTCTGGCTCTTTAGGCACAGCACTTCTCAAAGTCTGCCTCAATTCCTTTTCAAATGCATCCCATTGAATTGCCCTTATGTGGTTAAGCAACAATACATAAAAGCTGATTGTCTGGATGGGTGATACTTTAGGAATATAGTTTACTCAGTAAATTCACATTTTAAGAAATGAATGTAAAGAAGGCATGATTTGATCTACTCTGCTGCTGTATGAAAAGGATGCAGCCTGAATATTTAGATCACAAAACACTGTGTTGTTTGCTTTTGTAAAGTCAAGGAGGTGTAGCACTAATTTAAAACCAGAGTTATCTAGTTATATAATGAGTATGTTACGTAACTGATGCAAAAAGTCTGCAATGTCCCTGAAGTGTTGCTTTTACTATGAAGTATTCTTAATTTTTTGCCTGAAACAGTTTGAGGTCTATGTTATGGTTTCCAAAATGGATTATTAACAAAGTGACAAGCTATAATTGCTTTTTATGCCAGGTAAAACTGGTTCCAAAATTTTGCTAAGGCTTGTAACGTTTTACCCAGATTATTTTAAGAATGTAATGAAGTGTTGAATGAGAGCAGTTGAAGAATTACTTCATTGGGTTGCTTCTTGTTGTACCAAGGCCTGACCGGTTTCTGGAGCCTAAGTTTACCAGACTGGCATCCTGACAAAGTGAAGGCAGGATGTTTGAAGCAAGAAAAAGATTCCTTTTTCAAAATTATTTATACATTTAAAACAGCAGTGAGAAGATTACATGCTCTGGGAGCAAGAATCATGGTCTCTGAGAGCTGGGAGAGTCCAGACTTGGAGAAAAGTAATAGTGCCGGCCCATGTGCAGGTTTTTTATTGTCCTTTTTCATTTGTCTTCAGTCGGCGCTGCTATAGGCAACCTGTCCCTCCTTTTACTCTCACCTGCTGATGGGGCAGTGTCTGTGTGCTGTGACCCTTGCCTCGAGATGGATCAGGAGTGTTACAGCTCGCAGTATTGCAAGGTATCGAGCAGCAGCTCTGGGATCCCCACTTCCCTAATCCCACAAGGGGTGGAAGAGGGGATGTATTCAGACCTGAAGCTGGGTCTCTGGGCAGCTCTGGCTCTGGCCTAGCTGTGTTGTAACATTTTGCCAACTTAGATTGCTGGAGGTGAAACACAAACT
The DNA here is from genome assembly GCA_013399135.1 of Heliornis fulica. Lineage (NCBI taxonomy): Eukaryota > Metazoa > Chordata > Aves > Gruiformes > Heliornithidae > Heliornis > Heliornis fulica. The sequence continues at coordinate 273,751 of VXBZ01008805.1, read as the reverse complement.
GCGGGCAAAAGAAGTTCACCTGGAAGTTCCTGCAAACCACTGCATGGTTTAAAATGACTCTTCTGATGGTAGTGCTACCTAGATGAAGGTCTTTGAGGCACAGAGTGCCCATCATCAAAGAGACAAGGTAGAGCCCTGGACTCCAGTTGAAGTTCTTGGGCATGTCTGAGCATAGTGTGGATACTGTTTGTACTTGGATGTGCAGCATCTGGAGCACTGCAGCTTGCTGGGGCTTGCCCCAGTGCAATTATAATCTGAAACAGCTGCCTACTCCTTTGTTTTGTAATTGTTATAATCATAATAATTATTAATTTTTATATAATATTTTAACATGCATACCAGAAGATCCTACAGCATCTGAATATTTTTGTCACTAGAGTTTCATTCCTTTTACTCTTCCAAACCCTATCCTTTATTTTCACAAACATCATTCCCCTGAGGTTGCATTTTCAAACACCATGTTTATAGCTGCTGTCTTTCAGGTTAGTTTCACCAGTTCTCTTATGGCTAATCCATGTTTTTGACTGTACTGTTGTATAAGTGCCCTGCACTTACTTGTCTCTGTTACGTACCTGTTCTTTTCAACTGTAGTGATGTTAAAGCACTGCACTTACTAAGTGACTTAATTACTTAATGCTGTGAAACAGCATTTTTCAAACGGGTGCTTTGAAATAAGACAAAATGATGATTTGCTCCAATAGGTGGACACTTGACATTACCTTTATTCTGTATACAGTGATTATGCACAATGTATTTTTCTCTATTTTTATTGTTTTCCTCCATTAAAGTGACAACTTGGGGTCTTGAGTCAATATAATAATTTATAATGAGGCTTCCATTATTCTTTTAAGTACAGGTAACTGGAGTTGGCAGATGTTAGCATCTGTTTTCCAGATTACTTGAAGACACTTTCTTCTAAAAAATTACTATTTGTAACCAATCATTTAGGAAACTGTGTGCCAAGTATGAAATAGCACATAACATTTATAAACTTTTATGTCATTTCTGGGCTAATATCTTATTCTCCATTGTTTTTCATATGCTACTAGTATTTATCTGTTTTATGACTATATTTTACGTATAGCTCCAGGCTTTCAGAAGTGTTAACAGTAATGTACTTTTCTCTTTAATGCTTCTATTTATATGTTGGGTGTTTTTAATTTAATTTTTATTTTGCTGCTTAAAAACTTTTCAGTTTAAATATTTGAGTATGCAGAATCTAGAAAATGTAAAGCTTGAGTTTCTTTAATACTGATGGATTCAGGATGAAATTTATTAGCAGCTTTAGATACAGCATCAACTATTTTATTGATTGAAATATATACCTGTGCATTGTAAAGTAACAAAATTCATCCCTGTACAGAGGGAAAGGTAAAAAAATAAACCAACAAACCAGTGACCAGTGGCATTTTTTAAATCAGCCCATCAGTTGTATTTATTAGGTCTCTCAAGTCTTGGAACAAATGTTACTATGCAAAGGAACCTGTTAGGGTAAAATATAATTAAATTTAATTAAAACTTTGAGTACATTTGATATGATAATGAACATTCTGTATGATGACAGGAGACTATATTGAATGGTTACAGTGGGAAATATTAATTTTTGGTGAGAAAAAGCAGAATGTTCTTTTGGGGGGACACACATAGGTACTCTTATTTCTAGTTCAGTGTTTGTATTATAATGCTTTTTTATAATTGTAAATAATAATATAGTAGGGCATTTCAGCAGGTACCTCTTCCTTGTGACACACAGGAGTTTAGGAAAGTCTAGGCTCAGAAATAAACTGAGGCTGGTCCTTCAAATTTTTATTGTTGTTGTTTTTTTGTTCTTATTATTAAGCTCATTCATTTATGCTGCCTGGGGAAGTGAAGTCACCTCTACAGTAATTCTATGTGCAGTTCATAATTCAGGTCACAGTTTTGAACATGTAGGGTTATGAGAAAAATTTGAGCTTTTATTTTCCATTTCCATTAAAAATGTTTGGTATATTTGGAGATGCATTCGATTCCCTCCACTTATTATAAGAACAGAAAAGAAAGCATTATTCTGTTACTATGACACATTCTTCTAAACTGGTCTTTAATACAAAAAAGAGACAAATACATCGCTGGTGGAACATTATTTCCTTGAAGCATAGTAAACAAATGCTCCATTTAATTCTGTTTACTTTGTTCTCATAGATCAGAGTTCTAATAAAACAGCCAAATTATGTGAAGTAGAATGACCTCCACATAACTGGTAAAATCTGCTGCAGCATAGTGAGCTCAATGACCCAAAATAGATTCACCCTTTGAGTGGATCCCAGTGGCTTAGCATGGGTTCTCCACCCCCCCGACCCCACCTCACTCTTCAAGGCTCTGCTCTTACTAGTGCTGTGACAAGAAGAAAGGAGTCATAGTTATTTGTTTGCATAATTATTCATCGTAGTTTCATGTGTCACCTGGCTATCTGAAGTGGCATAAGTAGCAGTGATCCCTTTGGCTAGACGGGTATGAACCAGTATTGAAGTGCACTGGCTAACTGGGGGCAAAGTGACTGAAGATGCACTCTTCTGCATACACACTTAGACAAGTTCCATGTCATTGTGCATTGTGCCAGGTTCAAAATAAACATGTTAATTGGAGCACTAATCTGCTGCTTCATCTTCAAGTTGGTTCTAAGTCATGGTTTTGCTGAACTGGTCTTTTCAGCCTCGGTGGGTCTCAATTTGTTGGCTTACAGGAAACAGTAATATGTGTAACTGTGATGTTCAAATAGGATCGTGCTGTGCCTTTAAGTGAGCTTGCCTACCTGGGCTGCTGCTCTGAAAGTGTGTGCAGGAGAACATAAGCCTGCTTCCCTGTGAGATGCTTTTCATCTTAGATACCTGAATCTGTGCGTGCTGAAAAAAAAAGCAGCGTATTTTTCCTCATCTCTTTTTTACAAAACCCTATCTTTAAGTGTTCTTTTCCTCTTAAGTTGCTTCCATCTCCATATGCTGAAATGTCTTACTTGTCCATCTGCTGTAGCAGCCCCATCCTGAATGTTGTGTCAAACTGGTGCACGTCACAGGGTGTTTCCTGCTCCGCATCAGGCAGAGCAGGGTGTATGTCACTGAGATGAACAGTGATTATTGACATTCCAGTCATTATACTCAAGTGGATATTTCTTATTTTTGGACTGAAATAACTATATAATCAAATTTAAATAATGTAGCTTGCTCCTTTCTTGATTCTTCTCATGGCTGTGGTATGACAGCCAATAAATAACTATAATGTCTGTGAGGTAGCCAAGTAGTGTCACCCTATCCATTTGTAATAACTTTATGTAGTTGGCGTTTTTCCTAGAGATAACATGACCTCATTGAAAAGAAAAAAATATAGTACTACATTTTGGTGGTTGTCTATAGGTAGAATTGCCAGTTCAGTCTCAGTAATGTAGAGAGAATATTCTTGTGCAGGTGATTGTCTGTGATGAGTCTTCTCCATGGTCCACAGGGGAATCTCAGCTCCAGCACCTTGAGCACCTCGAGCACCTCCTGCCCCTCTTCCTTAACAGCAGAGCTGTTTCTCTCACATCTTTTCACTCCTTTTTATGGCTGCAAAATCCTCTGGGTTTTTTGTTTGGGTTTTGGTTTTTGTTTTTGGTTTTTTTTTCTCACAGAATTGTAGGGGTTGGAAGGGACCTCCAGAGATTGAGTCCAACACCCCTGCCAAAGCAGGTTCCCTAGAGCAGGTCACACAGGTAGGTGTCCAGAGAGGTCTTGAATATCTCCAGAGAAGGAGACTCCACAACCCCCCTGGGCAGCCTGTTCCAGTGCTCTGTCACCCTCACCGTGAAGTTCTTCCTCACATTGGTGTGGAACCTTCTGTGGTCCAACTTGTGACCATTGCCACATGTTCTGTCCCCACAGGCACCTGAGAAAAGGTTGGCCATCTCCCTTTGTCTCCCACACTTAAGATATTTATAAACATTGATGAGATCCCCTCTCAGTCTTCTCAAGGCTGAACAGCCCCAGCTCACTCAGCCTTTCCTCATAGGGGAGATGCTCCAGGCCCTTAATCATCCTTGTGACCTCCACTGGACTCTCTCCAGGAGATCCCTATCTGTTTTATACCAGGGAGCCCAGAACTGGACACAGTGCTCCAGGTGAGGCCTGACCAGGGCAGAGTAGAGGGGGAGGATCACCTCTTTCAACCTTCTGGCTACACTGTTCTTAACGCACCCCAGGATCCCATTGGCCTTCTTGGCCACCAGGGCATACTGCTGGCTCATGGCCAACCTGTCCATGGCCATCTGGTTCCTTACTACCCAGCACTCCAGCTTGTCCAGGTCTTGCTGAATGGCAGCGCAGCATTCCTGTGTGTCTGCCACTCCTACCGGCTTTGTATCATTGGGTGCTTGCTGAAGGTGGACACTATTCCCTCATCAAGGTTTTCGATGGAGATGGTAAACAAGACTGGACCCAGCACTGAACCCTGGGGAACACTGCTAGTCACAGGTCTCCAGCCTGACTCTGCTCCACTGATTACAACCCTCTGAGCCCAGCCCATCATCTGTTCTCAACCCACCTCACTGTCCACTCATCTATCCCACACTTTCTCAGCTTTGTTATCAGGATGTCATGGGAGACAGTATCAAAAGTCTTGCTGAAGTCAACGTAGATGACATCCACTGCTCGCCCTCCATCTATCCCGCCAGTGTTGACATTGTAGAAGGCTAAGAGGTTGGTCGAGCATGATTTCTCCTTAGTGAATCCATGCTGACTACTCCTCATAATTTTCTTGTCTAATTGCTTGGAGATGGCATCCAGAACAAGCTGTTCCATCACCTTTCCAGGGACAGAGGTGAGACTGACTGGCCTCTAATTACCCAGATCCTCCTTCTTACCCTTTTTGAAGACTGGAGTGACATTGGCTAACCTCCAGTCCTCAGGCACCTCCCCTGTTCTCCAAGACATGTCAAAGATGATAGACAGTGACTCAGAAATCATCTCCACCAGCTCCCTCAGCACATGTGCATGCATCCCATCAGGGCCCCTGGATTTGTGGGCACTGATCCCACCTAGAGCCTCCCAGACCACCCCCTCCTCTACCAGAGGGAAGTTCTCCATTTCTTGAACTCCCTTCCAGGGTCCAGGAGACCCAAGAAGGAGTCTTTGAAATGAAGACTGAAGCAAATAAGGCATTCAGTATCTCCATCTTCTCAGCATCAGCTGTTACCAGGACACCCACCTCATTCAGCAGGGGACCCACATTATCCCTGGTTGTCTTCTTGCTTCCCTAGTCTTCTCATTTCAACTCTGTTACTCCTGAGGCACTACCACTGTGATGAGCTTGGCCTTGACCAGTGGCAGGTCTGTTTTGGAGTCATCTGTCTGCTGGACATGGGGGAAGCTTCAGACAGCTTCTCACAGCAGCCAGCACTGCAGACCTCTGCTACCAAAACCTGGCCATGCAAACCCAATACAGATTCTTATCTGTTACTCTGTGCCCGTAAATCTGGGGGTCTCAGTCAGGCCCGTATGTTCAAAAATGTTTTAATAATCTACGGAAAGAATGGAGGAAAAGGGGGAAAGTGGGGAGTGAAATGCTTTCAACGTAACTGTTTACACTTCAACCCCTATTTTCCATTGTTATTTGTATGTGATCCTGCTTGGACAGCTTTCTGAAATACACTCTCAATACTTATTCAGTGATCCTTACAAATGTTCCAACAAAATTCCTCCTGGAGCAGCTGCCCAGCTTTTATTTTCCTCTGCCGAGGAATTTATTCCACGGAGACCTCTCTCGCTAGCTTGCGAGGAAGAGGTCATTTAGCCACACTGGCCTGGGCTCTGGCTCTTTAGGAAATCAATACAAAATCTTGCTTCATTTAACACGAATCTATACGCTCTGTGTAAATTGGAGGGCGAGTACAAGGAGAGGGGTGATGCCTCTAGAGAGCTTTCTTCTGGCACTCCAGTTCCTTTCGCACGCTCATCTCTCACCATTGACTGTCTGTGAGGCTAGTAAATTAGATAAGCTGAGTTTTGCATTTTGAGAATTTACTCAGTGTTTTAGACAATGACTCGCTGGACAATACGTCGGAAAGGAAGCATCAACATTTATTTCGCTTTTCTGATTTATGACATTTTCCTGTGGGAGACATTGCTTGTAGGTTGTAATTACCACAACTTCTGAAAAGGGTGGTGAATATTAACCCTCCTGTCCCTGAGGACTGTCACTTCCATTGGGAGTAGCGATCTATCTGCTAGGAGGCGTTACTTGTTAAGAAACAAATGATCGAGGCAATCACCCAGCCTGGGGCTGGATGACTCTGAACGTGGGGAATAGGTGCAGAAGGGCAATTAATGGGAATGCCAGGATCAGAGAATACCCTGTTCTAGGAGGAAACACGTACGGTTAAATTTAAACAGTTAAAACCATCTTATCAGAACTGGCTGATTGTGGTTTTTTTTTCCTTTATTCGGTTCATATATATTTTTCTCCTTTAGGACATGACAGATTTTATTTATTTAGCTACTCGACTGTAATTTCTTTCTGAATTATTTGCTTTAAGATGATAAAATACTGCTATTTGCAACGTGTCTTACACTGCCTTTTCTCCAAAAGAATAAACAGTTTGTATTGTTGTGTATTTTTTACATCAAAGACACTTACATAGGAAATTAAACATAAAATTGAATATAAAAATATAGCTCTCATTATTATTTTATATTAAAATATAGATAATCTAATATATACAAAATGTATAAACATATGAAATGAAATAAAATACAATGTTTGGAATTGTTTTGGTGTCTTGAATAATATACTTTTTCACATTGTAGGAATTTATTTGTTTGACTTGGAATATTTGCAGTCTCATATGACAAGCATTTCACTGAGATAACTAGTTTTATTTAGACACACATGTACTCACTTCTAGGAATATGGAGACATTTTAGTAGACTTAGAGTTAAATTATTTTTCAAAATTCTTGTCTAATTTTTCTTTTATAATTTTTGTAACAGGTGGATTAAATGATTTAGAGTAATTCCAGAAGACAACTCCTTATACTTAATGCAATAATTCATTACAAGAAGTCACATTTAGCATGTACTTCTTCATTGATGTTTTCTTTACGATTTATGAGATATTGAATTCAGTGGGAGAATATTTTTCCACTATCCCATAAGATAAAAGTAGATAAGAAATGGAATTAAAGTGTCTCAGTGGACCTGGATGTGTATCTGCATGTCAAGTAAAGTAAATGAGGAATAAAATGCTGAAGAGTAGGATAAGATACTGTATTGATTTTTCTTCTATAATAAATAATTAAAAAAAGGGAATTAGAATTACACTGTTCTGTCATTTTCTTTCACACTCTTCTGTTGGAACTAAAGGCCAATTTACAGAAACTTTTCAGTTTAAAACTGTGGTGTGCTTAGCACTGTAGGATGTGATACATGCTTTTAAATCAAGGAGGGTTTTATGTAGACAGGATAATTTCTCACTTTTCTAAGTGTCAAAGGGACAATTAAATAGGGAGGCTGTTTTCTGAGCACATAATTGAATCCTCTTGAATTATTTCATGTTATGTTAATGTATGGCTTATTTCAGGTTTTGTTCCTTTGGCTTATTCTTGTTTGTAAGGGACTGCTGGTACACAAGTAATGACTGTCCTGTGATAAATATGGTTCATGGTCTGGGACAATTAACAAACACATCTGAATAGATCAAGTGCTTAGTGAACTTTAAAATTAAATTTAGGGATTTTCAGAAATGACCCTTACAGATTCTCACTGCTCAGTGAAGCTCTGCTAGTAGAGTTAGGTGTTCTCTGGCTTCTGCTAAATGCACACATTTCATTTACTCATTCATACAAAACTGAGCACTTACTGAACTGAATCTATGTTGGAAACACATTTGCCTAGAGTTAATTTATTATTTAATTTGTTTATATGGCAAACTTAATTGCCTGTTTATATGAAAAGTTTGGGGTTTCTTTATTTGCAGAGGTCTTTTTATTACTGTTCATGACCGGGGGCATATCGCTACAATGCTTAAATCCTGGCCAGAAAGTATCATCAAGGTAAGTTACTGTTTTGCATCCAAGGTGACTTGGTTAAGATATTTGTATAAGCTTTCTTTCAATTAGATTTCACTGATTTCTTAGCTCATTTCTTAAATAGAAATGGTTCTGATACAGTCAAAATTTGAGGCTTTTAAACTCCTACTTGTTTAACAATAGGCACCCTTTACTGATTAATTGGTCAATTACATGGAATATTATGCATCAGAAAAAACCCTGGAATGTTTTTTCTGCAGTTCATGGAAGCAAAGAATGGTTGAGGTAGGAAGGCATCTCTGGAGATCATTTAGTTCATCCTCCTGATCAAGCAAGGCCAGCTAGGGCGGGTTACTTGGGCTGTGTCCAGCCTGTGGGTTTTGGGTTTCTTTTGGCCACACAATCTAGCATTTGGGTTAATAGTTCCAATAAGGTACCTGATAAACAACAAACAAACAAATTATATTTCCAGCCTAAATGATTTGTCGCAAAGCATGACGAGGAAATTACTGTGTTGTCAGGTACTTCTTGTACTGACCACTTCTGTCTGTTACTATGAAAAACCTTGCCTTTTTAGTGCAGAGTGGGGTTTATGGAGTTACTGTATTTCTGTCAATGAAAACACGTACTTCTTTGTATGTGTAAGTATGACAGAGTATGTTATTTGCTCAAGGGAAGAAGAAATGCATTTTGAAGGGCCCTGTCAAAGGCCAGCACCTGTCTCTGGGTCTGCTGCAAACAGTCATGACAAAGTCCTGGAGTTCGATGTTCTTTTTTTGTGCATAAATTCCTTTCCCTTCCTATTCTCTTTTCATGCTGTTGACAGAAAAACATAAGAGAGAAAAAAAACAGTTCCCTTGCAATGTAATACTGCCTCTCCCGTGTATACTAAAAGGTTTTAGGTGAAAGTCCCATTTACAGTGAAGCAGGAGTTGAAAATAGTGTAGCAAAACCACTGTAAAATACACTAAAATAATTCTGGGCCTTTGATGTACTGTTAATTTGTTTGTACCTGTTAGAACTTTTACATGAAAATTTAAAAATATAATAAGAAGATAGTGGAATACTTAGTGCATGGAAGCAAAGAAGTGATTTTTGTGGTGCTTTTATTTCTCCCTCCAGGCTATTGTGGTGACAGACGGAGAACGTATTCTTGGTCTTGGAGACCTTGGCTGTTATGGAATGGGCATTCCAGTTGGCAAACTGGCACTTTATACAGCATGTGGAGGAGTGAAACCTCATGAGTGCTTGCCGGTGATGTTGGATGTGGGAACAGATAATGAGGTAAAGCCTTTCTTTTCTGAGGTGTAGTGAGTGTTAGCTGTTTGAAGGGAACTATATAAATATTGAATGTGAAAAGTTGGTTTTCTTTGTTATGGTACTGTCTTTGATTTTGTACAAACTCAAAAGCCCCATGGAAGCGGTCTTACTCTAATACACAGTGTAGATAAACTCATACTTATGTACCGTGTAGACTGTATTGTAAGGCTCAAGCAATTAAGAACACTTAAAATGTGCTACATACACTGTACTTGTTTAAAAATGGTATGGGAAGTTGTTATATTTCAGGAAAAGGGAGACAACAGAGTTAAAAATACAATTTAAGGCAGGATTCTTTCTCCACTTCTGCTGCAGAATTCCTCTGCAGTGATTTCAGATGTGAATTCTACTGTGCCTCATTTTGGTGAACGGTTTGAAGCTATAGCCTGATCTGTGCTAGGAATGTGTGTCTGCATGCTCCAGTTGCACATTGACCTTAGCTACAGAAAGCACTGTAATGCTATGAACTTACTGAAAATTATTCTAGTCCTAGTGATTCAAGTAAGCAGATGTTAACTGCTTTAACTTTGCTTCCCATTTGTGTGAGGTGCAGTTATGAAGTTGAAAATTTGCTCTGTTATTTCCAGGGCTCCTGGGAATGCTGGTTAATTACTTGGCCCCGTCTTTTTTTTTTTTTTCCCCTGTAAGGATACTTGAATTAGTGACTCTGTTATTAAATTAAATATCACCATCAATATCGTTATGCTTTAGCAGAAGTAGACAAATATTGTACTATAAATTATGCAAATGTTAAACATTATGCATGGTAAATGTATCAGATAGTTATGTTTATTATAGCTAAATAAAACATTCCCATACCAGTAAATTTAGCTGAGACCTCTAGATCGTTGGGTTGGGTGTGTGCATCTTCAACTTTGTGCACACACCTTCTCCCCTTGCCCGCTGGGATAATATAGACAATGCATCATGAAAGCATTAATGAAGAGAGAAATAGCCCCTCCACAAACCGCCTTCTGAAAGTGGACAGACTTGTGCAATGTGTCCAAACACTGTAGCACATAGATATATCAAATCACATACAAGTCTCATTGCCTATAAAACGTTTTTATTCCTGGTTTGAACAGCTGGGCCAATTATCTAGTCTACTATTGAATATTCTAGGCAGGTGATTGCATCAGCTACTTCTGATACCGCAGTAGGCTTTGCATTTTGTTTTTATGCTTGAATTTCATTGTAATCTTTAATTTTTCACAACATAATATTTTTGAAAGATATGAAACATATACACAGATATACATACACACAAATAGGAAAACAGGCTTACACATATCAACTTCCATTTCAAACTTCTTGTGACAGTTAAATTTGTATGAAATAGTGGCAGACCTAAAGAATGCAAGACACATAAAAATTGTACTAGATAGGGTTTGTTGATGCTCTGAAATATTCACCTTCTGATCAGGAGGATGCCTTTTGTTGTTTCACTTTAGAATATGGCTTCTTATTTTAGAGACTGTATTGTGAACTGCCTAGTTTACTCATACAGTGCACTTAGAGGCTGAGCGTGTTTTAGTCCCCATCCAGCATGGTGGTTAGCAGTGTAGGTAAGACAGGACTGCTCCTTTTGGGGTGCTTTTCTGTTCCTGCCTAGGTGTACATCAAGCTTAGACAGGCAAGTGCTGCCCAACCGTCTAATATCCTCAGCTAAATTTACTGGTACAAGAAGCATCAATCCAAGTTTAAAAGAATGGGAGGCTGGTTATGAGAGAAATCAAGGCTGTGAATCATGGTTGTGTTTTACTCAAGACTAGAGGCTGGACAGTTGCTTTTTCAGGGTTGTGCTTGACTACAAAACACAGATGTTTGGTGGCTTTTTCCAGTTGGGACTGGTTGCTTAGATGTTTAAGCATTTATCTAACAGCTGTAAATGGGAATGAGACCTCCATTCTTTGCTGAAGGATTGCGAACTGGTGGTACTTTGTCAGTGTACCCCTTTAGACTGCATGGTCCTGGTGATATTAATTAATTAATTGCAGCTTGAGGGGGTCCTTGGCTACTGTAGTCAGTCAGGGATCATGTGGCACCAGTTCCCTTAAATTCTTTCTTCTAACACTCTCCCTCTTCCCAAACAGCACATCCTTGTTCCCTTCCTCATGTTCCAACAAACTTGTTTGAACTCTCGCGTTCGTGTAACCATGGGGTGAGCCACTGCAGAGAACTGAAATGACCGAAAAGTGATCACATTTTGCTGGCTCAGATGGTTATATTAGGTCTGCTGTGGAATTGAACTGCAATTCCTTATCTTAAAATCTAAGCCTCTTGGACAAATAACTGTATTTTTATGCTATATTTTCTAGCCAGGATTTTCCATAATAAGACACAATAGAAATCAGTCTCATAACTTGAGCACATATAAATAATAATTATGCTGAACATGTTTTCTGAAATGTGCAGATGTTTTCCATTTAGATCCTTCTCCCTTTCTGTGGGGGCCTCAGTGCTTTAAAATAAGTTTTAAAATATGTATTTTTGGCAACTATAATGCAGTTGTGCACAACCTGTGAATCCTCCAGAAAGATTAAATCTTACTGTAAAGCAGATTGCAAGAAAAACTTGAAAAATTCTCATTATTTGGTTGTGTACAGGCCTCAAAACAGTAACCAAGGAGCAATTAACTCAATTTCTCATGATTATTAAAAGCCTTATTAGAGTTGGTTTTAGCAGAGGCATTTTTAGCTGAGGTATTATCCTGTGACTTAAAAACAAGGAAAGCAAAGAGAGGCAAATATTTTTTTTAATGCAATTGCCTAGATAATAACCAAGAGAATTGGAACTGCTTACTGAGAAATAAAATTGATCTAGTTAAAAGACTTATGTGACAAAACTAGTAAATTACTCCCTGTAATTGGTGTGGGACTGAGTGTCTGTATGAAGTGTTGACCACTACCAAAAGTAATACACCTGTTTCATACATCATTGACACATTGGAGGCAAATAGTTACTGCTAAGACATATTTATACGAACATTTAAAACACTAGTTGGAGGATGAGTTATTTCCTACAGACCATGACATTCTCACTGCAAGTTGTGCCTTGCCCCGTAGCCATGTGTTTTTCAGGTGGGATGATGGTGTTGTTCAGGTGGGATGTCAATTCAAGTAATCCATACTTGGGCACCGGTCTCGGCACTTGTGTGAAAGTGTTGTTGGAAATCCTGAGGTGATGTGATCTCTGGATTCTGGGCACGTATCTAACGCCGTAGAGGTGCATGTTAGTCACTTTGAAATGGTTCAAAAAACAGATTGCAGAAGAAAAATGAATAGTTTTCAAGGTACAAGTAACTACAACTTAATGGAGACCTACCTGAAAGACAAGTACTCAGCACTGTAAGTGGGATAGTTTAAGGATGATGGAAATAATCAAGCTGAATCAAGGGAAAATATTTAAACATTATGAAGTGGATAATGACTGTTAGCTATTTAAAACATGTTATTAAACTGTCACAAAATAAACAATGTTGAGGCAAGCCTGTTGGTTAAAAATCAGCCTGGAATGTGAGAAAAATCCAAAACAAACCAGTGAAAACCAATAATAGAAACCAAGTTCAAAAACTGGGTTTCTAGGCATTAAAAAACAGAAGATACTAAGGAAAAGAAATTTTATTCATATTAACTATGAACAGGAAGAATGAAATTTTTCTTTTGACCTGATGCTTTATCTTGGTGGTAATTGTGGAAGTATTAGACTGTCAGTATAAATATGGTAAATGTTTTTAATATGTCAGTTTTATCTATCTTGGCAAGAAGTCCTATTTTACATTTTATTAACAGAAAATTCATGTGTTAAAAGCTTTAAAAATTTGTCAAGATTCCTAAATCAGAATGTTGAAATAATGCTTTGTCCAGTTCTGTAACAACCAACCTCTGGTAAAAGCCTTCTGGACCATGCTGAGCTGGGTGGGGAAGAAGTACTGGGATTTTTTGAAATGAATTGAAAAGGTCACTAAGATTGGATTTAAATTAAACCTTTTATTTAAAATACAGTGCTCCTGCTTGTTTTAGCTTAGATAAAGAATTGACTTAAATCAGCGTTTGACTAATCAAGAATTGAAGGTAAAATAACTAATGCTGATTAGCATGGGATTATTGAAACCAAATTTAATCCAATGTTGAAGTGAGTTTAGAGACTTTTGGTTTACTCTAATTCTCTCAGTGACACATTTAATTCATACTGTTCCTTTTAAAAATCTGGACCAGGGAAAAAACAAAGTGGGCCTCCTGTGTTGCTAGAGAAAATGCAATTTAAAACATACATTTCTGTGAGGAACAATAAAATAGTTGTGGTTTTATGGTATTTTAGGGTTGAGTGTTTTTCAGCTCTGCAATGCCTAATATCTTTATCAGTGACTTGGAGGCAGTATTTTCAGTGCCCAAGGGTCACAGATGAGATGTGGTTTAAAGTACTGTTATCCAGTCGGTAGAGGATTGAAATCTTAAGAAGACTGATGGCTTGTGTTACATAGAAGCCAAACCAGTGGTGAAAGAGTTTCTTCTGATCGTATATATCTTAATCAAGTACTGGATACTTAACAGAATGAGAACTATGTTTATTTGGTACCTTGCAAGAGAAGCTCTGACAAGTTCGGGGCTGCCGGAGCAATCCTGGACTGATGGCATGTGTAAATTCAGTACTGGCAACGGCCAGTTGTGGGAGCTTTGGAAAGATTAATTGTGTGTTAGCATTTAAATGTAAACCATTAACCATAAATTTCAGCTTAAGTAGAAAGCATTTGAGTGTTTAAACAGTGCTTCACACAACACGGAAAAGCCAAGACAGCTGGAATTGGAAGGACTTTTGACAATGGCAATTTCGAGCAGAAGGCACCTTGGTGTCCTGGAGTCAGTTCTCTGAGAGCAGGGACAATGGCCACACACCGGTCACCAGGATTGCTCAGGTGTCATTCCAGCAGCAGCTATGATGGCTTCAGGGATGGTGGACATGCAAACCTTCTCTTGCCCTGTGGGTAGACATGGTTAAATATCTGGTTGATCATATATATATGCCATTAATCAGGTGAATCATAATGGTCAGTTCAGTTTTTGCAGATGTATATCTGAAGCCATTCTTTAATCATATAACTGAGAAATCAGAAATTTAAGTCCTGAACAGTGAATGAGAGATGCATGCAGGGCAGCTGCTGGGGCAGCTTCTCCTCCTCATCTGCCACACTTCAGGGACTTGTGGGCTGTTATTTCCAGTTATTTCTTGTGTGCTTGCTTTGGAATATTTTTGACCTTAACTTACTACAAATGTTTTAATGCAGGAATGTGGCAGTTCTCACAGTTGCCCTAAATAGGTCAATGAGCATGACTGGGTTGGCAGTTCTGTTTCGGAGGAATTGCAGGCATCCGTGGTGGAAGAATGAATCCAGAAAAACTGAGATGCAAATTCCAGCTCAGTTCTTCTTCAACTTGTGCTAGTTAGTTTTCTGTATTTCCGCAAATTACTTCCAACTGTCTTATGGGTACTGGCCTTCCAAAATAACGTTCTTGTTAAATACCTTCCTATGAATGTGCAAATGGAAACTGTTGAGAAAACAGATATTAACCTGCTTTCATTAGTCATATTCCAACCAAAATGGAAACCTGGACAGAGAAAGCTGAGTTTAGAGGAAGCATGCAATTTCATGTCTGATCAATGTAATGATACAAAGGTACCTAGCAAATTATGCACAGCTGTAGAGATTTCTAAATAAAAGTGTTTAAATTGGCATTCGTATGTAGATGAATAGCACTTTTATGCAGTTGTTTATGTAGTAAATGTATTATGGAAAGGTCATTTGCCTTCGCCTGGTATGATGGTGGTTAGAACGAGGCAAAGCATTTCAGTGATAGTTTTACTGTAAAATAGTAGCAGCATTTCCTGAACTCTATGAATAGAGATCACACCTGTCTATACGAAAAGGATCTATTTTTGCATCTGGTGCATATATGGTGCCATAGTTTCTTAGTCTCCAGTGTTTTCCCTAGTAGTTTGAGTAGTTTTCTGAGTATTTCTGAAATGCGTATGACACTATTTGTGATCAAAACAGGAGGTTCCTAGATACAGACCTTTTCATTTAGCTAGGTTAAAATATTGCTGACCAAATTAACCTGGCAGACCCAGAGGTTTTCTTCCACATTCCAGGAAACACAGAAGGTGCTCAAAGGTAATGCTGTGGCCCTAAGGTGCTGATTCCAGGCATGAAGATATGTAAAACTATTGATGGAGTAAATCTTTTGTGGTTTTTATTATCATTCAGCTACAGCCTGTCTGTGCCATTCTGGTAGCAGTTAATTGTGCTCTCCTTTGCAAATTAAGTTCTATATTACAAGTGGAATTTTTTTCTGCCTTAGATCTTACTGCTAGATCCTTCTATGGTAACACAGTGCCAGCATTTGAAAAGAGGAGAAAATACGTGAATATTCTTTTTTCCTCCCCTTTTCCAGTTTTCAGTTGGCAAGAAATTATTGTGGTAGGATATTACTTTTCCTAGAGTCAGTATCATGAGTCATTTTTTCATTTCTTCTTTTAGTGTTCAAAAGTACTGAAGTAATTTCTGAATTACATCTCTGTCTAGCCCATTGTGTGGAAGGAAAAACCCCGCATTCTTTTAATTTTCAGGAACCAGTAGCCTCCTTTTTACTTGAAATTTTCAAAGGTTATTTTGAGTCAGTATTTTAACTCGGATGCATTGAGAATTTATAAATGTAATAATAAATCTAGATTTACCATTTGAATACATTTCTGCTGTACACTGCTGGTTTGGTATGGACACGTGGTGAACTCAGTCTGTTGACTTACATTGTAGCTCACGTTTTCTGTCCAAAAAATATTATTTTACATTACCCTGCTTGCAAATTCCTAGCTTTCTTTTTCTCAGGTATTGAGTCTTGTAAGCTCTCCAGGTTGACTTGTCAAAGAGCCCACAGAGTAATAAAACAGATGAGGAAGAGTAAATGAAATTACAGGCTTTAGGCAACAGGCAAGAAATTATATTAAATAAGCTTGTTTCAAGGCAGACTTTGAATGAATCAAGAAGTAAAGGTCTATGTATGTGATCTTGTGGTGTATTGTGAATTCAAAGCAATAGTTTGACAAACCTAGTCTACTCTTAGAAGGAAATATTGATCAGAATTGCTAAATTTTATCTCATCGAGGGGTTGGTTTGCACAGGTTTTTATACATGCTGTTGAATGTACAGTTATTTTTAAATTAGTGCAATCTGGTAAAAAAAAGTGTTTGTTTGTTGATTTATTTATCATGAAGCACCTGCTTTTTAATTTAAAAGTTTGATTGCTAACAGAATTGCTCCAGATTCTGGGTAACAGTTTTTAGGTGGCATATTCAGTCCTTCAGCCCTGTGTTGCTGAGTTGATAAGGTACACCTTAGGATGTGTAGACTGACATAGAGCCTTACATATAGATTACTACAGTGAGCAAGCAGAGACAAGGGAATATTCAACAATGATTATAGTTTTCCCACAGTATTTATTTGGAAATTTAATATTTCAAGATACATGATGTGCTGTTAATTGGGATAAGAAAAAAACCCTAAAACACAAACATGCAAAATTCCATCTGAATTACAGAATCTTCTCATTTCTGTTGAATAAATAGGGCTGTGGGACATTTTTTCTGGAGTTGGTATTAGTTAATGTTGAAATTCTCACCACATAGTAGTGAAAGGTGTGGTTACATGAATATTTATGTAAGGGTTCATCTTCTGTAGCATGTTACAAACCTTTTCTGTATTTTCAGGCAGGCACTGAGTTGTCTTTGCTCTATTTTGACAATACAGATGTCGAACAGATATTGGTTTTATGTGCTTTTCTGAATCTTGTGGAAAAAAGTCAACTTCAATTTTGATAGATTCTTTTATTCTAGTACAGTCATTTCTGTTACTGCAAATAATGAATCAGAACAATAAGAGCCTCCAAATGTCTCTAATTAAGCCTCAGTCAAAACTCTTTTGAATATATGATCCCATTATATTGCATCACACAAAGGTGGTATTTCTTGTGTGACTTGCTGTTTATAACATGATAAGAGGAGGAATGAATATAGAATTCTGCTGAATTTATTTATTTTTATTTCAATAATAATATTAAATGCTAGTTATTCCCATCTCAGCCTAACCATAGGCACATTTTCAGTCTTTGCATTCATTTACTTGGAAATGTTTGTGCACACACAGATATGTCTGTTACATCATACATAGAGTTGATATATCTGGGCTGTTAGAAACTTCTGTATTTTCACATGGCCCCCGTCATCAACAGAACTGGTAAATTGTTCCTGGATAGAGAGGCCTTTACTGCATGGAATATTCTCTGTTTCAGAATACTCTGTTTTATGTGGAAACCACATTTCCTGGTTTATATCTTGTGTCAGTCTGCATGGTAGCTTGCATCTGACTTTTGTCTATGTTTTTGGTTTTTTTTCTCTCCATATGTTTCTTTACTTTCTGTCCACATTTATTCTGAGACCTATAATCATTTTTCAGAGACACTCTTTTTTTTTTTTTGTTTTTTTCCTCAAGCATATCCACTGTGACGTGTGCAGGCACACTCACTGACAAGATGCATCAAACAATGCTTGTGGAGAGTAACAAATAAAAACTTCAAGAAAGAAAAAAAAAAAGGTATGAAAGCTCAATAGCCAAACAGTTCTTTAGTCTTAGGAAAGGAAAATGGCTCATTCTTTACTGCTGCCTTTTCTTCTTGAGGTAGGAAGAGTTCAAAGTCCTGCTGAGGTGGACCTCAGCTTTGAGCAAATGCCAAGGCAGCAAATGTTAGCAATTAGTGTTACCTGTTAGCCTTGAAAATACAATTCAGTAACATTCAAAGAGACCTCTTAGATCATGATTTCCTTGAATGAAATCCAAAAATAATGTTCTGATGGTGTGTTTTACACAATTATTTTCATTGTTTTTAATAGTGGATGTTGCTTAATTTCAGAATTCACTTCTTCAATTAAAAATCTAAGTATCAAATGTTAATTTTTACTGCATGCTCAGATAATAATTTTCCTAACTTATTCTTTCAAGTATATCCTCAAACCTGTGTATGGCTTTAGTCAGGAAGGTGTTTTAACCTCTGTGGCCAAAAAGCCTTGCCAGAAGTGACTGCAGCATGCTGTTGTGCAGTTTACAATGAGGGAATCCTTAGAGTGTGAATTTACCGAAGATACTGAAGTTTCCGGTGTGTTTCAGTCTTTTAAAGACTGCCATTTGAAAAATATTTGAGTTCTATTTTGTCCGAGGTCTCTTGCAATTTATTTTTTTAATTACAATTTCTTCTGCATCTTCTGCCTTACTATGTATTTCATTGGTGGTATTAAACCTTCAGTAGGAGACTGTGTATAACTGTCTCATGCTTCCTAAGGGATGCATTCTGCTAATCACCTATTAAGAGAGCTGAAATAGAAAGCATTGCCTACTCCTTTTACAAAATAATTGTGTACAAAGGGAACAGCAAGTCTCACCATAATTAGAGCTGTTGACTCTTTTCACTTAGTTGCAAATGTAGCAGATCAAATGTTATTCTGTACCCTGGTGTTCCCAGGGAAATGTATTAACATCATCTCCCTTGTTTTCATTTAGATGCTTTTCTCATCTTCTTTGGCATAGCCTGGTAGCTGAGCACCAGCAGTTTTACCAATAGAACTCAAATATAAATGGGATTGGCTGTCAAACATTTATTGTCTTTGCAGGAAGAAAGCAAAGAAAAACATCTCTGACTTCTAAAAAAAAGTTTCAGTGAGGCTAGACTTGGTTTTAAGGTACTGTTTTAGCCTACTGTAGATAGGATATTGTGGATTTTATTTTTTACCTTCTTAAATACTATTTTTTACCACCTTCTGTGATTTATTATAAACACTTACTGCTGGACCCTTGAGTAGGGTCCAGCATGTCTTCCCTCATGTTTCCTGAGACCAATAAACTTTGAAAGTGTGGTAATCTGTTTCTGTAGCTTCCAGTTCCTTTTATCCATCCACAGTTCCAAATGTAGCATGGAGGATATTGTTAAATGTTACTTGATGTCTGAGATTTTATCTCTGTAGCTGCTTTGTGAAGAAGAAATTATAGTTGTTAACTGTATGGAGGCTGTTGAAAGTCACTTGTGTAGAGAGTTGAATCATTAGTCTGATCTTTTTCTGGGATTCGGTGAAAGCTTTTATAGAAAGTAGATGCCAGGGGTTTTAGGAGTTTCTTGTTTGGAGGTCTGATAATTATGTGCATAAAATGCAAGAGACTTGTCAGATTTTGGTGCTTTGTGATTATTATTTGTATGTTAAAATATTAATGGTTATATGCAGCATAATCTGCTGAAGTCCTAAACGATGTTGGATTCTTCAGGACTATTGTTTTCTCAGTAGGAAAATGATTAAGTTTTTCAAGAAATGCCACTGGCATCCAGGCAACCATTTGTTTTCAGTTTGACTGTATAAAAGAGTTATGCATCCTCAAATTGTGTCTGATGAAATGTTGCTCTGAAACCATGGTTCTGAGTGGCTTCCAGGTTCCAACTCAAATTACAGGCATTTGCGGAATTGGCATCGTCCCTATCCCTGCAGACAGATGTTAACATGAGAATTCTCCGGCTGTTAAACATAATGCAGAGTATTTATCTTTCTGATTATTTTCTTTTTCTCAAAATACACAATGAATTGGACCTCTCTGTTTCCCTCACTAACTCTGCTAGGTACAGTTCTGGCGGCGGATCGTTTGGTGCGTGGTAGCCTCAACTCACTACTGCCTTAGACGTTGTGGTGACAGTCTTTTGTTGCAAAATCATTTGTAACCTCCTGAGGAAGAGTTGAAAGCAGTATTCAATAGGACTAGCGTGGGACATCTAATGAAGAGAGAAAATTCGTAGGGAGAGGAGCAGACTGTTGTCCGAGCTCCTTTAGGGGGACACTGCGCTTTTCAGGGCTTGTTAGAATTGCACAGAATGGAGTTTTCTCATGGCTGGTTGTGAATTACTGACCAGTGACTTCTTTTAAGGGCTTTGTCAGCCCCGGGTGTCCTTCAGCCACTCTGGACTTTATACAGTTAGATGAGAGATAAGGGTGTTGGTCTTTTTTCTTGTTTATTTTATAGAGGTCTTTTGAAAGGCAGTTGTCAAGCTGAGGAGCTGAGAGAGGGTTTTTTTAGCTTAATAGCCAGAAAATGTGCATTGGAATAATACCTGTAACTATTTATCTGCAGTCGCATGTTTCTGTCTATGGAAAAAAAGATGGAATATAGCCAGATGATTAAAGTTCTGCTGAACTTTGCTTAAATTTATTTTCAAACAATAAATAAGGATGTCCTTCAAAAAATAGCTAAGGATAAAACAAAAATTTATGGAGGTTTTATTCTGGCTGTCCCTATAAAGCTTTTGGCCTTCTGTTGGGAGATGTAGCCAGAATTTTTTAAGAGCTTGGTAGTAAAGAACAAATGAAATGATTGAAATGTGTTGTATGTAGCTTGTCTCCATATAGTGCTCATCTCCGGAATGCAGCTGCCTGTCTGTTCCATGCACAGGGACAGCGGCCTGTTAGTACAAAGCATGCCATTATTTCCAGATTGGAGCAAGCCACACAGAAACCAGATCATTCTTTATTCTTTCTTTTGTATAAATTAAGGAAATTCCAAGATGAGAAATTGTTTTGCTCTCCAACTTCCTCCTAGCAAATCAAGTGCCTTAGTAACAACCTGCTTGGCATAGCTGCTACTTGGTGTAGAAGTTAAATGTAGATTTGAAAGACAGACCTGCTGCATCTGTGTGACAGTGGTGCACAAGCATGGTATTGGGAAAAAAAAATTGTGAATTTTAGTTTTAAAGCTAACATTGAGTTAGAAGATGACGTTGGCACAACTGTATGTTTATGATTGAAAAATCCTTTTCTGTTTTTGTTTGTTTTAATTTTTCCAATATGAAGAATTGACAGACTAACTTGCTATATTGAAGGCAGTGTGGGGTTTTCTTCAATTACACTGTCTTCGCAAACAATATCTAATCCAGTCTGGAGGAAAATCTGTGCTTTTCTCCTTATGAACATCACATGGCTTGTGCTGCAGATTCAGTGATGGCAATTTAATAATTCTTGCTTGGCTGTAGCCAGTATTGTGAACTTCAAGTGCTCAGAAATCTTGAATTACACCTACAAATCATGAGATATACTCTTGATTTCTAAAAAGTACTTTATGGTTTCCAGTATTCTGGAGGTAAGGTACTCAGATCTACCTAACAGACTCACACCAGAAGGCAACGCTGCAACCCAGCCCTGCACCATCCACAACCCCTGAGCTTTTCACCCATCCCTTGATTCCACAGATTAACTCTTGAACAAAAACACCAACACATTGTGCGGCTAAAATAAAGACAGCTCCTAAATAATAATAGCAACTATGTATAGTTTATGTATGTGTTACCCATAGAGAGCTGATGATCCTTGACTTTGCATGCTTGTGCAAGGGAATGAGTGGGATTTTCTGGCATGATACTTCTTAGTATCCAGGACAAGGAAAGGAGGGAGGCAGTCAGGCAGAGTGTGCCATAAGAAAGGGACGGAGGGATGGCGCCCGCTCGGCTCACAGCCTGCTGTCTGTCCGCAACCCTCACACACTGGGGCCTTTATTTGGTGCCACATACACGCGCTGGAGGCAGCCCACAGAATGTCCTTGGCACAGCCTGGCTTCATGCAGTCTCTTGCTTGGGGACAGGCTGTGGTAATTTCATAGTGTGTTACAAGATTCCTTCATGAAGCATTCTTTCCAGCCATTAGAGTGATTTTTATTTTGTTGTTCAATTAAAGTTTGCTGGAGCCGACAATTTTTAGCTGGGTAAAGTTGACTGCATGTGTGGGAAACAACTAAAATAAAAGCAACAGGCTTCTATGTTCACTCAAAGCTACAACTGGCAATTCCTCTTCAGTTTACAAAATGAGTAAGCTTCCCAAGCAGAAGGCAAGTGAAAGATGTAGACATTAAATTGGCAGATAAACAACCTTACGAAAGGAAAGAACAAGTTGAATTGGATAAGTCGAGCTTGTCTTTATGGAGAAATAACTGAAAACATCTAGTGTAGCTGTGCGAAATTATAGGATCACTGTGCATAGATGGAAGAGAACATATATTCTGTATTTGCAGAACGATATTAAATTATTTAACTGAATTTGAAAAAGCATAACTTCTTTTCTTTTACATTAGGGTATTGCATCACCAGAGTATTAATTTTTATATTTGGAATTGTCCCCAAAAGGCATAATATTCTTTGCTATTTTTTTTTTCAATAGGAATTATTCCTTTCAAGCACTGTACTTAAGATTGATGTCAAGGAACATTATGAATATAATATCTTTTAAATTCTTGACTATCACAGATCTACAATTTTGTCTGGACAAATGGGTAGTTTTCAGTGATGTTTTTAGGGTAATTGATGGGAAAATGTTAATTATAGTGCAACTCTTGCACTATAATTCTGAACTCTTTGTTCAGAAACAAAGATATTGTGCACGCACAATATCTTTGTTTCTGAAGTACTGGGTTTGGCAAGTTGTGCACATTTGGGCTCAACTTTATAGACTCATGCCCAGGTTCCTGCTTTATTTATACCTTGAAAGACTCATCATGATACCCATTTGTGGTCTCCTAATTTGCAATCTTTTGTGGCATTCTGTCCTGTGGGGGATCCCTGGGTGGAAACTGAGGTGCAAAGAGAGGTGATGATGCTCTGCATGCAAGTACCAGATTTTTGGGGGTGTGTACATGAAGTGTTGTCTGAGACTTCCAAAGATAACATCTAATTTTTGGGAGAAACAGAGGGTGAGGCCTCTTTTTTTTTTTGTGCAGAAGCCCCTTGCAGCTTGCAAATGCATTGACAAAGGTTCAGCCTATAATTAGGAGGGGTTGTGATCTCTTTTTAAGTGTGTCATGGGGCCAGTGTAGTTCACAGAAATTTTTTATTTTTTAACAATCTTTAGCGTTCTGCTTATGAAACTTCTTTTTGTGATGTGTTCCACACCCTCAAAGCCAATTAGCATCAGTGTTACTTGCAGCATTTGGCACATCAGTCATCATTTGGAAATAGAGTCTGTTACAGGTTTTAAGGGAATCATTCTGTTTTCCAGACTTTAAAATAAGCTTCTTCAAAGAAAAAAAAAAAAGGCTTCCTACTCTAAATTGAAATCAATCCTATACATTCTTCCTCCTGCCATGAAAACCACTCTGCAGCTGTAGGCAGTTCTTGCAGGACAGGAAGTTGTGATTCAGCATGCTGGTGCTTACAAACCAGAGATTTAAATTAATGCAAATTGATTACTGGGTGATTAGTATTGATAGAAACTCAAGTTAAGTCCAAAACATTGAAGTTGTTTCTGACTGTCTGACTCTTTTATTGGAAAAAAAAAATCGTGTCAAATGAAATTTTAATCTTTTGAAACCCCCGAAAATATGTTGTAATGTCCAATCTTTCTGGAGATTAAATATTCCCCTTTGCTCACCGCCCTTCCCCAATCTGTGAAAACAAAGACAAGAAGAAGTTTCAGAAAGAATTTACAGTGCATTAATATAAGAAAATATTAACACTTGTAAAAGCAGTGGAATCCCCACAGTTTCCTTGGTGCCTCTGTGTCCTGTTTGACTAACCATACTTACAAATGTGTTTCATTTCTTGCATGTGGCATGTGGTCCCAAAGCTTCGGAAGCCCCATACAAATGTAGCTTTAATGTTATAACCATGGCTCTCATGCAAATTATCTCCCATTTTAGAACTTCTGGAGGGTTTTGACATTTCAGTGGCATGGGGGAAGTTGCTGTGCTCTGAAGTATTACCATATTCCAAGCAGTTTCTACATGACACTGAGGTGTTCAAGACGCTCTCTACTGCCACCTTTGTGAATGGAAAGGTGTGATGTCTTGCAGTTCTTCACCTCCAATTTTCCATGAAGTTGTTCACTGAAATATGTATCTGTTCCAAAGAAGCGTCTCGGTGCCAAGTTTGAGAACAGATGACATTTCAGCATGTTTGTTCTCAACTAATGAAATATATAAGCGCGCAATTTTCTGTTTCTCGCTGGTTTGGTTTTTGTACCCAAATGAGAGCCAGGTGCACAGCTGAAGCTTTGCTTGAACTCTGATGGTTTGTTGATTTCTTTACAGTAAGTGTGCACAAGTAGGGTGGTATAAATTGCTTGCCTTTTTCTTAAAACCCCAGAGGTCATTACAGTTTTAATACGCTCAGGTGGTGCTTCAAAGAACTCTTTGTTATTTTACACAGCTAATTCTAAGTAGATCTACATGATATTTCCAGTACCAGAACCTCAATTAAGCCCTTTATTCTTGTAAAACCTTATTTCTATTAAAGTTTGAATGTACCACGTTGCTAAACCTGAACTTTTTTTGTTTTGCGCCTTAGAGCGTGTCTAAAAGTAAACTGGCCTTATCTTTTTCAGTGTCATTTAATATGCATAACAAACCCACTGATCTGAAAAAAAGCAGAGTTATGTTTTGAAGGAGATTCGATTTCCAAAGGAACAATACAAAGTTTAAGCGTTGACAACAAGCTGGGGAACAAAAGAAACCCAAGTCATTGAGTAAAAGTACCTAATCATCATGTCAGCTTGACATACTCGACTGTAGGATGGAACTTTCTTTTTGGCAATCTGTTTTGAAAGCCATGAAATAGTTGATAGCAAATGTTAATCTGTCAAGATGTGTGAACCCTCTAAAAAAAAGAAAAAACAACCACTGTGGACCCAGTTTGCATGGTGTTGACCTGAATAAGGGGATAATGTGCTTAAGCAGCTTATTCATTCTTCAGGCACCCTTTGGAAAGGGAGCCGTCCCACAATGGTTTGCCACTCAGGGCTCCAACGTGACCACTGTTCTTTTCACTTGCTGAATGTTTCATTCTTTTGTCTCCGCCCCGGATTTCTTCGTATGTTGTTCTAAACAGGACTATAAAGGGACTTTTTGGGGGTATTTCTTGTCGAACTGTAACATTTGTGAAGCAGAATGCACTGAGGTGTAAAGGAATTTTGAACTCTGGGTATATAACTGGCCTAGCTTTTCATCAGAGATGTGTTGCTGAATTAATTGTCTCTGCTGGCGAGACTTCCCAGACTGGAACTTTAAACATACTCCAGAAACATTGTATTAATTACTTTAAATATTCCACATTAAATTTCATCACCAAAGATATATGAAAAAAATATATAGTGGTCTTATAAATAGAGCTGTTTCATGGTTCTGAGTTTTATTTAATGTTGTTTGGAGATTTAAATGCTCACAGACATTAAAGGTGCAAAAGTGGCAGAAAGAGTAGAAGAGCCGGTTTCCTGGAAGATCCATGGCTTGCTCAGCGCTTTTTAAACAGCATAACTGTGTTTGCTTGTTTCTCTTGTACTTCCACAGAATCACTGCCCAACATAAGCTGGCTTCTCTGCAGGGATCGGTATGACTCTGCCTGTGAAATGGTTTTGGAAATATGTCTTCAGAATTTAAAAAATAAAAGGAACAAAGATATATAGAGATAGACATCTTTTACACTGTGGGCATTGTTTTACAAAATGGGAATGCAGACTGATTTTTTAAATAATAATCTTGCAGAAGTATGTTAGAAGAGCAAATCAATTTCGGGAGAAGAGTTACAGGAGTTGGAAATGGGATTAGTTACTTAGACTGAGTTGGACTGTGGAGCGTGTGATATGCTGGCACAGGACATGCAGTAGCAGAAGCCATGCTGGTGTGGAAAGCTGCGGTACTGGGATTTTAGAAATGGGATTGTGGCTATGTCTGAGTCCTACCTGGATGCTCTGAGACAGGCTCCTGCTGCTCGGCAGTTCATGCCGGTGTGCTCAGTCTGGTGGGAAGCACGAGGAAATTCTCATGGGATTTCCAAACTTGTCTCAAGATACCACATTGCTAAGCAGTTCATCTGCAATTCCTGAGAATTTATCTACCCAAGAAATAAAAACAAGCTTCATTTGTCAGATTTTCCTGAGGTCATGGTAAATAACTAGACAATCAAAATGGAAATGAAAAAAAAAAAATCAGAAATTTATTACGTTGGACATTGTATCATCTTTTTAATATATTTAAATTTTAGGGGGAAAACTATTTGGGAAGGTACCTGACATCTAGTTCTTGCCAGTTTTCCCTGCAGTATCTGGAATAGGTACATAATTATGATACTGATGTTGCTGCTAGAATACCTAGAATAATGTAAATACACAGGCTAAAATATTTCAGCCAAAGATTATGAGACTTAAACATGAAGGCTGCAAAGAATTGGTGAAGGGAACAAATAAAATGCTTGCAATGTAATGACTTCCCTTTTATTTAGAAAATAATTTTAATTTTAAACTTTATTTATTTGTTCTGCAATCAAACAGTTGAGGTAATACATTGGAGGCTGAGGTGATCGGTATTTTTGTTTGATGTTTTCCTAAT
The DNA here is from genome assembly GCA_013399135.1 of Heliornis fulica. Taxonomy (NCBI): domain Eukaryota; kingdom Metazoa; phylum Chordata; class Aves; order Gruiformes; family Heliornithidae; genus Heliornis; species Heliornis fulica. The sequence goes on along the minus strand of VXBZ01008805.1, from coordinate 246,959 downwards.
TGAAGCTGGTCTACGAGGTTCTGCAGCCATGTTGGTTTTACAAATGGGTTTTGGATGAAAAATGTTTAGTCAAGCTTCTGACTGATTCTGCATGCTGTTTGGGCATGTGTGGGAGGATTGCACACTAGATTCAATGGATAAATTAGCTTATTCATTTTCAGAGGCCAGTGAAAAATAATACAAAAGAATGTCTTTATATGAGGGTTCCTGGGAGAGCCAGTGAAAGTGTTGAGACTGGGGAATTGCTGTAGCTGGAGTGAACTGTCAAAAGTGATTGCAGAACACTTTGAACACATGTAGTCATTTGTAAGCACATATTTTCTGAATATCAGCTCAACAACACAGTGGAAATGGTGGACTTTGGGAGAGATTTGTGAAACATGATGATAAAAGTGAAGAAAATGTGGGGTTTTTAAATGTCAGAACACTGTCAGGATGTAAAGAAAGAAAAGTACTAACTAAAGATTTAAAAGATACTTTGAAACCTGACTTCCCTGAACAAACTTTTACTTTTTCACATGGGAACAATACACTTCCTTTGAAACCCAGATATCCCTTTTCCTTGATACAAAAGGGAGTTTCTTTAATCCCTTTGTTGTGTTTCTTCAGTCTTTATATAGAGGTGGATAAATAGATATGTACTTCATATGCTTGGGTTAATCCTCAAATGCTGCATTGTTGTCCCTTCATTAACCTAAGAGTGTACTAGTGTAACTTGCTCATGTAATAGTTCAAACATTGTTTTATAACAGGCATTGCTGAAAGATCCTTTGTATATTGGACTGAGACACAAGAGAATCAGAGGTCAGGCCTACGATGATCTTCTTGATGAATTCATGGAAGCTGTGACTTCAAGGTATGTGATATATCCGTGCTATTCACTGGTGAATTCCGCTGTGACCTTCATCTTGGGAGAAATAAAGGTCAGTAGCTTATGAAAGGAAGACAATGTTGTTAGGTTTCTGATAACTTTTGGTTTGAGCATAGTCTTCTGTAAATTCAAAACTGCTTGAACCGCTTGCCTTTAATATTGCAGTTTTATGAATTCACTGCATGATTGGTAAAAGTCATCTTAAGATGAGTGAACTAACTTTTCAGTTCTTTTTGAGATTTGGATTGTTAAGTATTTGCCTAATTTTCTGTGCCTAGTGCTGTGCCTGTATGATTTTCTCTGTGATTTAATATGTGAAATGTCAGCAGCCTGAAAGAAACTATCATGCTTGGCATTGTGCGTGGGGCCTCTGCCCCACCAAAACCACAACAGGACTAAGCTTTCAATGTTTTGCTTTTAAATGTCATGATACATACCATGTCATGGACATGCTATACCAAATCAGCTCTTTCTCTTGCTTCTTTTTTCCCTACAGAAAGTAGTTAAACTTATTATTAGACCGTGAGGCATAAAATAGTTCTTCTCACATGTCAAATAACACGTTCACTCATATTTTCCTTGTTTGTTAAAATATTTGCAGTTCTAATCCTGCATTCAGTGTGTATGCCTAAAATAGCCCCAGTGCCGTGATCCTTAGCAGAATGTGTTTTCTGCATCTGCATCCCAAGGCTGGGGCTGAGCTGTGGGACCTGGAAATACTTCCCAGCTCCTCAGTCTTCTGTTATGCCCCCTCTGCATTTTGACTCCCCGCTGGGACCATACCTGGACATGCAGAGCCTCTCTTGCTCCCACCCTGGTTCCTGCACAAAAGGAACTTGGGCAAGCGGGTAGGATTAATTTCCATGCCTGAAGCACATATTCCTTCATGTGTTACCATACTCTTTCCACATCACCACCAGTTGGTTGACACTCATAATCTTGCTATGGAAGTCGCTGGTTTGGCTCTATGCTGTAATGCCTTTGCTCTCCCTCTGTGTATTCCTTGCAGATAAAATTGATGCATTTTTGCATTCCTAATAGAAGGTTCAGAGCATGAGAAATTACTTGGTGTGCCATGTTTTGAGAATTACTAGCTTAATGCAATCCCTCTCTGACCCTTTCTTTAAAATGAACCACAGTTTTTCATACTGAAGGAGATCAGCAGACTCAAGCAGAAGATTATCAATAATGTTTGAAGATCTGGTTGACATGTTCTTTTTACTTAGACATCTTTAAAACTCTAATTCTGAGCAATCTGTTTACTTGACCTTCTGAAAGATCATGGTGTTCTCAACTGAATCTGTCATGGTCTACAGTGGTGTCATTTATTTCATGCTTAAAATGGGACACTTAGGAGTTATAATTTGAACTTGGCGTGGTTTACTTGTGAGTTGTCTTGGCTGTAGTGTGACATCCATATTGATTATGACATTGATTTTCTCTGGTGAAAAGTGGTGCAGTTAAAACCAAATGCATTTTCTCAATAATTTCATATGTTCCTAAATTAAAAAATGTGAGAGAGTCAACAGCTGATGCTGTTGTGGTGGCTTTGACTGCTAAAGATTCAGGTCATGATTTGGGTTATTGTGTACTACTTTCCCTTGCCAGCTATTGTGGTGATGTAGGCAATTGCATGCTTCGGTTAAATGCTAGTTACCTTTTCCCTGTGAAAATTTCTCTCATATTATTCCTCCTTTCTCTCTCTCTTTTTTTTTTTTTTTTTTTTTAAGCCTTCTGCTGGCTGTTTCACGGGGCGGGGAAGTATTTGCTTCTCTGTTCTTAGATACATTTGCTCTGTTACATTTTTGGTTGTTCATATTTATCATCAGTTATTTCAGAAGAGACTTTCCTGCTTAGCACTGCCCTATCAATTTGGAGTATGGGAGAAGTTCTGTTGCTGTGTTTCAGTATTCACCACCCAGACATACATAACTACAGACCTCAGAAAGCATGACACTATCATGTATTTTTAGTAAGGCTGCAAATCTAAAGACAGGCTCTTAAAGTGATGACAAATATTTTCAAGAGAAAAGACAGCAAGTTGGAAAACTATGTTAAATGCCTGGTTTAGGTGTTTTCACCTTCGTAATTGTCCAGAGAAGCCAAGTGCTGATAGAAGTGAGAGCCAGGTTTTAGCAGCACTGCCTGGGAACTAACAGGAATGGGCAGCTGCACAGGGCACTGCACTTTGTACAGGCTTTTTATTGGCTTCCAGGGAAATGTCCTAGACACGCACATCATCTCGATTGATTCTTAAATTTTGAAAATGTGGGTTTTTACAAGCTGATGCAGCATTGTTTATAGTGTTTCATGTTGAAATGTCACCTTTATACAGTAAATGTTATAATGTTATAAAATGTTATTAAAAAATGTGTCATATGAAGGTATAGTTTCATCAACTTCAATACTTTGCTCTTCTCAGCCTCCACTGCTATTTACCCCTGCAAAAGTTCTTCTTATGAAGCAGATTTTTTAATGAAAGAGTCAGGATTTGAAAACAAAACCACAATATAAACCATCACTTATTAAAAGATTCTGGTACAGTATCCAGTTTGCTATCATGGCAGAATGGAACTAGTACAATGTGATTTTTCCCAGATGTGGGAAGACAGAAGCATATGGAAAGTATCTGGATTTCTGTTGACATAAATCCAGCAAACAGCTTTTATTTATTTACATATATATACATTTATCTGTTTATTTGTTTATTACTAATGACAGCAGCTGTCCTATCTGAGTGCAGGTGCCATGATGTCTTTGGACATTGCCATGTGTTTCTTGCTTTTGTGTTGGTGCAGCAGTTTAGGGGAACAGGAATATTCCAAATAGAAGAAATGTTCTATAACATGAGAAAAAACTGGACAGTGATCTTCATCACTGGAGACCATAAATCTAACTTGAATTCAGAGATGTTTGTCAAATATGTGCCCTATAGTGAAATGGATCATAAAACATTTCATACAGAGAAGTAAATTTTTCCAAATGACAAGTTGTTCTTAAATATCTCTGTTTGCAGAGGAAACTCTTGAGAGGGGGGATTGCTAAACAAGGCTTTGCTACCTGGGGTTGACCCACCAAGGCTTCCGGTGTAACCACAGGAAGGAATTAATTCTATCTTTTTATTCCTCTGTACTTGCCTGGGATGATGCAAAGAGAAGCATATCAATGGTGAAGAGGTGTTCATGTACAACAATGAAGGGAATGTGGGAATGCCTAAGGGGGAAAAGTCTGTAGAACAGAGCTGGAACAAGAAATGAGGGAAGAGGAAAAAAACATTGTTTTAATAGCAGGGCCTTTGCTTTCTTTGTCTGCTTCAAAACGTAGATTTAACGGGTCTGGAAATTTTGTACTTAATTTTAAGGAGACTTCCTTTTTGCAAAGGTAATTCCACCTTTTGAAACCCCCTAAAAAAGGCCAAACTAGGGAGGAACAGCATACTTGCTGTTAGTTAGTTTGCTTTCTGCTGCAGATAATCCCCCATAGAAGGCTCTGAGTACTGGGGAGGGACAACACTGAGTTGCATCTCTCTCTGTGGACAGATAGGAAACCTTTAGAAGGTATCTAGTGTAATTCCTGTAGTTTTTTTCCTTGCTCATTGACTGTAACACCAAAGAGTTGGGTGGAATTACTATTCTTTGATAAACTGAACTCGTTGGATATGTGATGTGTAAAAGCAACCCTAGATCACTGTAATTATCTTTGTGTGAATGTGTGGCAAGTTTTCAGTTTCGTTTTGAGATGCAAATAATAGTGGTGGACCCTTGAAAAGTAATATCATGTGTCATGTTCTCTTCTCTAATCATACTTTAATTAAATCCTTCCCCACGCTTCTTATAAGCTGTGCTTTTCTCAAGTTTGTGAGCTATAAACCAAGCTGCTGACAATTGTAATGCAGTATGTTCTGTCCTAAATTACCATGATGTAGTCATTATTCCTCATTTGCCTGATTACATTATTCACAGATGTTAGCAGGATTTCATTTCACATCATGTATTAGTTTAAAACAGTGTTTTATAGTAAGTACAGTTTATCTAGCGCTCAGAACAACTATAAGAGTTATATATCCACAAAATAAAAATACACAAATATTTTAATAGGTGTTTTCATTTAGTAGATTACACTAGAATATAATTTAATTAGTGAATAACTTAATTCAAACAGCCCCTATTGTAAGAAGTCAACATAAAAGTTGGTTATAGCTGTGCATCATTAAGGAAGTGGTAGGATCACACAATGGTTCCGACTTGTGTTCAAGTATAGATTTTTGAGTACAAGATAATCGGTGCCTCTGTCTTCTTCTGCACTGTTGGTGGTGCAAGACCAAGACTTCTATCATGTCTGTGTGTTCCCATATTGTTCAACTTAAAGTGGCTATCAGAAAGCATGCAGGAAGAAATACTGCTGCAACAACTCCCTCCTATGGCAGATTTGGTGAAGATCTTTCCGTTTAGAGATTTTGACCCTCAGTGGGACTTAGACCCTTTGTGGGAATTTTTCAAGTCTATGACTACTTGTTCCTTCCACCATTCATTGAATATTACCATCTTGGTGAAAGATCGCTGTTGGGCAGCAGGACAGGAGAAAAGTGGGTTGAAGTTGCTCTTTGAACCTGCTGCCATTGGTTCCTTCCTGTGGTTATATCTCTGCTTCATTTCAAGTCATTGATGGGTTTGAATTCTTCCTGAAACTGCCTGTTCCGAGGACTTGGTCTTCCTTGCCCACCTAGACCCCAGGCTCCCAGGTTGACTCTATTTTTATGCTGACAGGGTAAAACCATTCAGGAGGATCCTTAGGTTTTTAGAATTCCAAGCAACTGTGGTTTTAAAACAGAGACTATTGCTTTGGGAAATGGAGAGTGTTGTGGAAGAGGAAAACTCAAGCCAGTTTAATAAGCAGGTTTTATTTGTTGTCCTAGTTCTAGCAGCAATGATGTTTTGCTTGAGAAAAATCTTCAAATTTTTTTTTTAACAATAATGACCTGTAACTTTTACCCTGTGAAACATTTAAATTCTCAACAGATTATGCCACTCCTGCACCCTTCCCCAGGCCGTGGTGCTTAGTGGGGTAATCTGTTTAGAATTGTCCTTGCCTACCAATGACAAATAGCAAAACAGGAGACAGGTAACCGCTGTAGTATGGGTTTTTTTTTTTTTTGAGATGGGATGTTTGTGTGTACATTTACCGATCCTTTGGTTGTCAAATCCAGGGGACTCTGAGGTGGAGAAAAGAAGACTAGGTGGAAGGCATCTACTTCTGTGCATTTCTTTAGGTAAGGGGGAGCAGGTTAATTATTTCACCCCTAGTATAAATATCCTTATAAACAAATTCACCACAGAAAATAATAATGTAAGCAAGCAATCTTTTTGTTGTTTAGTGCTTTTTACTCCTCTTCTTCCCTTTCTTACTGGTTAATTTGGCAGTATTGTTCTTAAGATTCAATAGCTGGCCAGTGGTTGTTTGATACTCATGGGCAAAATCAACTCCTGCAGGACATGTTCTGATTTCTGCTTCTTTCTTTTAAATCCTCGGTTTAAACCTGTCCTGTTTTGCCATAATCTGTATTTCCAGAGGTTTGTGTCCTGTTTCCTCTAACTCCAAAATCAACCATGAAACGCTGTGCTGCTGCTTCTCTCTGGACTTAGGACTGCAGAAACATGTAACTCATGACTCTCATTTATCTACCTTCACTTTTTCCTTACAATACATTTGTGCTTTCATTAACTGGGATGTGAAAACAGGTGCTGCCTGATTGATGAAGTTGCTCCAACTAACTGAAGAAAATATTTAAATATCTTAATTCTAGTATGTTGTTTTTTACCCATCCTTCTTAAGAGCTTTTTTTTCTGTTCCATATCTGGGTCTGTCACTTCTATAGCTCTATTTTATTGCTTCTATTGTATAAGTAGCCAATGAGAACATATCTCTCCTAAAAATAGGGCCATCTCTCTTGTTACAGGAGAAGTGCTCTTCATTTCCCAAAAATGAATATTCTGTGCTCCAAGTCCCATCCTGTCAGGGAAGGGAAGGACCTACGCTTTGGCCACTGAACCCACCCACAGCCCTCACAGTGATATTAACTGTTCTGATTCATTATTTCCTTTCTTTTGCTTATTCTTGAAACATGCTGACAGCTTGGCAGAGCAGTAATGAATAAATAGAAATAGTCCCTCCTCTGACTTTAGGTGACAGTTGGCACAGCAGCAGCTGTTGGACACTGCTGGGAATGTTTCAGATAAGATGCTGAAGTGGGACATGCTGTCCTACTTTGAGACAGAAAAGGCCTCCTTAGCCATTTTTTTCTTAAGGTTCACTATTTGGCAAAATGGGAATGAAGGCCAGGTCACACTGGGTTTTTCATGTCACATGTGATTTGAATCTTCTATAATGCAATTATAAGGTCTTTCTGAGTCTCTTGTAATGCTGTGTTTTGCTGCCAAATCATATGGTTGGTTGATCAGATGATACAAGGCTGTGCTGCCTAATGCCCAAGCTTTGAGTCTTTGGCAGTGGAAGCTCAGGGAGATTGGCAGTTGCAAGTATTAGAGAATTGGGCTTTTACCTTTAAATAAACTGAAAGTAAAATAAAAGTATGCTAATGAATACTATGACAGTTGTAAACTGTAGCATGGAAGAGATGAAAATATAAATTTTAGACCAGTCTGACTTGCATATATGTGATGTGTTTGTTCATGGCATCATCTTTACTAGGCTTTTCGTAGAGCCTTGCTTGACTCAGTTTCCAGAATGGGCAGAGAAGGAACAGACTTAGAATTACACTGACAGCTGTGCTTCTGGTGTATGATCTCTTGGGAATTTTGTGACTGGTCATTTTTGATGCCTTTGAATACTTCTGCATGTTCATTTTGTGATTTATTTTAAAATTTGTTACATCTAGGAAAAAGAAAGATCAGTGCTGCAGGCCAAGTTGAATTATATCTAATGGCTGGAAATGTTACTAATAATATGCTTTACAAACTTTTCAAGTCCTCTAAGTGGGAGAAGGAAAGGTGAAGAAGTCACCAAAGCACAATCATAGCAGGATAGACAGACCCTAATCACATCTAGTTCTTTTTGTAGAGTATCTTATTATTGTTTGTAATGTGAGACCTTAGAGAAATTCTTAGCAAAGATCAGCAGAAGAGCCTTGAAGAAATAAAACCTCATTCATCCCTTAAAGAAAATAAAAAGTAATTAGATCCTCAAACATGGTACCTAGGGGGAAGGCTATCGTTTTGTTTTTGTGGGACAAGATAGAGTGCGGGAATATATTTAGTATTCTTAATATGTCTCTGGTACCAAAACTGATTTTTGGAGCTCAAAATTGGATGTAACAATGTTCTAATAATGCTCAGCTATGTCCAAGACTTGATGCAGTCATTCACAACTCAACAAGTGAAGAACATACTGTTCTCAGGCTTTCCTTCTCCAAACTATTTTAAGAGGGGATTTTTTCAAATGGAAAAGGCCTGGGTAATCTCAGTTACTTTCCTTCCTCTTTTATAGTTTCAGCAAATGGTGGGCAGGATTCTCAACAGAAGTTAGCTGGTGCAACTGTGCTGTAAATGGAGCAAATGTTGAATTTTTTTGAATAATTTGTGTGAGTGTAACATTTTTAAAAGGTTTATATCATCATTACAGAAGTATAGTATTTTTACAGGCTGTCAGAAGCAGCAGTTTCTTAGTTTATTCTTTTTTTTTCCTTTGGAAACACTAGTAGAGTACAATATATCAATTTCTTTTGCTGCAGCTCACATGAGATATCTGTTCATCTTATCCCGCATCTGCCTCTGTCATGTAACAAGTCATTAGTTCTTTCTATCAAGATTTCAGTTCTCAGGAAAACTTTCACTCATTGTTAGTCTGGCTAGAATAGAAATACACATTGTTTATAATTATTTTTAAATGATCCCCTATCACTAGCTCCTGCAAAAGTCAGAGTCTGACATAGGCTCTGCTAGACAGAAAGGCTGTCTTCCTTAGTTTGACAGACTCTTAGTGGAGTCTGTCATCTTGCCTCAATTCCTTTGGTGATTTACTGAGTAAACTCACATTTCTGCTGAGGAAATAAATATAATCATGACCTTCTGTTGATACTAATGATGGACAGCATCAGTGACCCTAAAAGATTCAGATGATACAAAAGGGGGAAACACTGTATTGTAACTCTGTGGTATGTTTGTTTGATATGTTATCAACTATTTTTTAAACCTTTTGGCATGGGTTAGCAATCTGTAACTGGAGGCAAGGACCTTTTTTACTAACATCTCATGTCCCAGCTATATGGATATGGGTCAAGGGACCATGTCCTTGGGCGTCACAGACATTTTGTGAGGAACTTCATCCTATGGTAGTGTCTGCAGCAAGAGACAGCACTGAGGAGCATTTATTCTTTCCCCAAGACATGGGCAGCCCCAACTCAGCACAGGCTGATATGATCTGATTAAATACCCTATTTTAAAGCGTGTATATCTTTGCATCAAACTTCTATTTCAGAATGAGCTGTATTAGTTACCTTACTTAGCATAGCACACTGTTTGGTACGTCAGATACTTGCCAATTGCTACAATTTCACTTTTTTTTATCAAAATCTAGCAAGAGAGGACAGATACATTACCATGGGTCTTCAGTGGACATCTTAGAACTGAAGTGAATTATTTTAAGTCTTTTTGTACCTGAGTTTCAGACTTTTTTTTCTTGTAAGCATTTTATTCAAATTTTATGATCACAGTACTCCCAGCATTTAATTATCCATGTTCCTTGAGGTTGCTGTGAGACAGAGCACTTGCTAGGATCAAGGGCTCACAAATGAGTTTTTGTACAGTCTTCCCAGGAAATTGCAATGGAAACCTCAGTGGCTTCCCTGTCCAACCTAGAATCTGCAGTAGTAATCTCTGTAGCTTTACGCAGCAATGTAGCCCGCAGCACTGCGGACATACGGCACTTCTGAAAATCAGGATACTTCGCTTTCAGTGCTTAACTGTGGCTGTAAGTGCTGACTTGTAAAATGGAAGTATTTAACCTTATACTGAGATTATGGCCATATTAGTCTTTCAGCTGTGCAAACGATGTGATATGATCGGTCTGCCGGTCATTTGGGACTAGGATCAAAAAGCACTTTGGAACTGTATTCTGGAGTTGTACATGGTATCAGTGCATATGATCCATTCAGAAATAATATAGAGAACCTTATGTTGAGCACATCCTACTTATAGACGTTTTCTGTGTATTTTCAGTATAATAAGCATATCCAATGTCTGTTGATACATTCTCCATCAGTCTGGCCTCTTTATAGTCCATAAAGCTGATGCAGAGTGAAATTTTTCACCTTCTTGTATGTGGGAACTACAGCATTATTTGACAAAATTGGATTTAGTTGTCCTCTTGGGCACAATCCAGTTGCCTAAACATAGGGGTCCAGCATAATACCCTGTCTGTCTTCCAGCTGCTGGTCCAGGTACCTTAGCTGTCCTGCATATCAACAGTCACATCTTCCAGCTCTGTATGGGTGCTGTGGATACACTGGAGTGTCTCAGTATTAGTTCTTGTGTTTGAGCACCTGTATCAAGCCCCACTGTCTACCTCTATCTCTAGGTGCTTGAAGACTTTCAAACATTGGCTCTGAATAACCTTTCTAGTATTGCACAGGCAGACTATAGCAAATAGAACTGTAACTCCCTTTGGGGTAGCCTTCCACATGTACAGTGATCCCTGACCAGCCTCTTATATGGATATAGCTTTGGTAAAAAAATTGAAGTTGCATGCAGATTTTGCTTAGTTGAGAGGAGCTAAAGACTGCGGCTTTGAATTGGGAGATGGTGTGATTGATTTCTGTCACTGATTTATTGTTGTTTAACCTAGAGGCAAGGAGAGAGTAGTTGGTATCGGCAGAACTTTTTATGCTTCTTGCAAATTCCAGATAGACATCTTATTTCTGCATTAGCAATTACTACTGTTTATACACCACTGTAAAAAATATTAGCTGGGTAATGGCTGAAAAATGCAATGCAACACTTCAGACCCACTGCCATGTGTAAGTGCAGTTAACAGACACTGCATTGACGCCCACAGTGGTGCCAGTGCTAATAACATCTGAATAAATCCTGTAATCTGTTTAGCTAATGTGTTTGGTTAATATAAAAATTATAAGAATCCTTTGTGATTTTTTTATAAGTGAGTTTATTTGAGTAACTGGATTGCTGGAATTCCAAAGGACGCTGATTGTGTCCCCAGAAGCAGATAATACTTATCTGGTAGGTCATCTATATATAACTGGAGGTGTATATGAAAATAAAAAAACACATTTAGAAAAGTAGACTGGGGATTCAGTGATTCAATTGTCTTTTTCTCCCAATCCTTTCTTCTTTTAGATCTTGCTAATAAAAAAGAGAAGAATTCCTACTGCCTGCCTCCCCGCATTGGCTCTTGCAGAAGGAAATTCTTTACTGTTTTATCTCTGGAACAGCATTACTTTGATATTTTTCCTTCTAAAAATGGGATTTAACATAGTACAAAACCAGAAAGCTATCTGTTTCAAACATTAAACTTTGGAAACAGCAAGAGAAGTATCACATAACTAGATAAGTTTATTTCATAATTTGGTGTATTTTACCGTCAAAGTTCAGCTACTTGCTTGTCTGTAGCAAGCCTAAATGGCTACTGGAAAGAGGTTGCTGGCAGGGTTTGCTGAAAACGAGCTATACAGGTTTTAATAAAAAAGGAGTTAAATACTGCTAGAAAAAGGTAAGCCTTCTTTCTAGAATCATAGAGGATATAATTTCTGCAACTGTTTAGTGAAATGATACTGTAAAATTAATTTTAATTGCTTTGTGATTAATTCCTACTGCTAGATGCAAAATTGCTTTCTTTTTGTTTGTTTGTTTGTTTGGGGTTTTTATTTATTTCTGTTTTTTAGACCTGAATGAAATGGATATTTGGAAATACTACTCTTGCTCAGCATAGAGCTCTGATCTAGAAAACATAGACAGGAGTTTTTTTTTCTTTTCACAAAACATATGAATAGGAGCAAACCTATTTGTGCCTGTCTGATAAACTGAAATGTTCTGATAGCTATGAATATGAAAAGAGTGCAAAGAGAGAAAATTGCAGCAAAAAATAGTACTCTTGATAACCCATTTGATGCCACATGTAATTAAACTTACACTGTATTGAATTTAGGTTCTGTACAAGCTTTGAAAATGTATAACCAGCTTAATTTTTACCTACAAACCCCACCTGGGTTTCTGGTTCCATATTTAAGGATAGAAGACACTTATGGTGCAAGTCTTTGAAAAGCTGCAGCTCTCACAGTAATCTCATATCTCCTATGCTTTAATGAGCTATGAGAATTTTCAGATTTAACAGTAATATTTAAGTCCACTTGCTTACATATACTTTGGTCCTGAGCCATCAAATGAATGGATATTTTTTTAACTTACTTTCAGCAGATGCAGAATAGAAACCCTGCCCTGATGTAGGCTTTCTGTTTGTCAGTCCTGGAGTCATCTGAAAACCCGTGGACTCCATTTCTGTGGTCAGGCATAATGGCTCTGATTTTGAGATTTTTTTTTTAACAGTATCAAGGTTTTATTAAAAAGGCTTTGACTAATCTTTTCTTCTGTGAAATTGATGATGAACTGAGCATGTGTTTGACTTCTGGAATACTACATTTCTTCAGCTGTTGATCTGCAGTGGTTCTACTGGAAAAGCAGCTTGTTAAATCATTGATCCTTCACATTTATACCAGCTGATTTAAGAATGTCATAACAGTTACAAAAAAGTGCTCTATTAAACTTGTTAATGATTCTAAATTTGTATTTTAAAAAAAGTTACTTTCCAGCTTAAGCCAGACTACACAGTGTTAGGATTTGTTTTCTTTTCTTTGCCAGAGAAGTATAGAAGTTGTAAATTATATATGGAAAATATTTTTAACGAACAGTATTTTCAGGATAAGAGAACTGAGTGCAGCTGGTTTGGTATATTTTCCAAATCGGATTTCAAAATGGGAACCAGCTGTTCATCTGTTGCTCTTAGCTAAAATGCCAGCATATGCTAGCTCTTGCATGATGGCCATTTTTTGAAGTAATGCATGAGAGAAAAACAGGATATGATCTTGATGTCAGCTTCAGTTGCAAAGTATCTTCACCTGGTAGCAGCGCCACCTTCAAATGCTGCAGGGTCCACTATCCTAAAGGCAGTGGAGTGACTTGTTTGCCAAAAATCCAAAATAAACCTAGTGAGGAAATCGTGGCGTATAGTATCCGCTGTGCATTTTCAACAAGCTTTCTATCCAAATTAATCACATTACTCTTAGCTGTGCTGTTTGATTGCATTAGCAGATGCCACTGTCTGAGCCGGCAGCTCCTGTGCGTTGGTCTCTGGACATAAGAACTGGCATCGCTTTGCTTTTGTCCATGATGCCTTCTCCTTCGAGCTCCATAGACAGATCCTGGAGTTTGGCACAGGAAGGAAAGCTGAGGTGGAGGCGGGAAGAGGCGGGCTACCTAGCTTCATTGTTACTGTTAATTCGCTGGGAGAGTGGGATATGTGTTTCTCAAGGCCTGCCTTTTCAGCAGAGGTGCTGAAAATAAAATTAAGAATTCTAGACCGGACTGTTAAAAAATTCAAGAGACATTTTTTTTTCCCCCCCACAGGAAAGAAATTGCCATTCTTTCCTTTGAAATTATATTTAATAATATTCCTGTTTCAACAGCTTCGTAAAGAAAATCTTGTCGTATGCGCAGGAGGTGTTGCAGTCATTGTTCTGCTTCTCCGGCCTGTTGTATTACAAAATGTCAGAATAGCAGAGTCTGTGATTGCAGCTCTTGGTATAAAAACACATTACAGAGAAAACCAGAGGAGAAAGCAATGAAATGGCTGCTTTTCCTAAGGTTCAGGTATCTCCATAACATTTTTTTTTTTTTTAGAAGTAGGTGCTACAACAGGTTTTTCTACTCTTGTGCTTGAGAGCAGGAGGTCAGATGGCTGAGAACAAGGAGTTAATAAGTGTTTAAGCAGTTGAAAAGGTTACTGGGGCTGTAGTATTTTCTCAGTTGAGACTTGTTGGCAGCAGGTTTAGTTTAAAGAGCAGAAGCAATGTCAAATAACTCTTCACAGAGCATGGGACAAATCAGATGACAACGAACATAGTGTCTGCTTCAAAGAAAATCCCTAAGCTAGTTTCATCTTCGGCCACACTGTGTTATAATTTTGAATGTTATCTCATTTTTGTCACCTTGTCTTCTTCCCTTGTTAGAAATGCTATTGAGAAAATCCACCTAAGTTACTTTTCTATGGCTGATAAACAGTGATATTGCTCGTAGGGCTGAGGATCTAAATGCCTTAGTATTTGTGTGATTGAGACTATAGTTTGCATATAGGTGTTTTAATGAGGTTTCAGGTATATAATTTAACTGCACTGATCTAAGGTAAGAAAGGCAATAAATATATAATAAAAATCTGGAGATAATTTTAAGCAACTGCCCAGTTGTATAAGCTGAAACTTAAAAATGGAGAATGATTACACTGGACAAGCCTTAGGTGTTTTCTACGTGTGTCTTCTCTGGGGTTACACAAGTGGCTTTTCAATCATTATAAGATAAACGGCCAACGCTAATTTGTGCTTATTCCCAAAGGAAAAAGTGAAGATCTTTTAGAGAAAGCATCAGATTCCATCTCTGTGTCGAATTTTAAAAGTCAAATGTGGATGTATGGGTGTTTTTAATGTAGGTCCAAAGTTGCTAGTATGTTTAAAAACTTCACTAAATATCTCCTTTGGATAAGAATGTCTGGAATGGAAAGCAATTTCATTTTTACTGTAGTTGTGTTAATGAAAAAAAAAATTGTTTTTAACATTAGGCAAGTTTTTGTAGTACAATGTTATGAAAATAAAAAGGGACTGACTTTTGGGAGAAGTAAGAGGCAGAAAACAAACACACTTATGACAGCGCTACATACTAATTTTGGGGGGTTGAACAGTGTTGCTGATATGAAAACAGACCTGGCATAGATTGCTTTTATTGTTGTTATATGTCATTCGGTTTATAGCAGTCATAAACTTAACAAACACTTGTTCAAGGGGCACTCTTCATTTACAGCACCTGACACTTGGATTCAGGTTGTGCCTGTGGTTAAAGATTTTGTTTAAACATCATATTTACAGGAGCCCATGTTCTTTCATTTATAATAAGCTTAATGTTTGGGGTATTTTTTTCTTATTTAGCTGTTAATAAATTAAATGTAATTAAATCCAGTGTTGTGCTGCTTAGAAATGTTACTTTGAGTCTGTCGTGCAGGCGGCATTCTTATATCCCTAAAAATGACAGAAATAGAGGAGATGGTAAAAAAAACACCACAAAACAAACTTGGGCAAAATTTGACATTATCTTTCTCTATGCTTTGCTTTTCCATGTGCTGTGTGAGAAGACCACTGGTAGATTATACTTTTCATGCTGTAAATCACAGTTGAGATCCCTGACTGTAGGGATGACTGACTGAACAAACTACACCACTACTAAATGACTACAACTTGAATCACAGGAATGCTGGGGATTAAGAATAGCAAAGGGGGAGGGAGAATTTACAGTGCCAGAATTTATGGATTTAAGCATTCTTGATCCAACAGATTATGACCAATTGCATATTTTCTGCCCTAATATGGTATAGACCTTAGGTAGGTTTTGAACGTCATGACACATTATTTGTGGTCTGCTTTAATTTTTCCTTCCCTCGGGGCTAAAAGCTGGTAAAGACAGTCTTGTCCAGTGAGATGTGGCTTGGATGTTCTTTGCCTAACACAACAGCAACCTACCTGACAGGTAAATGAGAAAGTCTGTAGCAGACCAACTACTGAAGCTTGCACCACAAACTATTGTGCAGCACTACAGCCTGAGCAGTGTCTGAGTTTCAAGATAGCGTGGAAATCAGTCCTAAGGATTCTGAAATCCTTGCTTGCATGTAATAACAGTCCTCAACTTTCAGTGACTCATTCCACATTTTGTGTCTGTTTGTATTTCCGTTTTGCTTACCCCCTGTAGCTGCCTCCCACCAATGGTATCTCATCCTGTTGCCTTTTCTTCCTGATTGACTTTTATAAGTTCCAACTTTGCTTCCTTCCTTCTTGCCCACTTCTCTTTGGAAAGGTTGTTCAATCCCAGTTTTACCTGTGTTTTTACCCTTTTTTGCTCCTATCTATAATTATTTCTAATCCTACTATGCCACATATGTTGCCTATCCATGTCCTTCTGGATTTTTGATATTTTATTCTAAGACTAGAGGTATTCCTAAAAGTATATGGTTTTTTATTTAATTACTTTATTTTGTGGTCTCCAAACTTCTGGAGTCTCTATCATGCTTTTCTGTCTGGACTGAAATCGTAGCACCAACATGCTCTGCATTATGGCCCACAACCTTGGTTGCTTGGCTGGTTCTATCATGGTACAGATCTCACCTTTCCCAGTCTCTTAGTAAGGGTTAAACAGATAAGCAAGAACTACAGCTTTTCAGCTTATTTTCTACTCCCTTGTGATCACTGTCCCCACTAAAAATAAGAGAGGAGTGTCATCATGGAATTAAATTGTGTTCATTCCTTCTCAAACTGGTTTGCTTGGACGTTCAGTCTCAGGAAAGGCAAAGGATGGTTTCTTTTCTTTGGACCTGTAGCCCTTGAAAGCAGAGACTGTTAACTGCCACCAGCCAGTATGGTGGGGCATCAGTTCCTTTTGTTAGCCTGGAGAGCATAAATATTTAAATAGTTTTTATAACTGCTTTTATAGATCACTGAAGCATCTCAAATTTTACATCCTAAGCTTTGTCCCCAATGGGGTGTAAATGAAGTATTTAGTAACCTTACTAAGTACTAAGGACTCAGCAAGATATTATCTTTATAGTCTTATTTTAGAGTGATTAATACATTATATGTGAGAAAGAAGGGGCAGAGTTTCTTTCTGCAAACATCTGTATATGATTTAAACTCTGCAAAATATCCAAAAAAAGATTGTGTGGTGAATACAGACTTAGGACTTTCGCCACGTATCCTCCTGTCCCAAGGACTTCTCCTACACTGCTATTAATTTTGCTGGTTCAATTCCAAACCTGTCATGCTTAGTTTTAAACTATATTTGTAGTCACATACACTACTACTAAACAAAAATAAAAAGTAAAAACCTGGGCAGCATTTCTATAGTTTATATGTAATAGTACTTGTACGTCGATGCTGAAACACTGAATTATGGTCAAAAGCATATGGTCATCATCAGTACGTTGTGCTGTAAATGGATGTGAATGTATTTGAGAAAGTCAGGTTTGCTCCACTTGCTTTTTTTTTTTTTTTTTTTTTTATTTTCTTTTTTTTTTTTTTTTTTCCTGTGTGTAGCTGCTTCTTTCCAGTGACAGATCTCACCTGGTTTTCATGTCACAACCATCTGGTCTTGACGTGTGGGATGCAGCTCCCTTTTTCATTACTTGCTAGGTCTCTCCCATTTGGGTCTGCTTGGCTCAAGTAATGACACACAGAGCTAATGTGTTTAGAAGAATTCAGCTAAACATTACATTTTGTACAGCCTTTTTTTAAGGATTAACACACTTCTTTCTCTTTCTTAGCTGTTCCTTGGACCAAAGAGAAATACAAGTGTTTAGGAGGCTTTAGGGAAATGTCCTTCATAATATGCTTTGACTTTAGGTTATCCCTGAGGAGGTCAGTTGGACTACATGATCTTTGTAGATCCCTTCCAACGAGAACTATTCTGTTCTCTGTGAGCCTTGGTTTTCTTGAAAGAAGTATGTGTTTTTCACTGTGGTACAATATGATGAGGAGCTGTTCTCAGTGTTAATGTAAACACAGATTCTGTAATTTGTTTGTAGTGTTGCAGTTTGGAAAACTGCTATTTTTTCAGACATCGAATTTGGTCCAGATACTCCTGGTTAGGGTATAGCCTGTATCATGTAGAAGAACAAGTTGTCTGTCTCTTGGCACAAAGACAAGGCTGTCCCCTAAAGCAGCACATACTGGATTTGTGTTCAAATTTGTGTCAAGCCAACACTGCAAGAATATCAGAAAAAATATCAGATCCCAGCATTTAAAACCCACTTTGATCTGTTAAGAAGTTCTTTAAAGTACTTTGAAACTACAGAGAGGGCAGGAGAGATTTATTTGGACTAGAGATGAAAGCTGAGAGCTAATGGGGGTAGGAGTTTTTTGTAGGAGAGAGTGAAAGCCACTCTTTGAGTGTCACTCTTCCTCACTGAAAGTCCTTTGGAGCTCAGGTCATGACATTATTGTGCATCACCTCAGAAATCTTCTAGAATTTTGTTGGAGGCTCAAGACAAGCTTTCAGAAAGTTTAGCTGCTGAGTGCTACACGTAAGAGCCCAAATCTAGGCATGTTGGGCTACTGCATACTAGCTTTGACGATGTTTCTAACCTCTGTTGATGCTTGAAGGGTAAGAATCAGCATCTGGAAGTTGATGAATGTCTCCCAGAGCTGTTACCATTTTGTTTGAATGGTGTAACTGTTTTCTCAGCACTATTCATGCTCCCAAACAGGAATCTCATGGAGGGAACCCTAGAGACAAGTCTCTTCTTACAGTTCCAAGTTGTTATCCCAGAAATGATATAATACTCATGAATTCGCAAAATCTTAATGCATTTTTTTTAATATAAAATAACTCAAAGAGAAGGGAACTGAAAATATTTTGGACACAGCTATACTTTAAATATCTGGAGATGGGTGTGGACTTGATTATTTAGCTGAATTGTGTCAAGATTTGAAGCACTAGCTGTCTACATTGACTGCCAGAAAATTAAGACATTTCAAGAGATACATGTGTGTATATATGTTTAAATTTATAAAACAATAATAATTCCAGAAGTATAAAATTGGATGCAGTCCTAGTTTTTCAGTTAAAAATAATAGTACTGGAGATATTGAGTAGAATCTCATGGCATTAAAACTGTTTTACCAGATCATTGCTAGATGCTTTTCTTATTTAGTAGACTTTAAACATTTCCAAGAGCTCATTATTCCCATCTCTAGGGAAGAGACTTTGCAGACAGCTACAGTTATTGTANTGGATATGTGTTTCCTGACCAAAACTCCATCTCCATCTCAGTGTCAATGTCTTTTGAGCATTTGGATGAGAAACTGAATAAATTAAACAAAAAACCTCACCCTGATTATAGTAACTAGTGGCTTGGTCCAGATGATCTAGCTTTCCCAAGTCATATAGGAGAGAGATACAGAGTGAGGGAGACTCTTGTGATAGGGTTGTCAAATTGTGAGTTTACAGGACTAATCTCAGTTCACTATCTGATCCCAATTTTAAGTCGAGTTTAGTTTATCTTTGCAGGCCACATCCCTGAGACAAATGAAAACAAATAGGAAGGAAAGTGTTCAGTAGTGATGTAAACCAGTACTGACAGCTGTCTCCATGTTCAGTGGTTGTCCTTTTACTAAGTGGTTGGGGTCAGATGGCAGCTTTCCCAAAACTCATGAAAAATAAATTTTGCAAGTTATCATTTTTATTATATAAATCACATAAATTGTAACTTTGCCAGATTATTACAGCTCACAAAAATTATAAAAATACAAGGTAACTTTTCATTAAGGGTGTCCAGATGAGCTTCCTTGATAGTACATGACAGCTTACATAACAAGAACAGCACTTGATAATATAATTATATTTAGCGTGTTATGGATTCTATGCATCCATTGAACTGTAACCAGAGACAGAGGGATGGATTTTGGGGTCCATCTCAGATGCCACAGTGAATTTATCTGCCTGATACTGTGCAAGTTTGAAGCATTATCAATTCCATTAACTCATTCATTCATAAGATTTCTTGACATGTAAACATATTTTACCAGAGTGGTTATGTGTATTCACTTCTGTGTGACTGTAAGAAAAATGATTATAGCATCTTTCATCTAATTCCTCCTTGCATTTTTTCAGAAATAAGTGTTTAGGGGAATTACCCAGTGTTACTGTGTGTACAGGCTCGTGTTAAGTTGTTGGGTCACACAGTACTTCTGTGGGTGTTCAACGCTGGCAGTCATTGCAACATGTAATGAATTTGATAGCCTTTAGAAAGATCATGTCTATGAGGCGAGTGACAGGGAAAATAGCTTTCAGACAGTTGAAAGAAACAGATACAGTTATTACTACAGAATAAGTGTAATTAAACTTTTTTTTAGACTATGTAATCTAATAATGTGAATGTGTTATTAGACCTCTTTCAGTCATAGGAAAACCACAGGGAATTCAGATGTTCTGCTTCCCAATAATTGTTACCATGCTAAGGAAACTCAAGCAGAACTTGTTTATTCTCAAGAAAGCACTACAGGAAAAAATAAATACTTTGATTTTTCTTTATGTCCTTGATTACCTGGTGTAGGCGTTGCACAGGAATAGAATACTTTGCTTTATTTTCCCCACATGCACATATTTTTTCTGCAAAACCTATTGAACACATTTTCCTTATTCCAGAAAAGTTTATTTCTGGCTTGAGGTGACAGGATTGTTAACCCATGCAAGAAAATGTCTTTGATTTCTTCTGTGATTTAGGATGCTGCTTTGGGGAATGCAAGGTGGCCTTATGACCCTGAAGAATTCATTTCTGTGGTTTTGTGAATGAGTAACCATGAAGAAAAGTTGTATTAACTGGCATTCTTAACCCGTTCTAATACGACCAATCTCAGTGGATACTACACTGCTCTGTATATAACTCTAGAGTACTCAGATTAATTCTGACTATGAATGTAAACATTTTAGTGATGACGAGGACAACAAAGCTAGTTAAAAGGAATATTAACTCATCTTGAAGGACAGATGGGTCTCATCAATAAATCATGAACAGAGGATGTGAACTTACTGAAGTACCTGAGAAGTATTTTTTAAAAGCAACATATCCTGAACATGCCTATTAATCAATTTTCTCAATCAACATTGGAACAATCACATTTTCTCAAGTCATTGGAATATGTATGCTTTAATAACTTTGAAAGGTTAGTCATAGGATTTATCAATAATTACATATAGCAGAAATATTTTTGCCTTAAAAGCCAAATTAAGCGAACCTTAAATTAGTACAAATTTCCTTCCTACATGGTTCCCCTCAGTTTTCCAAGAAGATGGGTCCTAGGTCTAGTTTCAGAAATATTGTGCATCTTCAGTGGTGACTCAATACAGCAGGAATTCCAGCAGTTCATCTCTGAAAAAACGATTTACCAAGTCCACTAAATATATACATTTTTTGTTGGATTAGTATTCAGAAATCCAAGGAGTAAGTAAAGTGGAGTTATAGGCAAAAAGTGGAGTTATAGGCAAATAATATAGATAGAAGTCAAATTTAGAGAAAAAGAAAATTCTTTTTCACTGATACATCCTACTTTCTCAGTACACTGAAGTTGGTATCTGAGCCAGCTGATTTGAAGCACATTCATATTCTGCAAAGTCTGTATTCTGCAGTCGTATCCAAGGATCCTAGTCTAGATATATCATTAGTTGCTAAACATGCTAAAATAAAATCAGAGAAAAAATGCATCTCATTGCAGTGCTGCCTCTGTAATCTAAAGTAACATGCTAAGCATTGATTTCTTCAGTCTGGACCAAAAATTGGGAGAGCATTTGGTACACATCTGAGGATCCTTTAGAAAGCCTAAATAACTGTGAAAAGCGTAGATAGCATTGGGCTTAGCAGAGGATTTTAAACAGTGTGCAGCCACTTCCGCTTCGCACCTAGTCCCCAAATATAAGAGCTGTACATTGTTCTTTTGAGATCACTGATATAATCCACAGGATCTTGAGTATTTGAAGAGGCTATGAGGAAGAGCCCTCTAAAACTTCTAACCACCTGTTTAAAATGTTAAAATAGAGTTAGAACTCTTCTGAGACCTTCATTTAGTCTCCAATTAACCTTTTTTTCCATTTTCCAGTCATTATTAATAAATATTTGAGTCGATGTTTACCAGTGAGACAGTTTGGACTGAAAAGTTTGAACTTGCTTCAAAGGCCCTTTTAAAGACAGCTAAATTCATGAAGATAAAATGCAACTATAGCCACTATCACAGTCTGCAATAATATGTCCAGTGTAGGTAAGCTGAAAGCATTGCCAGTTTTTCAATGTAAAATACAATGTTCATACTTTCCCTTTCTCTCTAGGGATTTCAGAGAGATCCTGTTTCTGCAATGAAAGCTACAGCGGCTATTATTTCTTTATGGTGACTTCTGGAAAACACATTACTCTTATAAATATACCATTTACTAAGCTTGAGTATTTCACTTCTGTGGCAAAATCTGAAAACATTCCTCCAATTTTTCCCAAGTAGAAATCCAATTATGGGTGATTTTGAACTTAATATGTGAAGTCTTGACTTCATTTAAATATTAATACTGGTGGCTACTTTTGTAATATCAGTGGGGCATTTGGTTGGAGTAAATTTGTTTTGAAGTTTAATTATAGGCATCAGAAAAGGTCAGAGTATTAGAGCACTCATTATACTATATATAAAGATCAGATTACTCCATCCATATCTGATAACCCCTTATCTGTACAGCCCTTATGTACGTTGACTAGTTAGGCTGTGATATTTGCCAAGCAATGGTGTATGTCCATTACCTATAGCTTTCTTTGAAATATTTTCCAGAATAAGGTTCCTCACTTTTGGTCCTTGGTTTATAAATTTACTTTGGGCTACATTGAAATAAATAATTTTCTGCTTTTGCCCAACTTACAAGAAAGCAACCTATTTCATAACTTATGACAACCTCAGTCTTTGTGTCATGTGTAAACTTCATTAATTCTTACTAATAATTATTTTTCCCCATAGTTTTTGTTAGTATAAATACTTAGAAACATTGTGCCTAAGTTTTGATTCCTCTAGAACTCACTGGAGGGGTAAATGCTCCTTTCTCTTTCATTTTTTTCCTCTCCAGCTCCTTTTTTTAGTTGCCCCTAGTTCTGTCTTGCTATGATATTTAGATTATAAGTAATGGAAAACAGCAAATTTTTTTTTATAGCTTAATTGTCTGAATGATCTTAAGAATGCAAAGAATGGAATGGAAAAAATATCAAGTGCTTAAGATATATTGCAGAAAAAGCATCCTAGAACATTTGTTGATAGTGTTTTTGGAAAAGACTTGAAAAAGAAATTGGAAGTTGGATGTCCTTTGGGCCTGTATCTGACATAGGGTTTAGACTGCAGAAGAGTTGTGGAACACTGATCTAGTATTTTCCAGAGTAACACTATCCCTGAAACAGTGATATTGACCTCAGGCAATCATGAATGTCACAAGTACTTCTTCAGATATAGAAAGTCTGTGGCCAGGATAGTGTCAGAAACTGCATCATCACAGTAAGATTATGAAGAATTTTAAAATCACACAGTGTAAGTTCAGATTTTGTCTGGGGAGACGTCTTTTTCTAATGCAGTGCTGTGCATAAAACCTATAAACTATCTTGATACTAACACAACAGATATCCTATGCTTCTTTCTCCTGTGAGTCAGAGTTGAACTGGAATAGATCACCTTCCCTTCCTCTTTCAAATCACAAAGTTCAGTGTGCTCAAAGACATACGATTCACTGATCTTCTTATGAAACCTTGAGTCCAATGTTTCCTTGCTATAGTCTTTGACAGTGCTGGCCTGCATACTGGGAAAGCTGGTAAACCACAGACACAGAGATTTTGCTGGTTTTCCTGAGGTTTGGTCCTTCAGCATCTTCTCTAACTATGATGACTAGAAGCTGCGTTTTTTCTTGTAGGGTTCTAAGAGTGTGTTCTGTTTAGCAGGTGTCCTGTAAACTGACTTTGGAAGGCAAGTGTGTCATAGGCTGTCGTATTTCTGTCGAAAATGCAGAAATCCATACAGCCATGATTAGCATCTGAGGAGACTACTGATTTTCTCTCCCTCTGTATGGTTGCTAGGGCATTGATTCCAAGTCTAAGACTATGGCATACGCTCCAGGCATAAGATGAAATTCTGTCTCAGTGTCCTATAGAAGAGACGTGACACTTTCTTTCAACCCTTGTCCTTCTTCTTCCACTGATGATTCCACTTGAATCTCAACCCACACTATATAGAGAGATAACATTATTTCATGTGCCTGAGTCTCTTTTCATGAGTCAGCAGTGTTGGGTTTGACTGAAGGGATTCCAAATAAATTTTGAGATTTCTTACTTCCCCAGCTTTGAAATAACTGCATATTAAAAACAGTTTCTAGTATAAATCATCATTGTTTGTTGTAATATGTTGGCTGCCGAGGATTGGGGTGAGACATATTACAGAATTCAGTGGTGGATGGGCACTTTAAAGTCCCAATTCTCCTTTTTGGATGTTTGACATAACTTTCTGGGTTTTTTTCTGTTTGTTTGTTTGTTGGATTTTTTTCCTCCAAGTGATACTTAAGGAAAATAAAGATTGACTGAAGGAACATACCATGCTGTCCAGTTAGGGATGTGGAGTAATTTTCACATCGTTAAATGGTGATTGCTAATGCCAAGTTATTCTGGAGAAAATTCTCTGATGTGTCCAAGGTAGACTGCAACTTTTCATGTTTTTAACTGCAGAAACTTGAAATTAAAATCAGTAATTGTAAAACCTACAAAAACACTCTCTTGCAACCTACTTCCCTCTAGTCTCAAGGGAATATGATGAGAGACTTAAAGAACCAGCTTCTTTACCATCAAGTACCACGAGAGTATGTAGTCCCAGATGGCTTCTCAAATATCTTTCCTGTGGTCCCAGGATTTTGTCTGATCCTGGCAATTCTCCATTTAAGTTGATCCTGGAATAAATGTAATAAAGGTGAATCTTTTCTACACGGTGCAATAATAGCTCCATTGTGAAGCTAGTTTGAAGTTTCATACATAATTGAGATTACAGCACAAAGGCAGTATAGCATTCTGTGGTCGCTATGAAACCATTCTGGAAGAAAGAGTCTGTTCTTCAGATCCAACCCTGTGATGTATCGGGTGGCTCCAACTCAAAGTATCTGCAAGATTTAAAAACACTCAACCCCCTGCAGTTAGTGTGGTGTATAGTGACCCAGTCAAGTTGTAATCTAGAAGTGAGGAAAGCTGAAAAATGTTTTAGAAATTTAATTGTTTTGGTTTACATGTATACAGAAGAAACCCCTATTTCTTTCCCTCAATTATTAATGTTGAGTAAAGACCAGCATCAAGTCTAGGCATAATGAAGTTCCTGATTTTAGGCATAGTAAAAGGCTTTCTTCATAATTATACTATAGATTACCTAGACATAGTTCTAAAGACACTAGTAGAAATGGAAGTGGGTTTGGCACTGAAAAGCTAGCCAAATCCTATCCTATCCTACTAATTTTCATTGTCCTGTTATTTAGATACAAGTTTTTTTTCATACTGCAAAATTTGTCCTGCCTAATTGGAGAAGAAGTAAGTCTTTGTATTATGACAAATAATTAATGCTCTATATGTTATATGTTTATCCCAGCTGTTTATCCTTGAGAAGCAGCAGCTCACAGGGATCTCATCAGTGTGTACAAATACTGGAAGTGAGGGTTTAAAGAGGGCAGAGCCAGCAGTTTAGAAGTGGTGCCCAGTGTCATGGCAAGAGAAAAATAGACACAAATATTGTGCTTAAGTTTAGGAGAAGTTTAAGTCTTTTTACTGTGAGGATGACTGAGCATGGGCACAGTTTGTCCAGAACAATGGTGGAATTTCTGTCCCTGAAGATACCCAGAAGCTGTCTGGAGGTGGTCCTGCATAGCCTGATTTCCAGAGATGCCTGTCAGCCTCAACTGTACTATGATTCTGTGATATTCAGTGGTAATATTTACAGATCATCAAGTCAGATAGCATGCACTTTAAACACTGCTTTCAGAACAGTAAGTTGCTTCTTCCTTAAATTCTGTATTTTCCATTTCTTTGACCTAGCCTCCAATATGCAGCTTTTGTCAAGTAAAATTGGTGTAGCAGGTACATAAAATATTTTAATGCCTTAGAAACACCATCAAGAACTTAGGGAGGGAGAGGTGTGTTTCATAAATGATCAAATGGTACAAAGATTATGGAGTCTATTTAATCTGTTGGAAATACTTTTCAATATTCCTGTTACAAGCCTCCCTTGGACATTTCTGAAAGGTCTTTACCATCCTTCCAAGCTGAGGGAGTTGGGTTTTTTCAGCCTAGAGAAGAGAAGGCTGTGGAGGGACCTCATTGCAGCCTTCCAGCAAAGGGAATGTATAGAAAGGAGGGGAATTGCATTTTTACAGGGGTAGATAGTGGTAGGACAAGGATGAGGGGGATGGATTTAAGCTAGAAGAGAGACGGTTTAGATTGGATATCAGGGTGAAGTTCTTCACAGAAAGAGTGGTGAGGTGCTGGAAGAGGCTGCCCAGAGAGGTGGTGGATGCCCCAACCCTGGAGGTGTTCAAGGCCAGGTTGGATGGATCCCTGGGCAACCTTGTCTAGATGCAGCCTGGAGGTTGGTGGCCCTGCCTGTGACAGGGCGGTTGGAACTCGATGATCCTCGGGATCCCTTCCAACCGAGGCCATTCTGTGTGAAGGCTGTCTGTGGTGGAAGTGAGATTCCCATTTGTTTATCATCCCCTAAATAGCAGGGGAAAAGAGCAGATGTGCTGCCTTGTACTAATTTTACTGTCCAACATAATCTATTATTTTAGGGAAAATATCTATAAACTCATACAAATATAATCAAATACACAAGCAAATGCAGGCATCTTGTTTTAACTTCCTAAAGCCACTTAACAATCTTTAGGATCTGACAAAAAGAATCAATATCTTCATATTTTCATATGTTTAAGTAAATGCCTTAAAATTAGCATTTATTGAAGTAGCATTTCTAAATGTTATTAGACACAGTTAAATAAATTTTAAATAAAAGTTAAATACAATTGAAAATTATTGTGAAACTTTCTGATGCAGAATTATCAGTGAAGGTTCTCTTTTGTTTTGTTGCTGACTCCGCCCGCCCAGAGCCCGGCCCTGCAGAGACGGCCNNCCCCCCCCCCTTTTTGGAAAGTGGAGTGAATTAGTGTCTGGGCAGTAGATATATGAAGGTTCATTCTCAAGAAAAGATGCAGCTTGTATAAGCAAAATACCACCTTAAAGTACACACAGTCAATGCAGATCAAATTTGTGCAGCCAAATGGTAACCTTTATCTTTTCTAAGTGCAGCTCTCATTTTAGTACAGAAATCTGAGCTTTTCCAGAGAAATATTTCATGTCCAGTTTAGGAATCCAGGCTTCTTGGAATAGGTGGTTCCACTAATCACAGTAATTATGAATAGCAATATGAATAGCATTATATCTTTTATCCTAAAGATCTGCAGAGGTTTTCCTTCTGACAGCCTTCTGCTTTTGTTGACCACTGTTCAAGTGCTGCTTTACTTTGTTTTTGATAACTTTTGTGAAATTTAGAACACTAAAAGCCTTATCTGTAAAGCATGTCGGTGCATGCCAAGGCGGCGGAAACCTCAGAACTGTGGATTTCTGATGCTTTTCTTGGCAAGGTGAAATTCCTGACAATCTAAACCAGAAAGTAATAAAGACTGGCTTTTTAACCCGTTTAAGATGGCACTTATGAAGTGACCAGGAAATACCCATTTGAAACCAGATTCAAATGATTTTAGCTGTGTAGGGTGACTTACCATACAGTGTGATGTATTTTATATGGGGTTTTTTTTGATAGTAACAAGTTTTTTTTTGTGGGCTGCTGTAAATCCATTTAATTAAAAAGTAAGCTCAAAGGGTTTACCGAGGACCACTCTATATTTTAGGAGGGCAAGACATGACACACACCTTTAGCTACAGCTAAAGATTCATGAGGAATAAAGCTATACATTATTTCCAGCTGAAGTGGATTTCTTTCTTGATTCTCTGTTTTTCTGATTTAGCCTGCTCAGACACTTGCCCAGTCCATCTGTTCAGTACCCTTCCTTTCCTCAGCCAACAGCATCAGAGTGCCAAGACTCTAAAGAAGAACTGAAGAGGCAGGGAAAAAAAAAAAATCTCAGATCATCTGTCTCGAATCCACACTCATCTCTTTTAAGTGAATATAAAACTGAAGGTAATTTGAGATTGTTCTTTGGTCTCAGTCACAGTTAAAGCAGCTAAGCAGTAACACTGGAAAAACCAGCAGAATAGCTGGGAGAGTTAGGATTACATTGCCAGGCTCCCAGAGTTTTACTTCTGACTTAGGTGAGATCAGGATCAGGTAACAATCAAACCAATACAAATTCATGAGAAAACGTCACAGTAGCTTGATTTGTTGTTTACTTCAAGTCCACGTAGAATGTTTTGTTGTTGGCTTTTTAAGGAAGGAAAACTGCCAAAACTTACAATATAGTTTTCTTCCTCTTCAGATTTAACCTGAATATTAGCCAAGCTCACATACTTCTGTCTTTGTGGAAGTTTGTTTTTTCATGGTGGTGATCTAGTCAGCTGTGGCTGGTGTTTATTTATGTCAAGAATTGAGTGTAAGAGTTTGGCTTATATCTGACTTTGTGAATTTTCCAAAAGTATAATTTATTTGTGTAATGTGCATTATACTGTGTCGTTCAGCCACCTTCCTCCTGAGGGGACTGTTTCTCAATGTAGAGGAGACAGGTTGACTCAGTCCACCATAGGCAATTAATTTGACAGCCCTCAGTGCAAGATTTAAGGAAGAGAGAGGTGGGTTTATGTTGCAAGATCTCTAAACAGTTGATTTTACTCACCAGCCTCACACCTACATATTCAAAGCATCAGGATGTATGTGTTTATGTGGTCTGGACAGGTTAGCTCGTGGGCAGTGCTGAAGGCAAAAGGGCCCTGGCTGTCAAGTCCTCAGTGCTTTTTCTGGACTCCTGGTGATGAGCAGTGTTAAACTTGATAAACGGGGGTTTTATGCCTTTAAGATCCAACAGCTATGCTGGCATGGTTATTTGCTTCAGGATTTTGCTTACTTCAGCCTCCAAAAATTTTAGGCAAGTCTGATGTCTGTTTGCTTGTGTATGCTCATGTTGAATTTATTTGCACTGTAATATGATTTCTTGCTGTGCCCACAGGAGAAGTGGCACGTGTGATGTGCTGTGGTAGTGAATTTCTTTTGTTGCTTTTCTACAGTTCTCAAGAAATGAAGTCCTGGTGAAAAGGTTGGCTACTGTGGCCTCACCAGAGCTCAGTCCTGCTTGTCTTGATGGAAATGAGACATTTCTCGTTTTCCTGTGGTCAGTTTAGTCCTCTGTTGTCCATGTGTGTCACTGTTTGCTCCTTTGTTTTGCTGCTGCTTCCAGTAGTGCCTACATTTCCATTCATACATCATTCATACCAGCCTTCATATTTCTGTGGTAATACTCTATAGTTGTACGCTCAAAAAGTTGAAGTTACGATCCAGCCAGTTCCTGACATTGTTGTGTGAAGTGCTTTAGGACAAACATCTAAATCCAAAATACAACAAAAATATTTTTGCAACAGGAAGAAATTAATCTCTACAACAATGGTAATTAGGTTTAATTATTTCACAGCCTTTATATTTTACAACCTTGAGACATCTGATGGTTAATTCAATCAGTTCTTGAAGCAGAAGAAATCAAGTTCAGGTTCCCTAGTGACTGTCAATATTAAGTCTTTACCAGCACTTTGAAAAGGCAGAAAAAATTAGGCAAGGTACATCTAGAAGTTTTTTCAACTTGATATTTCAGTAGAATGAACTTGTAACACTTCAATTTAAAGAGCAAGTAGTCCTTGTTACAGAGTGATGCAACCAAGCTGATGAAAAATTACATGCAAAAAACCAGACCATAATTTTCTTGTAATAATTGTTTATACCACAAATAGTTTAATTCCCTTTTTGCATAAAAGAAGCCTTTTATGTAAATGGTGCCTGCAGTGGACAGAGATTCTGGTTTTGCTTCTTTGATTACAAGCAATTTCTGTGACCACCAACCACAAGACCTGTCTGACCCAGCACCGCTCTGCTCCTAAAACTTGCCGTTCCCAAGACCTGTGAAGTCCACCCATGTAGCAGAGCTGTTGGGTGGGTGAAGAAAGAAGGGCCATGTCCAGCCTGTTCTCGTCACTACTTCTAGGATAGAAAGGCCCTGGGGATGAACACCAAATCTGTTCTGGAAAGGGAGGGAGCAAGCAGAGGAGGGTTAGAAACACTGGTACAAAGCAGGGCTTCACTGCAGGCACTGTAGCACTGTGGTTGTGTCAGGGAATAGTAACATGGAAAGTTCTTGTGGAATTATATGTCTTTAAGGAGAACATAAATGAAGCAAGGGTCTGTTGCTGGTGCTAGGCTGGGTGCTAAACGCTGCCATGTCCTCAACATCCATACCTAGTTCAGATATGTACTGAGCTCATCAGGGCAAGGATGGGTTTGGAAACAAGAAATGGCTGTGAAAAATACTAAGAAAGTAAATGCTTTCTGTAGATAAAATTAAAACAATGGCTGCCTGGAGGGGGAAAAATAATGACATACGGTTATTTGTGTGAAAAGAAGAGATACTGACAGTTTCTCCTAAGTTCTTTAGAAAATCTCTTCCTGAAAAGAATGTTCTGTCTCTGACTTGTTCATCCAGTTCAGGACAGAAAGTTACCTGTAGCTACCTCTTCTGCGTTGTAACACTGGCTAGAGCTGAGTACACCTTTGACAGATTTCTGTCCTGTGCAGCTGTAGCACATCAGGCAGCATGAGCAGTAATGTCTGCTGCAGGGTTCTGAGGAAGGGTTTCTCATCTTGGCCACCTTTTTACACAGAACGTGTAAGGAAATGTCGGTGAAAATGCTATTCCCCTTTGTGAAATTTGGTTGAATTTAACCAGCAGGTTAAAGTTATAGAGGAAGAGGTAATAGGATAGATGGATGACCTCATTGAAGCAGTTTGGTTGCTTTATGAAATGAAGATAGCTTGGGGAGAGCAGGGAGCGAAAGCATCCAGGTCAGATCCGGCTGTGGAAGGTGGGAAGGCATCCTTTCACGAAAACCCTATCAGAGGAGTTATAGCTGTGGCTGTTATGCTTTAAATCTGTTTTGAGCAGTAGGATTTATGGTAATGAACAAGCTTCCAGCATTCTGAGTGGGGAGGAAGATGGTTTCCACATCATCCTGGTGCGCTGTAAATGGTTCTGGCTGGTGGAGCGACTGCATGAGGCAGGGGAGAGAGCGCCAGTGTTGCTATCATTTTGGTTTTGCTCCTTCTTAGGAATGGGTGTTAACAACCACTTCTGATGGTTTCTAAGGCTTTTTCAGTTCCAGACCCATATGAACAAAGAAAATAGTCAAATGGGATTTTGGAAGCTCTAAAAACCTAAAAAGCAACCACTTGTTCCTACTGCCAACCATTGTTTTGGAAACCTTCCTAAAGGAGCAAATGATCAAAATATATTTCCAGAAAAAAATCTTAGCTGTAAAAGTAAGCATAGATTTTACTGATCTACTAAAAATTATGCCCACACTTTCAGAGCTCCCACTGGATTCTTGAGGGTTTTCCCTGTTTGAGGTTCTTAAGAGCGTCAGGTTGCCAGAATGCTAGTACCATATATTTGGGATGGTTAAAGAGCTGTGGACATTTTTCTCCTGCCTATTACATAAAGATATCATCTGTAGAATGGTTGGAAAGATTAACATTGTTGTCACACACAATTGAATATAAATTTATTTATAAATAGGGAAAACTAAGCTAAGACTGTCTCATGAAATGTGATGTAAACTGGGAGAAGTATTGGAAACAGTGTTATCTGGCAACCACAAATTATTCAGTGGGATAGTTCCTTTTTAATCCATTGTCCAGCGTTTGCCTCCTGTACTTGATGACAAACCTGATGTTGCATGCCTGCCACCGCTCTTGTCCGTATTTTCTGTCCACAATAGAAAAAGGGAAGATGGCTTTGAACTCCTGCCCAGCTGGATCCTGGTTCAGGATCCTGATTTACGAGGGGTAACAGTGATCTGGATTATCACTTTCTAGGGACGGTTTATGTATGTTTAATCAGCTACCACAGTGACAGATCCCAAACAGGCGGAAGAGAGGAATTAACAGCTACAAAACTCTTGCCTGCAAGAATCCAGCAGTCCTAGCCAGGCTACTCCAGCCAAGCTATTGCTATTGGAGAATTGTTTTCCAGAGCAAGAAAATGGTTAAGAATTCACTAGGGCATTTGATATGGTTGCATGCTGAGGAGGAATGTCTCCCAGATTTTAATTTATTTTCTTAATTTTGGTAGTTTAGGACTAGATCTGTCATTTCTTTAATGTGTACTGATTATGACATTTGATGCCCACTGTATAATATCTCTCTTCTGTTATTTGGACCACTTATATGGACATATAGGTTAGAATAGAATCATAGAATGATTGTAATGGACCTTTAAAGGTCATCCAATCCAGCTCCCCTGCAGTAAGCCGGGACAACTTTAACTAGATCAGGTTGCTCAGAGCCCCATCAAGCCTGACCTTGAATGTCTCCAGGGATGGGACTTCCACCACCTCTCTGGGCAACCTGTTCCAGTGTCTCTCGAGTGTCTCACAAGGAAGAACTTCTTCCTAATGTCTAATCTAAATGTACACTGCTCTAGTTTAAAACCATCACCCCTCGTCCTATCGCTCACTATATGCCCTTACAAACACACTTTCCTGTAGGCCTCTACAAGGTCTCACCTGAGCCATTTCTCACCGCTGAACAAGCCCAACTCTCTCAGCCACTCTTCATAGGAGAGGTGCTCCAGCCTCTGATCATCTTTGTGTCTCTCTTCCAGACCTGCACCAAGAGGTCCATGGTCTTCTTGTGTTGAGTGCTCCAAAGCTGGACACTCCAGGTGGAGTCTAGTAAAGCAGAGGGACAGAATCGCCTCTCTCAATCTGCTGGCTACATTTTTGATGCAACCTAGAATGTGATTTGCCTTCTGTGCCAATATTAGTTATGTATTTCTCTATTTCCCCAACTATCCTTTATGTATCCCTGGGTCAAGAGCAATGATAGCCGGAGAAATACTGTTTCTCCTTTGGGTAAGCGATGGGGGCATGGCAGTGTGGTATGTGACTGAAGTTTGCAGCTTAGTAACCACATGCAATGTCTGTTTGCTTTTCTTAATGACACGTTCAAATAAAAGGATTTTGTATTGCATTTTAAACGCATATGCCTTACGATTTCAAATAGGAAAGTGAAATTCTCCTAAGGTTTGTGGTGATCGAGTTTAGCTACTTAGATAAGCAGTGTACAGGTTAACCCTTAATTCACACTAGAACAATATGCAGTCCACTACTTTTAAAATGTGGAAGAATACATCTTACAGCATTTTCTGTGATGACATTTCCTTGTAACTTTGCCTCTGAATCTTCTTGTCCTGCCAGGAGCTACTGGCATGCAACTTCAGCCCTTTTGTTTTCAACATGACCCCTGTAACAATCAACCACAACCCTTTAATGTTGTTTCTAAACTGGATGGTCTGTGGTTGGACTTGATCTTAAAGGTCTCTTCCAACCCAAATGATTCTATGATTCGATTTGTAGCAAATCTCAGTTACCTGCTTCTGGACCTACCTGATCAGTGTCATCTGAAGAAACTCAGTGCAGTCAGTCTGTGCCATAGCTATATAAAGTATTGACAATAGGTGGTAATATTGCCACCTTTTAGGATAGCTCTATGCTTTGCTTTCTCTTTCAGTCATGCTTGAAGGACAGTATGAATTACAGGACTGTAGTGACCTGCAGTTGCTGGAATTTGCGTGATTTGGAAAGCACAGCAGGATTTGATGTCTGCACGTGCGCAAGCAATAAAGTGCTCAGTTCCTTTCTCATCCAGTATTTCTTTGTCTGCCACACCAGCCTATGAAGATGCGAAATTTCAAACTGAAAATTTGCGATGACAACAGGATATGAGGTGCAAAGAGAAAGGACATGTTCTGCTTTTATGAGGGTTGATCCAGTTTCCCTTTATAGTGGAGGAAACATGACCTCTTTATAGTGGAGGAAACATGACCTAAAACCATCCATCAGAGGATAGGGGTGGAAGGTTGTTGCAGGGTCCAGAGGAAAGTGGGTCTGAGCTGTTGACTGTGAACATAATTATAGGTTTTGGCTCAATGTTCTGCTGTAAGTGATTGTGATAGCAAGATGTGCAAGTCGTAGAAACATTATGGATGTTTTGGTACAGTCACTGGTTCCAGAACTATGTGGTACCTTTATAGCCAATTCATTATTGCAAGGGGATTTTCTAGTATGCCAAAGATTAACTGTTTTTTACTTACCTCATCTGTCCATGTCATCTTCTAGTGATCTTGAAAATGGGAATACTTCAATCACAGAAACACTGCATCATATTCTTGTCTGTTATGGGTGCACAGTGACTAGATTTCATTAGATTTTTGAGGATATATCCCTCAAACTTCATGAATCTTACATGGTACTACTGGTCACAGGCAGCACTGAAACCTCAGATTTTTACCTGGGTGTAATAATATTCACTTACACTGAATAAGAATGCTGCTTAGAAATTTTTCTAAACTCTCAGAGGTCCAGAATTAGACTGCCAGCATTTTTTTCCATTTTAATTAAACAGCCATGATATCTTGCTCAGAGAATTAGTGTGGGTAGTGTGCCCAAGATAGGATGAGTGTTTTCTACAGGGAGACTGATTTAATATAATTCACAGGGAGTTTTGATCCATGTCTACAAAAGCAATAGGCAAGAGAATGGAGAAAAATCAAATGCAGATGAGAAAATGGCTTTTTTATATGGTAAAATAAAGAAACAGACATTGGCTTAGTGACATCCTGAAACACTTCTAACCAAGCTCCAGGATTCCAGAGTGTTGATCTCATTAGTTTCATATCATTACCCAACTGTCAGCTCCTGGACCATTACAGAATCACAGAATTTCATGTCAGATACTGAATCAGGTTAAAAACTTTAATTATTCAAGAGTAGCTCTCGTTTCTTGTTAAACTTGGTTGTGATTTACTGTTCTGAATTACTGACTGGCCAAATTCTCTTTTAAGCGGTTGCCTGTCATTATGCTGCCGAAGAAGTCAAAGTTTTTCCATAAAACCTGAAGATGTATTTATTTTCAGCAGGGATTACTGTGCCTGCCAATGGAATTCCAGTAGTTTTGGCTAATTGTAGTACAACTGGAAATACATGATTTCCATGGAAAATCATTTAGTCACAGGATTTTTTCTTTTGTCCTTTTTAAAAAATATTGATGGCTTTGCTTAACATGGTTGGCAAACACATGTATGGTTTAAAGACAAGCTCAATTAACATTAGATTGTTTATCACAAACTGCTTAGTATAGATATGTATTGCTTGTCTGGGTAAAGCAGGAGCTGCTTGACTGTCTCTTGGATTTGTGTTGTTAGCAGATAAGGAAAGACATCCTTTAGCTCAAACAGGATGTATGCTGTCGAGATCTTGCCCTGTTAGACCATAGTGGTAATAATTTTAGAAACACCTTAGTGCAATACCTTTTTGAATTTTTAATCAAATGAAATTCAGCTTGCATCTTCCTTAGTCTGTTCAAATTGCTGTTAGCTTTAAGTTTAAAATACTTAAAAAAAAATCAAAACCAAAAGAAAGGAAAACCCAATTTTTCTTGAGAAATATTA